>CALYLW010000221.1:429701-771236 GCA_944989445.1 Ampullaceana balthica
CCCATTCACTGATAGTGTACCCAGTTAAGACTAACTAGCCCCATTCACTGATAGTGTACCCAGTTAAGACTAACTAGACCCCATTCACTGATAGTGTACCCAGTTAAGTTAAGACTAACTAGCCCCATTCACTGATAGTGTACCCAGTTAGTTAAGACTAACTAGCCCATTCACTGATAGTGTACCCAGTTAAGACTAACTAGCCCCATTCACTGATAGTGTACCCAGTTAAGACTAACTAGCCCCATTCACTGATAGTGTACCCAGTTAAGTTAAGACTAACTAGCCCCATTCACTGATAGTGTACCCAGTTAAGTAAACTAACTAGCCCCATTCACTGATAGTGTACCCAGTTTAAGACTAACTAGCCCCATTCACTGATAGTGTACCCAGTTAAGTTAAGACTAACTAGCCCCATTCACTGATAGTGTACCCAGTTAAGACTAACTAGCCCCATTCACTGATAGTGTACCCAGTTAAGTTAAGACTAACTAGCCCATTCACTGATAGTGTACCCATTAAGTTAAGACTAACTAGCCCCATTCACTGATAGTGTACCCAGTTAAGTTAAGACTAACTAGCCCCATTCACTGATAGTGTACCCATGTTAAGACTAACTAGCCCCATTCACTGATAGTGTACCCAGTTAAGACTAACTAGCCCCATTCACTGATAGTGTACCCAGTTAAGACTAACTAGCCCATTCACTGATAGTGTACCCAGTTAAGACTAACTAGCCCCATTCACTGATAGTGTACCCAGTTAAGACTAACTAGACCCCATTCACTGATAGTGTACCCAGTTAAGTTAAGACTAACTAGCCCCATTCACTGATAGTGTACCCAGTTAAGACTAACTAGCCCCATTCACTGATAGTGTACCCAGTTAAGACTAACTAGCCCCATTCACTGATAGTGTACCCAGTTAAGTTAAGACTAACTAGCCCCATTCACTGATAGTGTACCCAGTTAAGACTAACTAGCCCCATTCACTGATAGTGTACCCAGTTAAGACTAACTAGCCCCATTCACTGATAGTGTACCCAGTTAAGTTAAGACTAACTAGACCCCATTCACTGATAGTGTACCCAGTTAAGACTAACTAGCCCCATTCACTGATAGTGTACCCAGTTAAGACTAACTAGCCCCATTCACTGATAGTGTACCCAGTTAAGTTAAGACTAACTAGTCCCCATTCACTGATAGTGTACCCAGTTAAGACTAACTAGCCCACATTCACTGATAGTGTACCCAGTTAAGTTAAGACTAACTAGCCCCATTCACTGATAGTGTACCCAGTTAAGACTAACTAGCCCCATTCACTGATAGTGTACCCAGTTAAGACTAACTAGACCCCATTCACTGATAGTGTACCCAGTTAAGTTAAGACTAACTAGCCCCATTCACTGATAGTGTACCCAGTTAAGACTAACTAGACCCCATTCACTGATAGTGTACCCAGTTAAGACTAACTAGCCCCATTCACTGATAGTGTACCCAGTTAAGACTAACTAGCCCCATTCACTGATAGTGTACCCAGTTAAGTTAAGACTAACTAGCCCCATTCACTGATAGTGTACCCAGTTAAGACTAACTAGCCCCATTCACTGATAGTGTACCCAGTTAAGACTAACTAGACCCCATTCACTGATAGTGTACCCAGTTAAGTTAAGACTAACTAGCCCCATTCACTGATAGTGTACCCAGTTAAGACTAACTAGCCCCATTCACTGATAGTGTACCCAGTTAAGACTAACTAGACCCCATTCACTGATAGTGTACCCAGTTAAGACTAACTAGCCCCATTCACTGATAGTGTACCCAGTTAAGACTAACTAGACCCCATTCACTGATAGTGTACCCAGTTAAGACTAACTAGACCCATTCACTGATAGTGTACCCAGTTAAGTTAAGACTAACTAGCCCCATTCACTGATAGTGTACCCAGTTAAGACTAACTAGACCCCATTCACTGATAGTGTACCCAGTTAAGTTAAGACTAACTAGCCCCATTCACTGATAGTGTACCCAGTTAAGACTAACTAGACCCATTCACTGATAGTGTACCCAGTTAAGTTAAGACTAACTAGCCCCATTCACTGATAGTGTACCCAGTTAAGTTAAGACTAACTAGCCCCATTCACTGATAGTGTACCCAGTTAAGTTAAGACTAACTAGCCCCATTCACTGATAGTGTACCCAGTTAAGACTAACTAGACCCCATTCACTGATAGTGTACCCAGTTAAGTTAAGACTAACTAGCCCCATTCACTGATAGTGTACCCAGTTAAGTTAAGACTAACTAGCCCCATTCACTGATAGTGTACCCAGTTAAGTTAAGACTAACTAGCCCCATTCACTGATAGTGTACCCAGTTAAGACTAACTAGACCCATTCACTGATAGTGTACCCAGTTAAGTTAAGACTAACTAGCCCCATTCACTGATAGTGTACCCAGTTAAGACTAACTAGACCCATTCACTGATAGTGTACCCAGTTAAGACTAACTAGCCCCATTCACTGATAGTGTACCCAGTTAAGACTAACTAGACCCATTCACTGATAGTGTACCCAGTTAAGTTAAGACTAACTAGCCCCATTCACTGATAGTGTACCCAGTTAAGTTAAGACTAACTAGCCCCATTCACTGATAGTGTACCCAGTTAAGTTAAGACTAACTAGCCCCATTCACTGATAGTGTACCCAGTTAAGACTAACTAGCCCCATTCACTGATAGTGTACCCAGTTAAGACTGACTAGCCCCATTCACTGATAGTGTACCCAGTTAAGTTAAGACTAACTAGTCCCCATTCACTGATAGTGTACCCAGTTAAGACTAACTAGCCCATTCACTGATAGTGTACCCAGTTAAGTTAAGACTAACTAGCCCCATTCACTGATAGTGTACCCAGTTAAGACTAACTAGCCCCATTCACTGATAGTGTACCCAGTTAAGACTAACTAGACCCCATTCACTGATAGTGTACCCAGTTAAGACTAACTAGCCCCATTCACTGATAGTGTACCCAGTTAAGACTAACTAGCCCCATTCACTGATAGTGTACCCAGTTAAGACTAACTAGCCACATTCACTGATAGTGTACCCAGCTAAGACTAACTAGCCCCATTCACTGATAGTGTACCCAGCTAAGACTAACTAGACCCATTCACTGATAGTGTACCCAGTTAAGACTAACTAGCCCCATTCACTGATAGTGTACCCAGTTAAGACTAACTAGCCCCATTCACTGATAGTGTACCCAGTTAAGACTAACTAGCCCCATTCACTGATAGTGTACCCAGTTAAGTTAAGACTAACTAGCCCCATTCACTGATAGTGTACCCAGTTAAGACTAACTAGCCCCATTCACTGATAGTGTACCCAGTTAAGACTAACTAGCCCCATTCACTGATAGTGTACCCAGTTAAGACTAACTAGCCCCATTCACTGATAGTGTACCCAGTTAAGTTAAGACTAACTAGCCCCATTCACTGATAGTGTACCCAGTTAAGACTAACTAGCCCCATTCACTGATAGTGTACCCAGTTAAGACTAACTAGCCCCATTCACTGATAGTGTACCCAGTTAAGACTAACTAGCCCCATTCACTGATAGTGTACCCAGTTAAGTTAAGACTAACTAGACCCCATTCACTGATAGTGTACCCAGTTAAGACTAACTAGACCCCATTCACTGATAGTGTACCCAGTTAAGACTAACTAGCCCCATTCACTGATAGTGTACCCAGTTAAGTTAAGACTAACTAGCCCATTCACTGATAGTGTACCCAGTTAAGACTAACTAGCCCCATTCACTGATAGTGTACCCAGTTAAGACTAACTAGCCCCATTCACTGATAGTGTACCCAGTTAAGACTAACTAGCCCCATTCACTGATAGTGTACCCAGTTAAGTTAAGACTAACTAGACCCCATTCACTGATAGTGTACCCAGTTAAGACTAACTAGACCCATTCACTGATAGTGTACCCAGTTAAGACTAACTAGACCCATTCACTGATAGTGTACCCAGTTAAGACTAACTAGACCCCATTCACTGATAGTGTACCCAGTTAAGACTAACTAGCCCCATTCACTGATAGTGTACCCAGTTAAGTTAAGACTAACTAGCCCCATTCACTGATAGTGTACCCAGTTAAGACTAACTAGCCCCATTCACTGATAGTGTACCCAGTTAAGACTAACTAGCCCCATTCACTGATAGTGTACCCAGTTAAGACTAACTAGCCCCATTCACTGATAGTGTACCCAGTTAAGTTAAGACTAACTAGACCCCATTCACTGATAGTGTACCCAGTTAAGACTAACTAGCCCCATTCACTGATAGTGTACCCAGTTAAGACTAACTAGCCCCATTCACTGATAGTGTACCCAGTTAAGACTAACTAGACCCATTCACTGATAGTGTACCCAGTTAAGACTAACTAGACCCCATTCACTGATAGTGTACCCAGTTAAGACTAACTAGACCCCATTCACTGATAGTGTACCCAGTTAAGACTAACTAGACCCCATTCACTGATAGTGTACCCAGTTAAGACTAACTAGCCCCATTCACTGATAGTGTACCCAGTTAAGTTAAGACTAACTAGCCCCATTCACTGATAGTGTACCCAGTTAAGTTAAGACTAACTAGCCCCATTCACTGATAGTGTACCCAGTTAAGTTAAGACTAACTAGCCCCATTCACTGATAGTGTACCCAGTTAAGTTAAGACTAACTAGCCCCATTCACTGATAGTGTACCCAGTTAAGTTAAGACTAACTAGCCCCATTCACTGATAGTGTACCCAGTTAAGTTAAGACTAACTAGCCCCATTCACTGATAGTGTACCCAGTTAAGTTAAGACTAACTAGCCCCATTCACTGATAGTGTACCCAGTTAAGTTAAGACTAACTAGCCCCATTCACTGATAGTGTACCCAGTTAAGTTAAGACTAACTAGCCCCATTCACTGATAGTGTACCCAGTTAAGTTAAGACTAACTAGACCCCATTCACTGATAGTGTACCCAGTTAAGACTAACTAGACCCCATTCACTGATAGTGTACCCAGTTAAGACTAACTAGCCCCATTCACTGATAGTGTACCCAGTTAAGTTAAGACTAACTAGACCCCATTCACTGATAGTGTACCCAGTTAAGACTAACTAGCCCCATTCACTGATAGTGTACCCAGTTAAGACTAACTAGCCCCATTCACTGATAGTGTACCCAGTTAAGACTAACTAGACCCCATTCACTGATAGTGTACCCAGTTAAGACTAACTAGCCCCATTCACTGATAGTGTACCCAGTTAAGACTAACTAGCCCCATTCACTGATAGTGTACCCAGTTAAGTTAAGACTAACTAGCCCCATTCACTGATAGTGTACCCAGTTAAGTTAAGACTAACTAGCCCCATTCACTGATAGTGTACCCAGTTAAGTTAAGACTAACTAGACCCCATTCACTGATAGTGTACCCAGTTAAGACTAACTAGCCCCATTCACTGATAGTGTACCCAGTTAAGACTAACTAGCCCCATTCACTGATAGTGTACCCAGTTAAGACTAACTAGACCCATTCACTGATAGTGTACCCAGTTAAGACTAACTAGCCCCATTCACTGATAGTGTACCCAGTTAAGACTAACTAGCCCCATTCACTGATAGTGTACCCAGTTAAGACTAACTAGACCCCATTCACTGATAGTGTACCCAGTTAAGTTAAGACTAACTAGACCCCATTCACTGATAGTGTACCCAGTTAAGTTAAGACTAACTAGACCCCATTCACTGATAGTGTACCCAGTTAAGTTAAGACTAACTAGCCCCATTCACTGATAGTGTACCCAGTTAAGTTAAGACTAACTAGACCCCATTCACTGATAGTGTACCCAGTTAAGTTAAGACTAACTAGACCCCATTCACTGATAGTGTACCCAGTTAAGACTAACTAGACCCCATTCACTGATAGTGTACCCAGTTAAGACTAACTAGCCCCATTCACTGATAGTGTACCCAGTTAAGTTAAGACTAACTAGACCCCATTCACTGATAGTGTACCCAGTTAAGTTAAGACTAACTAGCCCCATTCACTGATAGTGTACCCAGTTAAGTTAAGACTAACTAGCCCCATTCACTGATAGTGTACCCAGTTAAGACTAACTAGCCCCATTCACTGATAGTGTACCCAGTTAAGACTAACTAGACCCCATTCACTGATAGTGTACCCAGTTAAGTTAAGACTAACTAGCCCCATTCACTGATAGTGTACCCAGTTAAGTTAAGACTAACTAGACCCCATTCACTGATAGTGTACCCAGTTAAGTTAAGACTAACTAGACCCCATTCACTGATAGTGTACCCAGTTAAGTTAAGACTAACTAGACCCCATTCACTGATAGTGTACCCAGTTAAGACTAACTAGCCCCATTCACTGATAGTGTACCCAGTTAAGTTAAGACTAACTAGACCCCATTCACTGATAGTGTACCCAGTTAAGTTAAGACTAACTAGACCCCATTCACTGATAGTGTACCCAGTTAAGACTAACTAGCCCCATTCACTGATAGTGTACCCAGTTAAGTTAAGACTAACTAGACCCCATTCACTGATAGTGTACCCAGTTAAGTTAAGACTAACTAGCCCCATTCACTGATAGTGTACCCAGTTAAGACTAACTAGCCCCATTCACTGATAGTGTACCCAGTTAAGACTAACTAGCCCCATTCACTGATAGTGTACCCAGTTAAGTTAAGACTAACTAGACCCCATTCACTGATAGTGTACCCAGTTAAGTTAAGACTAACTAGACCCCATTCACTGATAGTGTACCCAGTTAAGACTAACTAGCCCCATTCACTGATAGTGTACCCAGTTAAGACTAACTAGCCCCATTCACTGATAGTGTACCCAGTTAAGACTAACTAGCCCCATTCACTGATAGTGTACCCAGTTAAGACTAACTAGCCCCATTCACTGATAGTGTACCCATGTTAAGACTAACTAGACCCCATTCACTGATAGTGTACCCAGTTAAGTTAAGACTAACTAGACCCCATTCACTGATAGTGTACCCAGTTAAGACTAACTAGCCCCATTCACTGATAGTGTACCCAGTTAAGTTAAGACTAACTAGCCCCATTCACTGATAGTGTACCCAGTTAAGTTAAGACTAACTAGCCCCATTCACTGATAGTGTACCCAGTTAAGTTAAGACTAACTAGCCCCATTCACTGATAGTGTACCCAGTTAAGTTAAGACTAACTAGCCCCATTCACTGATAGTGTACCCAGTTAAGACTAACTAGCCCCATTCACTGATAGTGTACCCAGTTAAGTTAAGACTAACTAGACCCATTCACTGATAGTGTACCCAGTTAAGACTAACTAGACCCCATTCACTGATAGTGTACCCAGTTAAGACTAACTAGCCCCATTCACTGATAGTGTACCCAGTTAAGACTAACTAGACCCCATTCACTGATAGTGTACCCAGTTAAGTTAAGACTAACTAGCCCCATTCACTGATAGTGTACCCAGTTAAGACTAACTAGCCCCATTCACTGATAGTGTACCCAGTTAAGTTAAGACTAACTAGCCCCATTCACTGATAGTGTACCCAGTTAAGTTAAGACTAACTAGACCCCATTCACTGATAGTGTACCCAGTTAAGACTAACTAGCCCCATTCACTGATAGTGTACCCAGTTAAGACTAACTAGCCCCATTCACTGATAGTGTACCCAGTTAAGACTAACTAGCCCCATTCACTGATAGTGTACCCAGTTAAGTTAAGACTAACTAGACCCCATTCACTGATAGTGTACCCAGTTAAGACTAACTAGCCCCATTCACTGATAGTGTACCCAGTTAAGACTAACTAGCCCCATTCACTGATAGTGTACCCAGTTAAGACTAACTAGACCCCATTCACTGATAGTGTACCCAGTTAAGACTAACTAGACCCCATTCACTGATAGTGTACCCAGTTAAGACTAACTAGCCCCATTCACTGATAGTGTACCCAGTTAAGACTAACTAGCCCCATTCACTGATAGTGTACCCAGTTAAGTTAAGACTAACTAGCCCCATTCACTGATAGTGTACCCAGTTAAGTTAAGACTAACTAGCCCCATTCACTGATAGTGTACCCAGTTAAGTTAAGACTAACTAGCCCCATTCACTGATAGTGTACCCAGTTAAGTTAAGACTAACTAGCCCCATTCACTGATAGTGTACCCAGTTAAGTTAAGACTAACTAGCCCCATTCACTGATAGTGTACCCAGTTAAGTTAAGACTAACTAGCCCCATTCACTGATAGTGTACCCAGTTAAGTTAAGACTAACTAGCCCCATTCACTGATAGTGTACCCAGTTAAGTTAAGACTAACTAGCCCCATTCACTGATAGTGTACCCAGTTAAGTTAAGACTAACTAGCCCCATTCACTGATAGTGTACCCAGTTAAGTTAAGACTAACTAGCCCCATTCACTGATAGTGTACCCAGTTAAGTTAAGACTAACTAGACCCCATTCACTGATAGTGTACCCAGTTAAGACTAACTAGCCCCATTCACTGATAGTGTACCCAGTTAAGACTAACTAGCCCCATTCACTGATAGTGTACCCAGTTAAGTTAAGACTAACTAGACCCCATTCACTGATAGTGTACCCAGTTAAGACTAACTAGCCCCATTCACTGATAGTGTACCCAGTTAAGACTAACTAGCCCCATTCACTGATAGTGTACCCAGTTAAGACTAACTAGACCCATTCACTGATAGTGTACCCAGTTAAGACTAACTAGCCCCATTCACTGATAGTGTACCCAGTTAAGACTAACTAGCCCCATTCACTGATAGTGTACCCAGTTAAGTTAAGACTAACTAGCCCCATTCACTGATAGTGTACCCAGTTAAGTTAAGACTAACTAGCCCCATTCACTGATAGTGTACCCAGTTAAGTTAAGACTAACTAGACCCCATTCACTGATAGTGTACCCAGTTAAGACTAACTAGCCCCATTCACTGATAGTGTACCCAGTTAAGACTAACTAGCCCCATTCACTGATAGTGTACCCAGTTAAGACTAACTAGCCCCATTCACTGATAGTGTACCCAGTTAAGACTAACTAGACCCCATTCACTGATAGTGTACCCAGTTAAGACTAACTAGCCCCATTCACTGATAGTGTACCCAGTTAAGACTAACTAGACCCCATTCACTGATAGTGTACCCAGTTAAGTTAAGACTAACTAGCCCCATTCACTGATAGTGTACCCAGTTAAGTTAAGACTAACTAGCCCCATTCACTGATAGTGTACCCAGTTAAGTTAAGACTAACTAGCCCCATTCACTGATAGTGTACCCAGTTAAGTTAAGACTAACTAGACCCCATTCACTGATAGTGTACCCAGTTAAGTTAAGACTAACTAGACCCCATTCACTGATAGTGTACCCAGTTAAGACTAACTAGCCCCATTCACTGATAGTGTACCCAGTTAAGACTAACTAGCCCCATTCACTGATAGTGTACCCAGTTAAGTTAAGACTAACTAGCCCCATTCACTGATAGTGTACCCAGTTAAGTTAAGACTAACTAGCCCCATTCACTGATAGTGTACCCAGTTAAGTTAAGACTAACTAGCCCCATTCACTGATAGTGTACCCAGTTAAGACTAACTAGCCCCATTCACTGATAGTGTACCCAGTTAAGACTAACTAGCCCCATTCACTGATAGTGTACCCAGTTAAGTTAAGACTAACTAGCCCCATTCACTGATAGTGTACCCAGTTAAGTTAAGACTAACTAGCCCCATTCACTGATAGTGTACCCAGTTAAGTTAAGACTAACTAGACCCCATTCACTGATAGTGTACCCAGTTAAGTTAAGACTAACTAGACCCCATTCACTGATAGTGTACCCAGTTAAGACTAACTAGCCCCATTCACTGATAGTGTACCCAGTTAAGTTAAGACTAACTAGACCCCATTCACTGATAGTGTACCCAGTTAAGTTAAGACTAACTAGACCCATTCACTGATAGTGTACCCAGTTAAGACTAACTAGCCCCATTCACTGATAGTGTACCCAGTTAAGTTAAGACTAACTAGACCCCATTCACTGATAGTGTACCCAGTTAAGTTAAGACTAACTAGACCCCATTCACTGATAGTGTACCCAGTTAAGACTAACTAGCCCCATTCACTGATAGTGTACCCAGTTAAGACTAACTAGCCCCATTCACTGATAGTGTACCCAGTTAAGTTAAGACTAACTAGCCCCATTCACTGATAGTGTACCCAGTTAAGTTAAGACTAACTAGACCCCATTCACTGATAGTGTACCCAGTTAAGACTAACTAGCCCCATTCACTGATAGTGTACCCAGTTAAGACTAACTAGCCCCATTCACTGATAGTGTACCCAGTTAAGACTAACTAGCCCCATTCACTGATAGTGTACCCAGTTAAGACTAACTAGCCCCATTCACTGATAGTGTACCCAGTTAAGACTAACTAGACCCCATTCACTGATAGTGTACCCAGTTAAGTTAAGACTAACTAGACCCCATTCACTGATAGTGTACCCAGTTAAGACTAACTAGACCCCATTCACTGATAGTGTACCCAGTTAAGTTAAGACTAACTAGCCCCATTCACTGATAGTGTACCCAGTTAAGTTAAGACTAACTAGCCCCATTCACTGATAGTGTACCCAGTTAAGTTAAGACTAACTAGCCCCATTCACTGATAGTGTACCCAGTTAAGTTAAGACTAACTAGCCCCATTCACTGATAGTGTACCCAGTTAAGACTAACTAGCCCCATTCACTGATAGTGTACCCAGTTAAGACTAACTAGACCCATTCACTGATAGTGTACCCAGTTAAGACTAACTAGCCCCATTCACTGATAGTGTACCCAGTTAAGACTAACTAGCCCCATTCACTGATAGTGTACCCAGTTAAGACTAACTAGACCCCATTCACTGATAGTGTACCCAGTTAAGTTAAGACTAACTAGCCCCATTCACTGATAGTGTACCCAGTTAAGACTAACTAGCCCCATTCACTGATAGTGTACCCAGTTAAGTTAAGACTAACTAGACCCCATTCACTGATAGTGTACCCAGTTAAGTTAAGACTAACTAGACCCCATTCACTGATAGTGTACCCAGTTAAGACTAACTAGCCCCATTCACTGATAGTGTACCCAGTTAAGACTAACTAGCCCCATTCACTGATAGTGTACCCAGTTAAGACTAACTAGCCCCATTCACTGATAGTGTACCCAGTTAAGACTAACTAGCCCCATTCACTGATAGTGTACCCAGTTAAGACTAACTAGACCCCATTCACTGATAGTGTACCCAGTTAAGTTAAGACTAACTAGACCCCATTCACTGATAGTGTACCCAGTTAAGACTAACTAGACCCCATTCACTGATAGTGTACCCAGTTAAGTTAAGACTAACTAGCCCCATTCACTGATAGTGTACCCAGTTAAGTTAAGACTAACTAGCCCCATTCACTGATAGTGTACCCAGTTAAGTTAAGACTAACTAGCCCCATTCACTGATAGTGTACCCAGTTAAGTTAAGACTAACTAGCCCCATTCACTGATAGTGTACCCAGTTAAGACTAACTAGCCCCATTCACTGATAGTGTACCCAGTTAAGACTAACTAGCCCCATTCACTGATAGTGTACCCAGTTAAGACTAACTAGCCCCATTCACTGATAGTGTACCCAGTTAAGTTAAGACTAACTAGCCCCATTCACTGATAGTGTACCCAGTTAAGTTAAGACTAACTAGCCCCATTCACTGATAGTGTACCCAGTTAAGTTAAGACTAACTAGCCCCATTCACTGATAGTGTACCCAGTTAAGTTAAGACTAACTAGCCCCATTCACTGATAGTGTACCCAGTTAAGTTAAGACTAACTAGCCCCATTCACTGATAGTGTACCCAGTTAAGTTAAGACTAACTAGCCCCATTCACTGATAGTGTACCCAGTTAAGTTAAGACTAACTAGCCCCATTCACTGATAGTGTACCCAGTTAAGTTAAGACTAACTAGCCCCATTCACTGATAGTGTACCCAGTTAAGTTAAGACTAACTAGCCCCATTCACTGATAGTGTACCCAGTTAAGTTAAGACTAACTAGCCCCATTCACTGATAGTGTACCCAGTTAAGTTAAGACTAACTAGCCCCATTCACTGATAGTGTACCCAGTTAAGACTAACTAGCCCCATTCACTGATAGTGTACCCAGTTAAGACTAACTAGCCCCATTCACTGATAGTGTACCCAGTTAAGACTAACTAGACCCCATTCACTGATAGTGTACCCAGTTAAGTTAAGACTAACTAGCCCCATTCACTGATAGTGTACCCAGTTAAGTTAAGACTAACTAGCCCCATTCACTGATAGTGTACCCAGTTAAGACTAACTAGCCCCATTCACTGATAGTGTACCCAGTTAAGTTAAGACTAACTAGCCCCATTCACTGATAGTGTACCCAGTTAAGACTAACTAGCCCCATTCACTGATAGTGTACCCAGTTAAGTTAAGACTAACTAGCCCCATTCACTGATAGTGTACCCAGTTAAGTTAAGACTAACTAGCCCCATTCACTGATAGTGTACCCAGTTAAGACTAACTAGCCCCATTCACTGATAGTGTACCCAGTTAAGACTAACTAGCCCCATTCACTGATAGTGTACCCAGTTAAGACTAACTAGCCCCATTCACTGATAGTGTACCCAGTTAAGACTAACTAGCCCCATTCACTGATAGTGTACCCAGTTAAGTTAAGACTAACTAGCCCCATTCACTGATAGTGTACCCAGTTAAGACTAACTAGCCCCATTCACTGATAGTGTACCCAGTTAAGTTAAGACTAACTAGCCCCATTCACTGATAGTGTACCCAGTTAAGACTAACTAGCCCCATTCACTGATAGTGTACCCAGTTAAGACTAACTAGCCCCATTCACTGATAGTGTACCCAGTTAAGACTAACTAGCCCCATTCACTGATAGTGTACCCAGTTAAGACTAACTAGCCCCATTCACTGATAGTGTACCCAGTTAAGACTAACTAGACCCCATTCACTGATAGTGTACCCAGTTAAGTTAAGACTGACTAGCCCCATTCACTGATAGTGTACCCAGTTAAGTTAAGACTGACTAGCCCCATTCACTGATAGTGTACCCAGTTAAGTTAAGACTAACTAGCCCCATTCACTGATAGTGTACCCAGTTAAGTTAAGACTAACTAGCCCCATTCACTGATAGTGTACCCAGTTAAGTTAAGACTAACTAGCCCCATTCACTGATAGTGTACCCAGTTAAGTTAAGACTAACTAGCCCCATTCACTGATAGTGTACCCAGTTAAGACTAACTAGACCCATTCACTGATAGTGTACCCAGTTAAGACTAACTAGTCCCCATTCACTGATAGTGTACCCAGTTAAGACTAACTAGACCCATTCACTGATAGTGTACCCAGTTAAGTTAAGACTAACTAGCCCCATTCACTGATAGTGTACCCAGTTAAGACTAACTAGCCCCATTCACTGATAGTGTACCCAGTGAAGACTAACTAGACCCATTCACTGATAGTGTACCCAGTTAAGACTAACTAGTCCCATTCACTGATAGTGTACCCAGTTAAGACTAACTAGCCCCATTCACTGATAGTGTACCCAGTTAAGACTAACTAGCCCCATTCACTGATAGTGTACCCAGTTAAGACTAACTAGCCCCATTCACTGATAGTGTACCCAGTGTAAGACTAACTAGACCCATTCACTGATAGTGTACCCAGTTAAGACTAACTAGTCCCCATTCACTGATAGTGTACCCAGTTAAGACTAACTAGCCCCATTCACTGATAGTGTACCCAGCTAAGACTAACTAGCCCCATTCACTGATAGTGTACCCAGTTAAGACTAACTAGACCCCATTCACTGATAGTGTACCCAGTTAAGTTAAGACTAACTAGACCCATTCACTGATAGTGTACCCAGTTAAGACTAACTAGCCCCATTCACTGATAGTGTACCCAGTTAAGACTAACTAGCCCCATTCACTGATAGTGTACCCAGTTAAGACTAACTAGACCCCATTCACTGATAGTGTACCCAGTTAAGTTAAGACTAACTAGACCCATTCACTGATAGTGTACCCAGTTAAGACTAACTAGCCCCATTCACTGATAGTGTACCCAGTTAAGACTAACTAGCCCCATTCACTGATAGTGTACCCAGTTAAGTTAAGACTAACTAGCCCCATTCACTGATAGTGTACCCAGCTAAGACTAACTAGACCCCATTCACTGATAGTGTACCCAGTTAAGACTAACTAGCCCCATTCACTGATAGTGTACCCAGTTAAGTTAAGACTAACTAGCCCCATTCACTGATAGTGTACCCAGTTAAGACTAACTAGCCCCATTCACTGATAGTGTACCCAGTTAAGTTAAGACTAACTAGCCCCATTCACTGATAGTGTACCCAGTTAAGACTAACTAGCCCCATTCACTGATAGTGTACCCAGTTAAGACTAACTAGCCCCATTCACTGATAGTGTACCCAGTTAAGACTAACTAGCCCCATTCACTGATAGTGTACCCAGTTAAGACTAACTAGACCCATTCACTGATAGTGTACCCAGTTAAGACTAACTAGCCCCATTCACTGATAGTGTACCCAGTTAAGACTAACTAGCCCCATTCACTGATAGTGTACCCAGTTAAGTTAAGACTAACTAGACCCCATTCACTGATAGTGTACCCAGTTAAGACTAACTAGCCCCATTCACTGATAGTGTACCCAGTTAAGTTAAGACTAACTAGCCCCATTCACTGATAGTGTACCCAGTTAAGTTAAGACTAACTAGACCCCATTCACTGATAGTGTACCCAGTTAAGTTAAGACTAACTAGACCCCATTCACTGATAGTGTACCCAGTTAAGTTAAGACTAACTAGACCCCATTCACTGATAGTGTACCCAGTTAAGTTAAGACTAACTAGCCCCATTCACTGATAGTGTACCCAGTTAAGTTAAGACTAACTAGACCCCATTCACTGATAGTGTACCCAGTTAAGTTAAGACTAACTAGACCCCATTCACTGATAGTGTACCCAGTTAAGACTAACTAGCCCCATTCACTGATAGTGTACCCAGTTAAGTTAAGACTAACTAGACCCCATTCACTGATAGTGTACCCAGTTAAGTTAAGACTAACTAGACCCCATTCACTGATAGTGTACCCAGTTAAGACTAACTAGCCCCATTCACTGATAGTGTACCCAGTTAGTAAGACTAACTAGCCCCATTCACTGATAGTGTACCCAGTTAAGACTAACTAGACCCCATTCACTGATAGTGTACCCAGTTAAGACTAACTAGCCCCATTCACTGATAGTGTACCCAGTTAAGACTAACTAGCCCCATTCACTGATAGTGTACCCAGTTAAGACTAACTAGCCCCATTCACTGATAGTGTACCCAGTTAAGACTAACTAGACCCCATTCACTGATAGTGTACCCAGTTAAGTTAAGACTAACTAGCCCCATTCACTGATAGTGTACCCAGTTAAGACTAACTAGACCCATTCACTGATAGTGTACCCAGTTAAGTTAAGACTAACTAGCCCCATTCACTGATAGTGTACCCAGTTAAGTTAAGACTAACTAGCCCCATTCACTGATAGTGTACCCAGTTAAGTTAAGACTAACTAGCCCCATTCACTGATAGTGTACCCAGTTAAGTTAAGACTAACTAGCCCCATTCACTGATAGTGTACCCAGTTAGTTAAGACTAACTAGCCCCATTCACTGATAGTGTACCCAGTTAAGACTAACTAGCCCCATTCACTGATAGTGTACCCAGTTAAGACTAACTAGCCCCATTCACTGATAGTGTACCCAGTTAAGTTAAGACTAACTAGCCCCATTCACTGATAGTGTACCCAGTTAAGTTAAGACTAACTAGCCCCATTCACTGATAGTGTACCCAGTTAAGTTAAGACTAACTAGCCCCATTCACTGATAGTGTACCCAGTTAAGTTAAGACTAACTAGCCCCATTCACTGATAGTGTACCCAGTTAAGTTAAGACTAACTAGCCCCATTCACTGATAGTGTACCCAGTTAAGTTAAGACTAACTAGCCCCATTCACTGATAGTGTACCCAGTTAAGTTAAGACTAACTAGCCCCATTCACTGATAGTGTACCCAGTTAAGTTAAGACTAACTAGCCCCATTCACTGATAGTGTACCCAGTTAAGTTAAGACTAACTAGCCCCATTCACTGATAGTGTACCCAGTTAAGTTAAGACTAACTAGCCCCATTCACTGATAGTGTACCCAGTTAAGTTAAGACTAACTAGCCCCATTCACTGATAGTGTACCCAGTTAAGACTAACTAGCCCCATTCACTGATAGTGTACCCAGTTAAGACTAACTAGCCCCATTCACTGATAGTGTACCCAGTTAAGACTAACTAGACCCATTCACTGATAGTGTACCCAGTTAAGTTAAGACTAACTAGCCCCATTCACTGATAGTGTACCCAGTTAAGTTAAGACTAACTAGCCCCATTCACTGATAGTGTACCCAGTTAAGACTAACTAGCCCCATTCACTGATAGTGTACCCAGTTAAGACTAACTAGCCCCATTCACTGATAGTGTACCCAGTTAAGTTAAGACTAACTAGCCCCATTCACTGATAGTGTACCCAGTTAAGACTAACTAGCCCCATTCACTGATAGTGTACCCAGTTAAGACTAACTAGCCCCATTCACTGATAGTGTACCCAGCTAAGACTAACTAGCCCCATTCACTGATAGTGTACCCAGTTAAGACTAACTAGACCCCATTCACTGATAGTGTACCCAGTTAAGTTAAGACTGACTAGCCCCATTCACTGATAGTGTACCCAGTTAAGTTAAGACTGACTAGCCCCATTCACTGATAGTGTACCCAGTTAAGTTAAGACTGACTAGCCCCATTCACTGATAGTGTACCCAGTTAAGTTAAGACTGACTAGCCCCATTCACTGATAGTGTACCCAGTTAAGACTAACTAGCCCCATTCACTGATAGTGTACCCAGTTAAGACTAACTAGTCCCATTCACTGATAGTGTACCCAGTTAAGACTAACTAGACCCATTCACTGATAGTGTACCCAGTTAAGTTAAGACTAACTAGCCCCATTCACTGATAGTGTACCCAGTTAAGACTAACTAGCCCCATTCACTGATAGTGTACCCAGTTAAGACTAACTAGCCCCATTCACTGATAGTGTACCCAGTTAAGTTAAGACTAACTAGCCCCATTCACTGATAGTGTACCCAGTTAAGACTAACTAGCCCCATTCACTGATAGTGTACCCAGCTAAGACTAACTAGCCCCATTCACTGATAGTGTACCCAGTTAAGACTAACTAGACCCATTCACTGATAGTGTACCCAGTTAAGTTAAGACTGACTAGCCCCATTCACTGATAGTGTACCCAGTTAAGTTAAGACTGACTAGCCCCATTCACTGATAGTGTACCCAGTTAAGTTAAGACTGACTAGCCCCATTCACTGATAGTGTACCCAGTTAAGTTAAGACTGACTAGCCCCATTCACTGATAGTGTACCCAGTTAAGACTAACTAGACCCATTCACTGATAGTGTACCCAGTGAAGACTAACTAGACCCATTCACTGATAGTGTACCCAGTTAAGACTAACTAGTCCCATTCACTGATAGTGTACCCAGTTAAGACTAACTAGACCCATTCACTGATAGTGTACCCAGTTAAGTTAAGACTAACTAGCCCCATTCACTGATAGTGTACCCAGTTAAGACTAACTAGCCCCATTCACTGATAGTGTACCCAGTGAAGACTAACTAGCCCCATTCACTGATAGTGTACCCAGCTAAGACTAACTAGACCCATTCACTGATAGTGTACCCAGTTAAGACTAACTAGTCCCATTCACTGATAGTGTACCCAGTGAAGACTAACTAGACCCATTCACTGATAGTGTACCCAGTTAAGACTAACTAGACCCATTCACTGATAGTGTACCCAGTTAAGACTAACTAGTCCCATTCACTGATAGTGTACCCAGTTAAGACTAACTAGCCCCATTCACTGATAGTGTACCCAGTTAAGACTAACTAGCCCCATTCACTGATAGTGTACCCAGTTAAGACTAACTAGCCCCATTCACTGATAGTGTACCCAGTTAAGACTAACTAGCCCCATTCACTGATAGTGTACCCAGCTAAGACTAACTAGCCCCATTCACTGATAGTGTACCCAGTTAAGACTAACTAGCCAAAGACTAACTAGCCCCATTCACTGATAGTGTACCCAGTTAAGACTAACTAGCCCCATTCACTGATAGTGTACCCAGTTAAGACTAACTAGCCCCATTCACTGATAGTGTACCCAGTTAAGACTAACTAGCCCCATTCACTGATAGTGTACCCAGCTAAGACTAACTAGCCCCATTCACTGATAGTGTACCCAGTTAAGACTAACTAGCCCCATTCACTGATAGTGTACCCAGTTAAGACTAACTAGACCCATTCACTGATAGTGTACCCAGTTAAGACTAACTAGCCCCATTCACTGATAGTGTACCCAGTTAAGACTAACTAGACCCATTCACTGATAGTGTACCCAGTTAAGTTAAGACTAACTAGACCCATTCACTGATAGTGTACCCAGTTAAGACTAACTAGCCCCATTCACTGATAGTGTACCCAGTTAAGACTAACTAGCCCCATTCACTGATAGTGTACCCAGCTAAGACTAACTAGACCCATTCACTGATAGTGTACCCAGTTAAGACTAACTAGCCCCATTCACTGATAGTGTACCCAGTTAAGTTAAGACTAACTAGCCCCATTCACTGATAGTGTACCCAGTTAAGACTAACTAGCCCCATTCACTGATAGTGTACCCAGTTAAGACTAACTAGCCCCATTCACTGATAGTGTACCCAGTTAAGACTAACTAGACCCATTCACTGATAGTGTACCCAGTTAAGACTAACTAGCCCCATTCACTGATAGTGTACCCAGTTAAGACTAACTAAAGTAATGGGGGTGAGACTGCAATCAGGCTTTTAAAAAGGTAAATGCATAAAATAAAAACAGGGTATTAGTAGGCCTGACAGGACGTAACACAACAGCGAACGTTTCGGCAAAGAGCCTTCTTCAACGGACAAATAGTACACAAATGAAACGAATAAAACGAAATAATAGAAAAAAAACACTTAGCTGCGGTGAAATCCAAGTAGTCCAGTAAAGATAAAGCAAGGAGAGAAAAGTAAGAGCTTAAATAGGAAAGGAAAGGGTGGGTGTGGCCAATCAATCAGCTTGTCAGTGCGAACACAACGTTGATCCCATGTGGTGTAAGAGTCCCATATTCATGGATTAGTCTATTCTCCAGACTGACCCGGCCGGGTGTGTTTGTACAAGAAACCAAGGCGGTGACAGACATGTCATCGACGCCCATGTGGTCCCGTCCATTGAAGTGTCGGGAGACAGGACACTGTTTGTCTTGTTTAATGGCCCGTACATGTTCCGCGATACGGCAAGAGAGTAACCTCCCCGTTTCACCAATGTACTTCAAAGGACAGCGCTTACACACAATGGTGTAGACCACATTGCGGCTAGTACAAAGATAGCCATTCCTAATCTTGAATGTCCCCTTAGGGAAGACAATCTGGTCCGTCTGGGTAACAAAGGGACATGTCTTGCAGCGATTACGACCACATGGCTTAGTGCCCAGATGGGAGGACGGAATAAGCAGACGGCTACGAACCAATAGGTCTCGCAGATTTTTGTCCCTCCTGAATACAATGAGGGGTGGGGTGGAAAATATGTTGTTTGTCTCAGGGTCCGCGAGGAGGATGGTGCGATTTTTCACAAATATTTCCTTTGCTCTGATGTTGTGGGGATGGTATGTGAGCACCAATTTGCTCCTTTCATTACTATCACTGGAGCGTGATACAAAGGCGTCGGCACGAGTGAAGTTTTTAACTCGCTGAAGTGCAGATTGAAGTATAGCTTCAGGGTAAGACCTTTGTCTAAAAAACTCCACCATTTCCAACGCCTTTTCCAAAAAGTCCTCATTAGATTGACACAGCCTACGGAGGCGAAGGAGTTGTGAAAATGGAATAGAATCCTTACAGGATTTGGGATGAGACGAGGGATAGAGTAGGTAAGAGTGACTGTCCGTAGGTTTGAAGTAGGCCGAAGTGAGGAGGTGGTTCTTCTGGAGAGTTACAGTAATGTCCAGGAAATTAACCGATAGTTCGGAAATCGTGTGAGTGAACTTAATGGAGGGGTGAAAAGAATCAACAAAGCTGATGAACGTGTCAAGTTCACTCCTCTCCATATGAGTGACCCCAATGCCGTCATCAATGTATCTTTTATAAAATTCGGGGAGGCGACCAGTGTATTCTTGTTCCACTCTGTGCTCGAAATGGCCCATGAACAAGCATGCATAGCTGGGTCCCATTTTAGTCCCCATGGCGACCCCACTGATTTGGTCAAAGAACTGGCCATTGAACTCAAACGAGTTGAGGGTTAAGACCAATTCCGCCAAGCGTAGTAAGGCATGTGTAGGTATATTGGGGTGAGGTTGTCTGTCCAAAAAGTATTGTACAGCCAGAAGGCCATCGTTGTGGGGAATGGATGTATAGAGGGAACATACATCAAGGAGGAACAGATAGTTCTTTACGTTTGGATTGATGCTCAGAGAGTCGAATGTCCGTAAGGCATGGTTGGTGTCCTTAATGTACGTAGGGAGGGATGCCACTATCGGTTGGAAGACACTATCCAAGAATTCAGAAATGTGTTCTGTTGGACAAGAACATGCAGAGACAATAGGTCTACCAGGGTTACCATCCTTGTGAATTTTAGGAAGGAGATAAAAGGATGGCTTGCCCAGGTCACTGTCAAAAATGTGCATCCTGGACGCTGATTGAGGTAGAGCGCATTCTGTTATCAACTCATCGATGGTCTTTTTAACCACCGTGTTGTTTTTCATGATGGGATCTGTGGCTCTCTGTTGGTAGAACTGGGTGTCCTCCAGTTGTCTCTGAGCTTCCTTAATATACAACTCCTTATCCCATACAACTACGGCCCCGCCTTTGTCGGCCGGTTTGATGACAATGTCTTTACGGCTGCGCAATAAAGACAAGGCTTTCGACTCAACTTTAGAAAGGTTGGATTTACGGAGTCGAGGAAACAAAAGGTTTTTAATATCATTCTCTGTGCTTTTGATATATAAGTCCAGAGCCTTGGATTGACCAGGCGGTGGTGTCCAAGTAGATTTCCTTTGTTTTTTGAATGGGAATAACTCATCATCGGGAAGCGTGTTGTTTTTCCCGGCAAAATGGAACTGAAGTCTGAGAGCGCGGAAAAAACGTTGAGAATCGCTCTGTAGTTGAAAACGGTCGCAAGAAGGTGTAAGAGGAATGAATTTAAGACCCTTAGATAGAAGGGATCTTTCATTCTCTGAGAGTGGTAAATCTGGGGGTATGCAAATTACTAAATTCTTGTTGGTGGTGGTCTGTTGAGGTATAACTTGAGGAGGTTTAAGTTTACCAAGCTTCTTCTTTTTGTTAGTTGATAGAAACAGATATAAATCCCGGTTGAGTTGGTGGATAATGACTCTAATGAAGTTAAGTGCCAAGTGGTTATCACTTAACTTGGATCTCATACGGTCTTCAAGTCTGTATATCTGGGTGCTGAGATAAGCGATATACCGTTTGTGAGAGTGTACGAGAAGACGCATGCGTTGAAAAGCAACTTTTCTCTCAAGTGATAAAAGTTGAGATTTATCCTTAGAATTAAATGAAGCAGATGCCGGGTTAAAATTGCTGTTAAAGCCTTTGGGTATTAATTGGAGGCGAATGCAATTATTAAGAAAGTTGAGATGAACAGTGTATCTGGTTTTTTTAAAGAGGTTAAAAGCCAGGTCTTTGCAATCGTTACCTAAGTCAGGTGTTAATAAACTGAACGCAGTTAAAATAAAGGATCTCAGTTGGTTCTCAGTTGGCACTAAGCCATGTGGTCGTAATCGCTGCAAGACATGTCCCTTTGTTACCCAGACGGACCAGATTGTCTTCCCTAAGGGGACATTCAAGATTAGGAATGGCTATCTTTGTACTAGCCGCAATGTGGTCTACACCATTGTGTGTAAGCGCTGTCCTTTGAAGTACATTGGTGAAACGGGGAGGTTACTCTCTTGCCGTATCGCGGAACATGTACGGGCCATTAAACAAGACAAACAGTGTCCTGTCTCCCGACACTTCAATGGACGGGACCACATGGGCGTCGATGACATGTCTGTCACCGCCTTGGTTTCTTGTACAAACACACCCGGCCGGGTCAGTCTGGAGAATAGACTAATCCATGAATATGGGACTCTTACACCACATGGGATCAACGTTGTGTTCGCACTGACAAGCTGATTGATTGGCCACACCCACCCTTTCCTTTCCTATTTAAGCTCTTACTTTTCTCTCCTTGCTTTATCTTTACTGGACTACTTGGATTTCACCGCAGCTAAGTGTTTTTTTCTATTATTTCGTTTTATTCGTTTCATTTGTGTACTATTTGTCCGTTGAAGAAGGCTCTTTGCCGAAACGTTCGCTGTTGTGTTACGTCCTGTCAGGCCTACTAATACCCTGTTTTTATTTTATGCATTTACCTAAGACTAACTAGACCCATTCACTGATAGTGTACCCAGTTAAGACTAACTAGTCCCATTCACTGATAGTGTACCCAGTTAAGACTAACTAGTCCCATTCACTGATAGTGTACCCAGTTAAGACTAACTAGACCCATTCACTGATAGTGTACCCAGCTAAGACTAACTAGCCCCATTCACTGATAGTGTACCCAGTTAAGTTAAGACTAACTAGACCCATTCACTGATAGTGTACCCAGTTAAGACTAACTAGACCCCATTCACTGATAGTGTACCCAGTTAAGACTAACTAGACCCATTCACTGATAGTGTACCCAGTTAAGACTAACTAGCCCCATTCACTGATAGTGTACCCAGTTAAGACTAACTAGCCCCATTCACTGATAGTGTACCCAGTTAAGACTAACTAGACCCATTCACTGATAGTGTACCCAGTTAAGACTAACTAGCCCCATTCACTGATAGTGTACCCAGTTAAGACTAACTAGACCCATTCACTGATAGTGTACCCAGTTAAGACTAACTAGACCCATTCACTGATAGTGTACCCAGTTAAGACTAACTAGACCCATTCACTGATAGTGTACCCAGCTAAGACTAACTAGCCCCATTCACTGATAGTGTACCCAGTTAAGTTAAGACTAACTAGCCCCATTCACTGATAGTGTACCCAGTTAAGACTAACTAGCCCCATTCACTGATAGTGTACCCAGTTAAGACTAACTAGACCCATTCACTGATAGTGTACCCAGTTAAGACTAACTAGACCCATTCACTGATAGTGTACCCAGTTAAGACTAACTAGACCCATTCACTGATAGTGTACCCAGCTAAGACTAACTAGCCCCATTCACTGATAGTGTACCCAGTTAAGTTAAGACTAACTAGCCCCATTCACTGATAGTGTACCCAGTTAAGACTAACTAGCCCCATTCACTGATAGTGTACCCAGTTAAGACTAACTAGACCCATTCACTGATAGTGTACCCAGTTAAGACTAACTAGCCCCATTCACTGATAGTGTACCCAGCTAAGACTAACTAGCCCCATTCACTGATAGTGTACCCAGCTAAGACTAACTAGCCCCATTCACTGATAGTGTACCCAGTTAAGTTAAGACTAACTAGCCCCATTCACTGATAGTGTACCCAGTTAAGTTAAGACTAACTAGACCCATTCACTGATAGTGTACCCAGTTAAGACTAACTAGCCCCATTCACTGATAGTGTACCCAGTTAAGACTAACTAGACCCATTCACTGATAGTGTACCCAGTTAAGACTAACTAGACCCATTCACTGATAGTGTACCCAGTTAAGACTAACTAGACCCATTCACTGATAGTGTACCCAGTTAAGACTAACTAGCCCCATTCACTGATAGTGTACCCAGTTAAGTTAAGACTAACTAGCCCCATTCACTGATAGTGTACCCAGTTAAGTTAAGACTAACTAGACCCATTCACTGATAGTGTACCCAGTTAAGACTAACTAGCCCCATTCACTGATAGTGTACCCAGTTAAGACTAACTAGCCCCATTCACTGATAGTGTACCCAGTTAAGACTAACTAGACCCATTCACTGATAGTGTACCCAGTTAAGACTAACTAGACCCATTCACTGATAGTGTACCCAGTTAAGACTAACTAGCCCCATTCACTGATAGTGTACCCAGTTAAGTTAAGACTAACTAGACCCATTCACTGATAGTGTACCCAGTTAAGTTAAGACTAACTAGACCCATTCACTGATAGTGTACCCAGTTAAGTTAAGACTAACTAGACCCATTCACTGATAGTGTACCCAGTTAAGACTAACTAGCCCCATTCACTGATAGTGTACCCAGTTAAGTTAAGACTAACTAGACCCATTCACTGATAGTGTACCCAGTTAAGACTAACTAGACCCATTCACTGATAGTGTACCCAGCTAAGACTAACTAGCCCCATTCACTGATAGTGTACCCAGTTAAGTTAAGACTAACTAGACCCATTCACTGATAGTGTACCCAGTTAAGACTAACTAGACCCATTCACTGATAGTGTACCCAGTTAAGACTAACTAGCCCCATTCACTGATAGTGTACCCAGTTAAGTTAAGACTAACTAGACCCATTCACTGATAGTGTACCCAGTTAAGACTAACTAGACCCATTCACTGATAGTGTACCCAGCTAAGACTAACTAGCCCCATTCACTGATAGTGTACCCAGTTAAGTTAAGACTAACTAGACCCATTCACTGATAGTGTACCCAGTTAAGTTAAGACTAACTAGACCCATTCACTGATAGTGTACCCAGTTAAGACTAACTAGCCACATTCACTGATAGTGTACCCAGCTAAGACTAACTAGCCCCATTCACTGATAGTGTACCCAGCTAAGACTAACTAGCCCCATTCACTGATAGTGTACCCAGTTAAGTTAAGACTAACTAGCCCCATTCACTGATAGTGTACCCAGTTAAGACTAACTAGCCCCATTCACTGATAGTGTACCCAGTTAAGTTAAGACTAACTAGCCCCATTCACTGATAGTGTACCCAGTTAAGTTAAGACTAACTAGACCCATTCACTGATAGTGTACCCAGTTAAGTTAAGACTAACTAGCCCCATTCACTGATAGTGTACCCAGTTAAGTTAAGACTGACTAGCCCCATTCACTGATAGTGTACCCAGTTTTAGCAAAGTTGGTCCAGTAAGTCATCACAGCCTCTGTCAACATCTTCTCCGTGTTGGTGTAGGTGGAGGGGAAGGGAGACAATCCGTCCACCAGGGGTGAGCCGAACACGTAGGGGAGTTCATCGCCATGAATTCCTGGTACAAAACAAATGGGTCACGGGGGAGGGGGTAAATTAAATCAGTATTGACTGTTAAGAAAGTAAGAAATGGTCAGAAAAGTCTAAATCTTTATACTAGTGAAACGAATTGGTGTTATGAAATGGGGTATTTTGTTTAAAGAGTATAGGTTATTGAGGGAAATGTTGAAGTCAGTGATGACGTAATGAGTGCACAGCCAGAGCAGAACTTGAACAGGTGTCAGACATTTGGTAGGTAACTCGGGGAAACGATTTTTTAAATAAAAAATCAGGAGCATTAGTTTATTCTACAATCTGGTGTTGCGTGAAAACAATAAATGTGGACATAAACAGAGAAGGCATCTAGTGCTGTGTGGAAAACTTTACAGCAAATCGATGAACGGCGTGGATGGAAAGAAAGTGGTTAGGAAGTCTTGAGAATTACACGTTCGTGGTTGTGTAGGGGGAGACGTATGATTTACAGCAAAAATAAAACTTTTAGAAATTGTAGGCTCTAAACGTAAATGGGAGTTTAAAGACAAACCGAACAGACTGGCTATGCGTTAAACGGACAGGGAAGAGGATAAAAATACATTAGATTCTCCAAGATAGAATGAAACTTTCCAACTAATTCCTGTCTAATGAGGTTAAAGACGCTATTTTGATGTGGCAAGAAATTGGGGGAAATGAATTCAAAGCAAGTTAGGACAAAACGTAAGATCGATAGATCAATATTTGGAATTAAGAATTGGGTTTGATTTTAAAAATGTGAAAGAAAAAAAGAAAGCGATCAATATAATAATATGTAAAAGAAATAGAAGCATTGGATATAAGCCGCTGTCCAGCTAGAGACATAGATATAAGCCACTGTCCAACTAGAGACATAGATATAAGCCACTGTCCAGCTATAGACATAGATATAAGCCACTGTCCAACTAGAGACATAGATATAAGCCACTGTCCAACCAGAGACATACGATAATAGCCACTGTCCAACTAGAGACTTACAATATAATCCACTGTCAAACGAGAGACATATATATAAGCCACTGTCCAACTAGAGACATAGATAAAAGCCGCTGTCCAACTAGAGACATAGATAAAAGCCGCTGTCCAACTAGAGACATAGATAAAAGCCGCTGTCCAACTAGAGACATAGATGTAAGCCACCGCCCAAAGGGCTTGTTTTATTGTATCTAAATGTCCGACTATAACAATGGATGGTTCAGAAGTAAGGACCAGTAAATTGATTGACGTAACAGGGTTTAGAAAATGTTCAGCAGACAAAATGGAAACACGATTTGATATGTAATGAAGACTATAACCCACTGTTGAGCCAGTAAAACAGTAAGCGTGTAGTTGTTCTAGTTGTACGAAGCAAACAATGGGACCTATAATTGACTTAGCTCAAATATGGAAAGCGTGTGAACTTAGAGCGCTAGCACAATTGTCTGAAGCTGAGACTTTTGATTTCTGAAACAGTTGGTCAGTCTTACCCTGGACATCCTCATCATTCTCGCTCTGAGTCTCCGACTGCGTGGAGTAGGAAAACGAATACAGGTAAGTATCCGCGGTTTCCGCGTGGGCATTTGTCATCTGGATCAGAGGTGCGACGTACTGACCATCGCTCAGCAGCTCCAAAATACTGTCGCGGTTGGTCTTTTCATCTGCCGCGCGGGTCCAGTCGGTGTAGTGATGGTCAAGGATGGCGAAGATCTTCTGTCGGTGGTACCTGAAGACGTTCTGGACGTACGTGCGAATGATCTGAGTTTTGCGAAAATCGGAAATTCCCTTTCGTATATCCTGCTGCTTCAGGTAAGCGTAGGCCTCGTTCTTCGTGACACCGAACATGACGGGAACAGACGAGAACTTGGAGTTCCGCTCCTTGAACAGTTTGTCCACTTCTACCGGGAGGACGGTCCAGGAGTCGATGGACGGCGCGAAACACGAGTAGTATTTGGGGGCTTCCGGCGCCGCGTTGACGAGCACCGAGTCCGGGCGGTCTCTGAGGCACTGGATCAGGCTCTTTGTGTCGGCAATGTGCCGCGAGCAGTTGACGTTGATGGCCAGCTTCTCGGTGCACCACTTGGGGTCGTAGGACACGGCCCACGTGCTGCTTGCCGAGCCACTCTGGAGGATCGCTCGTTGGAAGAGGTTACTCCTGCCTTCTGTGGTGAACATGTAGAATTAGATAAACAAACATAATAAAGAATAAATGTTGTCCACTGAAGTTTTCTTTGTAAATAAATAATTGATAATCTAGCAGCTTAAACAAGTCTAGATATATATCTAAGAAATACAAATTAAATTTTAAAAATAAACTTTCTAACCGTTAGACCGATTTTTTTCTTTTTTAAAAAAAACCCCGTATATTGCGGCGTATAAGACGACCACCTCACTTTACCTGTTAAAATATTGGTTTTAAGTTATTTTCGCCGTAAAAGACCACCCGGCGTGTAGGACGACCCCGGACGTTTGAGAAGATTTTTATGGATTAAAAAGTTGTCTTATACTCCGGAATATACGGTAGTTAAAGTTTGTTAAATGAGTTGACAAATGCCTGTAAATTAGGACATTGGGTCATACTTTTCTGAAATTGTTATTAAAAGAAAAGTTGGAGATCACCAGTGTACGTCGTCAGTGTAACGCGTGGAAACAAAGAATATAATTTTACTAAGCTGAGACAATTAGTAATTAAGTAGTTCAAAGTACTCTTGGTAGGCTATTCCTCGAGTCAGTAAGTCAATAACGGGCCGTCCATAAAGTACGTCACGCTATTTTTGACAATTTTTAATTCCCCCCTCCCCCTGTCACAAATCTTGGCCTCCCCCCCCCCAAAGCATGTCACACTTTCGAACACAAATTGTTTTTTTTTATTAACAAAAAAATTAAAATTAAATAAAAAACAACGTGACGTCACACATGGCCAGACCCCCTCCCCCTGTCACAAACTGTCACACTTTCTTACACCCTTCCCCCCCCCCACTTCGGAGCGAGACGTACTTTATGGACGGCCCCTATAAGTAGAACAATTGACACCAAATAAGCCTTCTCCCAGAGACAACCAGTTGACACGTAGCACAAGGGACACCAGCGTTGTCATCTCACCTGAGACAAAGGGGGACAACATCAGCAAGTTGACGATGGCAGCGCCGCTGCCGTGTCCGAATAAGGTCACTTTGTTGGGGTCACCGTTGAAGCTTGGTATGATTTCCTTCAGCCACAGCAGAGCTTGTGTGATGTCCAAGAGGGCGTAATTGCCCATGGCAGAGTGATCTCCTGTGCTCAGGAAACCTGTTAGCAGGGAGAGGGTCAAAGGTCACACACATAAGTTATATAGTAGTGGTTACTTTGTTTGAATTCACCACAAATGATATTACGAGATTTAAGCCGCTAACGTATACCTAAAGCTACATTACATAGAAAAATGTCAATAATATTGATTAAATGTCATTCGTGGGATCAAACATCCTATATAATAAAAGACAAGTTTCTGTCCGTTCTTTCCGGTCATCTATAGCGATTGGTCTCTCAAAAACATACGACTCCTACAGCCAATCATATTGAACACGTTTACGTGGACGTTCAAAACGAGTTCTTTTTGGTGCAGTATTTCTTCCAAGACTTTATTTTGAGTTATGCGCGTTGGGATTTATAGCAAAAAGCTCTGTTTTTACGAGTTAGTTATTTTAACTAAATGAATAGTATTTTTGACGGGATGAACATGTTTGCCGGTCGAGACGGCTGTTTGAGTTACAACAACATGTCACCGAACGGTGGCGGAACGTCCCTGGACGGGCTTTGTTGCTCGTAAAGAAATAACTTTTTAACCAACTTCGAAATTTCTAGTTGAAACAAAATGAAATGACGACATTCGACATCACTGGGAATTGATATCAGGTTTTATGCAAGGATCTAGCACAGATGTGCTTTATCCCTAGCATGTGTCTGTCCAAGTTAACAAATGAAGAAACTGTCACTTTGTAGTTTTATAACATGAATTTACTTGGGATATTTGGTCCCGACTCTAAAGAGCATGTTACTGAAACTAAGGATTCAAATTTCACAAAACAAACTCTGGAATACATCAGTTTTTTTAAACAAAACAAGCAACAGACAGTGTCTGATCACATACACATGAAGAGACCCATATGTTATGTGATGAGCAGCACATATCGCTCCAGTTGTTTGTTTCAAGGCACACATGTACGATGTATATCAAACCGCCTACAACCGATCCATGACTAAGCTCAAATCATCTCCGACCTGACGCAAATATCCTGGATACATCAGTTTTTGAACACAACAAGCAGCAGACATTGTCTGATCACAGACACATGAACAGACCCATATGTTATGTGATGACCAGCAGATATCACTCCAGTTGTTTGTTTCAGGACACACACGTACGCTGTATATCAAACCTTCTACAACCATTCCATGACTAAGCTCAAACCATCTCCAACCTGACGCAAATCTCCTCACCGGAAACATAGACTAGAATTTTTGGCTCCTGATTTCTGTCATCGGCTTTCCACAACGACCCCTGGCGCATGACCCCTTGCGCACGACCCCTGGCGCACGCTGGCTATCGAGGGGTTAACACGATTAGGGGCAAACCACGGTGTATTTGTTCGCAATCTCTTCCCGCATTCGATTAAAGGCGGGCGTAATGCTTTTCAAACCACGCTTCTGGCATCGTTTCATCGGCGGTTCTGATGTCTTGTTCTAGCTCCAATACCACCCGTACACCCCCCCCCTCTTCCCATTTTCTCGTGTAGAAGATTGTGTGCTAAACGAATTGTGAGTTTTTGCTGCCAAACTTGAGGCCCGCGAGTGTAATTTCATTCAAATGTAGAAAATGTGAGAAATCTTTGCCTTTCTGCCTGTTTTAGCTTCTTCTTGTATTGTGTATTTCAAATTTTCCTCGATAACTCCTTGTATTTTTTTGTTTGTGGGTGGCAGTGGCGTGAGGGGTGAGGGTTGGTTCTCTGATTGAGACTCACAGAAAAAAACTGTTTTCTTTTTTATAAAGATTCAATTTTGTAGTTTTTTCTGCTTTTGTGTATAATTTGATGTTGGCTGATTCTATCTCTGATTTGAATTAATAATTTCTCCTCCCTGGTAAATCTAATCGAAGAGACCTGATAATGATCAAATTAAATTAAGCGTGGTGTAGGGGCGCGATGAGGTATAGAGACCGGCCGGGGGCGAAATGTTTTAGCATCGCTTTAAGATAAATTAAATCTAAATCATCTATGAACCGAAACGTGACTTTGAATTTGGCGAGGCGTAATGATGTACGCGATTAGTGTACAAAATACTGGCATACTGAAAGGCGTACTTGAATAGTGTAAAAAATACTTTGATAGTGAGAAGCATACTTGAAAATTGCACAAAAATGTTTACATAGTGCTCAGGCCGTCATTTCTTTAGTGTACATGTTCTCCAGATTTTGGTGTTTCCAATGACCAAGAGAGAGAAAACGCTGAACACTAGAAACATATTTCTACCAACCGACGCCTTCTGTGTTCCAAATTCTTCCAGAAACGTTTAGTTTTGTGAATTGAAACAATTCATACGTATTTCAACCTACATCTTGCTTTGTAAAACCTAAGCATCAATTATTGAAGTGTCTGCTTTTCCCCTTTAAATACTCTTGATTTGTGGAAAATTTGAGGACATTGATTTACGTACATAACCTCATTAGGGTAGAATCGGAGGCAATTTTTTTAAACGTGTGTTGAGTAAACATTGTTAAAAACGTAGAAAGCGTATTTCATATTCTGAGGATTATGATTTCCAATCTTCTTCATTTTCTGAAACTTAAAATCCTTTTTAAAAAATTAAAATTAAAAGCTTTTTAGTAGTAAAAATTATAATTGAGTTATTATTGCATACAATTTTGGCACCTGTCTTTAAGTTAAATTGTATTCTACATATTGTTCTCCCATTGATATAAAATATAGAGGCTAAAAATATCAATTTTTAAAACATCAATTTAAATACTTTACCATCAATTTTGATCTTTTTAAGGAGTAGTTCCTTCAAAAATTGTATGATCTTATTCTTAAAGTATGACATTGGTCAGCAGATGGACTTAGCTTAGAGGTATCATTGTTGTCATGGACATGTATCAATATACATAATTCCCGTTGTCTGTATGGATGTAATGCTGTTAGGTGGCGCTGCGATCGATTTTGTTTTATTTATAGTGCTGTTAGGTGGCGCTGCGATCGATTTTGTAAATTAATAAAATAAAAATAAATAAAAGTTCCGTATTACGTTACTTTTTATTCTGATGTGTATTTTTTCAAAATAAATAGATTTCAGCTGAAATGTATTTATTTTGAAAACTTCAGTCATTTTTGACGGGTGATACACTAGTTATCCATAAAACGCTTCCAAATCAAAACACATGTATGTAGTCTCCTAATCCCGACATTTGTGTTCATTCATGTCAAAAAATAACTTTCTCCAACCTTCACGTACACTAATGTCAACTAGAACCATAAGCATTGGTTGCTACAACGCCTGTGATCGAAGCAAAAAGCGTGTGTCAATGAAGGTAGAATAAATGGTTATATTAGTCATAATCTACTGCAATGTTTTTGGATTAGAGCTGGGGGAAGGTCGCGGGGGAGGGGAGGGGTTCGATGAGCTCTTAAAACTTGATTTATAGAGTGAAAACAGTCATGTGGACATTCTAGGGAACTTCCTCTTTCTAAGGGCGTGGGGGGGGAGGAATGTGGAGTTGGGGCTAGTGAGAGGGAGACAAATATTTGAGCTTGGACCAAATACGGCACGGGGAATGAGATAATGATGCATTGTTGTTGCACGGGCCGGTCAATTTGCCGTGGGTATAAATGGAGGTTTAGTGCCAGACAGGGCTACCAGGCATTCCATCTGATTTATTTCGGCAGTGCACGGTGGCACCACTTCCACCTTAGTAAATACAAGTTTAATACTAGAGCACGGGAGTAATGCTGTTGAACTGAGTCAATTGCCAATACTAAAATAGTGAGACAATCGATCATTAGTGTAATGCTATTATTGAACCGACCCAGCTCTATTGCCAATAGTAAAATACGTGACGCAGTCAATTTACAACGGATAGAATCAAATATTAACATTATAAAGCTTAACAAGGAACACAAGATCAATATTCCTATTGTTTTTCCTAGGAGTTGTCTGTTCCTTGTCTGCATGTTAAAACTCGTCTGTGATTTCACTCTACTTGCAGTTTTTGTTTAATTTTTTGTTTGTTGTTGTTGTAAAAGAAGTTGGTTACTATATTTAACTAATTGTAGGTAACTAAAGGAGCATCAAGTTAAAAATGTGTTCCACATAAAAGTTGGGGAATTTAAAATGTAATGTAAAATACCAACCTAATACACCCAGCCTGTAGTTGAGTGTCACAACAATGACGTCACCGAAACTGGACAGGACACTTCCGTCGTAGGCATTTCCGGTTCCGGTCTGGTAGCTCTCGCCGTGGATGAACACCATGACCGCCATGGGGGTGGTGTCGTTCCATTCTGTGGGGAAACACGAAAAGAACACGTGGTGACATGTAATTAACACCATCAGAGCAGGTAGTGACATGTAATTAACACCATCAGAGCATGTGGTGACATGTAATTAACACCATCAGAGCATGTGGTGACCTGTAATTAACACCATCAGAGCATGTGGTGACATGTAATTAACACCATCAGAGCAGGTGGTGACATGTAATTAACACCACCAGAGCATGTGTTGACATGTAATTAACACCATCAGAGCATGTGGTGACATATTTAACACACCATCAGAGCATGAGGTGACATGTAATTAACACCATCAGAGCACGTGGTGACATGTACTTAACACCATCAGAGCATGTGGTGACATATTTAAAACACCATCAGAACAGGTTGTGACATATTTAACACACCATCAGAGCATGTTGTGACATATCTAACACACCATCAGAGCATGTTGTGACATATTTAACACACCATCAGAACAGGTTTGTGACATTTTGATACATACCATGATAACAATGGGTGGGACATTTAATAGCACACGGTAAGACAGACATAATGTCATATCGAATAAACAGAAGGTAACAAAACAAAAAGTTGAAATCGGATAAATATAACTTAAGGATAGTAGAAGGGGGCACCAGATACACGCAAGGTAAAAAGAGAGGACTTAATATGATAACGGATTTAATAGCATTAAGAAAATCAGAGTTGCATTGCTTCAAGGTTTAGATGCGAGCCAAAGTTTGGGAATATAGCGAGCGATACACTGTGTGCCACTCAAGTGTGCCAGTAGGTTTCGATCAGTTGCTCTACTCTAGAGAAAAGTCTGCCTAAGATCTATTTTAAGGCAGTGTTTTAGGTGAGTTATGTGATTGAAAGTAAGTCATTCACAACATACATAAGGAACATATGACGATATGCAAGGTGAGGAAATAAGTTGAGGTTAAAGTACATAGATGTTAAACTTAGCAAATTTAGATAATAGTTTTTGTTTTGTTCTAAAATTACTATGGACATAAGGTCATAGGACGAGATTTGAGATTTGCATATTGAGATGTTATGTTGAGATGTTACGTTAAAATGGTATGTTAAAATGGTATGTTAAAATGGTATGTTAAAATAGTATGTTGAAATTTTATGTTAAAATGGTATGTTAAAATGGTATGTTAAAATGGTATGTTGAAATGGTATGTTGAAATGTTATGCTAAAATGGTATGTAAAAATGGTATGTTAAAATAGTATGTTGAGATGGTATTTGAGATGGTATTTTAAAATGGTATGTTAAAATGGTATGTTAAAATTGTATGTTGATATGGTATGTTGAAATGGTATGTTAAAATGGTATGTTAAAATGGTATGTTAAAATGGTACGCTAAAATGGTATGTATTAAAAAAAACGTAAAAAAGCAAGACCATCCAAAAATACAAAATTGCAGTTGTCGTAAAACATGTTTAATGTAATGCGCACCGATCAGGAATATGTTTATATAAAGAGTTGTCAATAAAATACGCACCTTATTGCGCGACAGAAAGGTTGTTCAATATAATACGCAACGCGACGCTCTATCTCAAAAAATAACATGATACATAGGAATAAATACAATAATCTAAAAAATCAATACTTTAATTACGGTACATGCGATCAATCTGAAATTTTGATACCTTGTTTTTATCATCGGTACAAAACGGCCTGCAAAATTTCACTTCGCTAGCTTACGAGGAAGTGGGTTAAAAATTGATCAAACGTTTTGGCGACAACCAAGCAATCAAGGGTTCAAACAAACAACCAGACACCACGAGTTAATATAAAGGATTTTTAAAAAAACGTAAAAAAAACAAGTTTTTGACTATAAATCCTTTATGTAATAGACGTAACTAAAAGAATGTTCATTATAATACGCAGCGCAAGACCATCCAACAATACAAAATTATAGATGTGTCGTAAAATATGTTTAATATAATGCGCACCGATCAGGAATATGTTTATAAAAAGTTTTGTCAATAAAATACGCACCTTATTGCGCGATAGAAAGGTTGTTCAATATAATACGCACCGCGACGCTCTATCTCAAAAAATAACATGATACATAGGAATAAAAAAAAATAATCAAAAAATTAAATAATTTAATGACGGTACATGCGATCGATAGGAAATTTTGATAGATAGTGTTTACCATTAGCACAAAACTGCCTGCTAAATTTCAGCTCGCTAGCTTACGAGCAAGTGGGATAAAAATCGATCAAAAGTTTTGGTGACAAGGGCGGGCGGCCGCAGACACCACGAGTTAATATAAAGGATTTAAAGAGATTCAACTTCTTGGTAACGTGTTAATCAACGCAATGTTAATCTGAAAACCAAACTGATTATCCAATTTTAAAAAAAAGCAGAGTGATGTCTTATCTTATCTTATCTTATCTTATCTTATCTTATCTGACAGACGCTCCTTCTATACAGAAGATTATTGCATCCTGCGCTTATCTTAGCATTAGGCCACAGTCAGTGCTAAATGAGGGTAAATATATATATGATAATACAATTATATTTTCAGCTATATCGGTAAAAAAATGTGTACTGTATTTTGTTACTGAGAAAGAAAACTTTAAATTTTTATTTAAAACATCTGATGTGCCCGTCATTGCTGCACCAGAAAGCACTGTACTAATATATTTTAATATTTAGTTGTTCTTGAGAAAATTTCGCTGACAAGATGAGAATTTTTAATTTGTTTTAAACTCATTTTTAAATATAATTTGCGATACTGTGAGAAACATTATTATTAGCTTGTGTTACTTAAAAATATTATTGTCAGTAACTTAAACTTTTGCTTACAAAAAATTTAATTCAAATAAAAAATATACTTTAAATACTGAATATATTTATAGTCACGGAGACAGTGAATAAATATATTAAATTTAATCTTTATGTATCTTTATAAACTTAGGTTTCACGTGATAGTCAATACTTAACAGAATGTATTTATGGAAGTGGTAGGCCACTTCACTTCGATCCCTTTCATAGGGGATACAATGAAATGCAATGACTATAACTATCAGCTAACATCCAATCCAAACAAAATCATTTCTCTGTTGTATTCGATTTATTGATTTATAATGTTTCATAAGATTGGTAATTTGAACGTAGAAACCAGATCTGTCCACAATTAGGTACAGGCAGATCTGTCCACAATTAGGTACAGGCAGATCTGTCCACAATTAGGTACAGGCAGATCTGTCCACAATGAGGTACAGGCAGATCTGTCCACAATTAGGTACAGGCAGATCTGTCCACAATTAGGTACATGCAGATCTGTCCACAATTAGGTACAGGCAGATCTGTCCACAATAAGGTACAGGCAGATCTGTCCACAATTAGGTACAGGCAGACCTGTCCACAATTAGGTACAGGCAGATATGTCCACAATTAGGTACAGGCAGATCTGTGCACATTTGGGTACAGGCAGATCTGTCTACAATTAGGTACAGGCAGATCTGTCCACAATTAGGTACAGACAGTTCTTTCCAGAATTAATTTTCAAGCACATTTAGCTTTCGTCCACAGCAAATTCAAACTCTTTGTTTACATATAGTATTTATTTTTTTTACAGCGCAAATTTAATTTGCACAACTTTTGATGCATTGGTGCAGTAATTTGGTGCGCTGCTTTCTAAAATTAGTTTCTGCTGAACATACTTACAGCTTGCCTCGCAGGGTCTGACCACGAAGAGAATTATATATATAGATTTTAAAAAGATTCAACTTCTTGGTAACGTGTTAATCAACGCAATGTTAATCTGAAAACCAAACTGATTATCCAATTTTTAAAAAAAGCAGAGTCTTATCTTATCTGACAGACGCTCCTTTTCTATACAGAAGATTATTGCGTCCTGCGCTTATCTTAGCATTAGGCCACAGTCAGTGGTAAGTGAGGGTAAATATATATATGATAATACAATTACATTTTCAACTATATCGGTAAAAATGTGCACTATATTTTGTCACTGAGAAAGAAAACTTTAAATTTTTATTTAAAACATCTGATGTGCCTGTCAGCTGCACCAGAAAGAACTGTACTAATATATTTTAATATTGAGTTGTTCTTGAGAAAATTTCGCTGACAAGATAAGAATTTTTAATTTGTTTTAAACTCATTTTTAAATATAATTTGCGATACTATGAGAAACATTATTATTAACTTGTGTTACTTAAAAATATTATTTTCAGTAACTTAAACGTTTGTTTACAAAAAAATTAAATTCAAATAAAAAATATACTTTAAATATTAAATATATTTATAGTCACGGAGTCAATGAATAAATATATTAAAGTTAATCTTTATGTATCTTTATAAAGTTAGGTTCCACGTGTTTTATACATCTTCAAGTAATGTATTTATGTAAGTGGTACGCCACTTCACTTCGATCTCTTTCATAGGGGATGCAATGAAATGCAATGACTTTAACTATCAGCTAACATAAAATCCAAACAAAATCATTTCTCTATTTTATTCTATTTATTGATTTATAATGTTTCATAAGATTGGTAATTTGAACGTAGAAACCAAATCAACATGATTAAAATTGACATTGTTACTCACAAAATTACAAAGACAATAATTAACAATTAATATAGTTTTTTTTTATAATAATGTGGCCCAACATTTGACCCCTTTTATTGTCAAGCAAATTTCTCATAGATCGATTCATAGGTCCAGCCCTTGACGATAAAGAACATATTTAGGAGAAGTAAAGTAGTTAGCGCTTATCTGGGTGTGTCGTGCTTGTCTGGGGTGTGTCTTGCTAGTCGGAGGCGTGTCTGCTTTGTCTGAGGGATGTCTGGCTTGTCTTGGGCGAGTCTTGCTAGTCTGAGGTCTGTCTGCTTTGTCTGAGGGATGTCTGGCTTGTCTGGGGTGTGTCTTGCTAGTCTGAGGTCTGTCTGCTTTGTCTGAGGGATGTCTGGCTTGTCTGGGGTGTGTCTTGCTAGTCTGAGGTGTGTCTGCTTTGTCTGAGTGATGTCTGGCTTGTCTGGGGCGTGTCTTGCTAGTCTGAGGTCTGTCTGCTTTGTCTGAGGGATGTCTGGCTTGTCTGGGGTGAGTCTTGCTAGTCTTAGGTGTGTCTGCTTTGTCTGAGGGATGTCTGGCTTGTCTGGGGTGAGTCTTGCTAGTCTGAGGTCTGTCTGCTTTGTCTGAGGGATGTCTGGCTTGTCTGGGGTGTGTCTTTCTAGTCTGAGGTGTGCCTTGCTTTGTCTGAGGGATGTCTGGCTTGTCTTGGGCGTGTCTTGCTAGTCTGAGGTGTGTCTGCTTTGTCTGAGTGATGTCTGGCTTGTCTGGGGTGTGTCTTTCTAGTCTGAGGTGTGTCTGCTTTGTCTGATGGATGTCTGGCTTGTCTGGCGTGTGTCTTGCTAGTCTGAGGTGTGCCTTGCTTTGTCTGAGGGATGTCTGGCTTATTTGGGGTGTGTCAGGCTTGTCTTGCGAGTGTCTGGTGTATATTTATGCGTACTATTGACAGTTTAAACTAATTGTAAATGAACTTTTACGTGTGATTACATATCTTCTTTGACTGAAGGCCACCAAGGACTTAATCCGTGCATTGAAATATTCGGTATCTTATCATTGTATCTGTGTATTTACGATAAGACTTGGCCTTGGGTCTGCATATTTAAGATAAGACTTGGACTTGGGTCTGCATATTTAAGATAAGACTTGGACTTGGGTCAGCATATTGCAGAAGTTTAGGCTGATAATACAAGTGTAAGCATTAGCAGATTTTCAAATGTGTTCCTGCATGTGGACCGGATAATTTGTAATTTAATAAAAAAAATAATTGCACTATTTTCAGAGGCGTCACTAGGAATGGTGTCACCAGGTGCGGTCCGCACCAACCGCACCGCCCTAGTGACGCTTCCGACTATTTTATTGAAGACGTTATTTCAACTTAATCTACGTACGACGTATACCGTATATTACGGCGTATAAGACACAAAATCTTCTCAAAATGACTGGGTCGTCTTTTACGCCAGGTATCCCCTTATCGTATTTGTACTTGATCATACAGCACAGCACCAGCAAGTACAAAGAAATATGAAGAACATTTCAAACTTAAAGTGTTTTAAAAGAGTTGTGGTCTTATACGGCGAAAATACGACCTAAACGCTATATTTTAACAGGAAAAGCAAAGGGGTCGTCTTATACGCTGGAATATACGGTACTTCGTGTTATGCAGTGTTGGTTGTCACGCGTAAAAGTTTCCTGAAAATATAGTTTCACGTGCTACAGCGTCAACGGCCACACGATGTCTCCGCTCAAGAAAGTTGGGTCCAGTAAGAATACGCTCAAGAAAGCGGGGTCGATTAAGAATACGCTCAAGAAATAGGGTCGATTAAGAATACGCTCAAGAAATAGGGTCGATTAAGAATACGCTCAAAGCGGGGTCCAGTAACAATACGCTCAAGAAAGCGGGGTCCAGTAAGAATACGCTCAAAGCGGGGTCCAGTAACAATACGCTCAAGAAAGCGGGGTCCAGTAAGAATCCGCTCAAGAAAGCGTGGTTCAGTAAGAATACGCTAAAAGCGCTGTCCAGTAAGAATATGCTCAAGAAAGCGGCGTCCAGTAAGAATACGCTCAAAGCGGGGTCCAGTAAGAATAAGCTCAAAGCGGGGTCCAGTAAAAATAAGCTCAAAGCGCTGTCCAGTAAGAATATGCCCAAGAAAGCGGCGTCCAGTAAGAATACGCTCAAAGCGGGGTCCAGTAAGAATACGCTCAAAGCGGGGTCCAGTATGAATAGGCTCAAAGCGGGGTCCATGAAGAATACGCTCAAAGCGGGGTACAGTAAGAATACGCTCAAAGCTGGGTCCAGTAAGAATACGCTCAAAGTGGGGTCCAGTAAGAATAAGCTCAAAGTGGGGTCCAGTAAGAATAAGCTCAAAGCGCTGTCCAGTAAGAATATGCTCAAGAAAGCGGCGTCCAGTAAGAATACGCTCAAAGCGGGGTCCAGTATGAATACGCTCAAAGCGGGGTCCAGTAAGAATACGCTCAAAGCGGGGTCCAGTAAGAATACGCTCAAAGCGGGGTACAGTAAGAATACGCTCAAAGCGGGATACAGTAAGAATACGCTCAAGATAGGGGGGTCCAGTAAGAATACGTTAAAGCGGGGTCCAGTATGAATACGAAAAAAAACTTGTATGATGTTTTGGGTTGGGCTGGGGATGAGGTTAAAAGGGTAAAAATAAATGTTGCCCTTAAATGGAACACTCGAGACGTTTTATGTTCTTCTTTAAGTCACTTTCTGGAAAGTTAGGATTAGTGGTTAGTTCTATGGTTAGGTGTTAGGATTTGTCTTAGGGTTAGGGTTATGATTGCTTTCAAATGGAACACAAATCAGTTTTAGCTGTTTCTTGAATCATCTTTTCCTTATATTAAATGGCGCTCCAGAGTAAAACTTTTCAATGACTTTTATGCAGTACTCACTTGAAATAGGAGATTGGTTTCAGGAAATGTGTTTAGAGTAATTAATACTTGTTTCGTCAAATATTTGACATTTTAAAATTTCAATACTAAAAAGTATTTTTAAAATTAATTTTTAAAATTATTTTTAAAACCCTTCTTTCAAAACTGATTTGAAAACGCATTAAAAGTAGAAAAAAACAATACTTGAAATGCAATTTTCATTGAAATTAGGTACAGGCAGTTCTTTCCACAATTAGGTACAGGCAGTTCTTTCCACAATTAGGTACAGACAGTTCTTTCCAGAATTAATTTTCAAGCACATTTGGCTTTCGTCCACAACAAATTCAAACTCTTTGTTTACATATAGTAATTTTGTTCTCCATTTTAGCCAGGACTGTCTTTGCCTTTGGCATTTTAGACATTTTAAATTGTCTTCTACTTTTAGTGCGTCTTAATTTGTGTTTGTTCAAAAGTACTACTTTTTTGCGGTTTTTAAAAAATATGTATATATCTTCTAATGATTAAGATTATACAGTATTCCTTTATTTACTTTTAGGATGCTGCATGTTATAGTCGAAGATATTTTCAGAAATAAAAAAAAACCCGTAAAAAAACAAGTTTTTGACAATAAATCCTTTATGTACGAGACGTAACTAAAAGACTGTTCATTATAATACGCAGCGCAAGACCATCCAAAAAAAAAGTGTAGTTATGTGTCGTAAAACGTGTTTAATATAATGCGAACCGATCAGGAATATGTTTATAAAAAGTGGTGTCAATAAAATACGCACCTTATTGTGCGACAGAAAGGTTGTTCAATAAATTACGCTCGGCGACACTCTATATCAAATAAATAAAATAATCTAAAAATTCAATAATTTAATTACAGTACATGCGATCGATCTGAAATTTTGATACTTTGTTTTTATCATCGACACAAAACTGCCTGCAAAATTTTAGCTCGCTAGCTTACGAGGAAGTGGGTTAAAAATTGATCAAAAGTTTTGGCGACAAGCAAGCAAGCAAGTACGCAAGCAGACACCACGAGTCAATATAAAGGATTTTAAAAAGATTCAACTTCTTGGTAACGTGTTAATCAACGCAATGTTAATCTGAAAACCAAACTGATTATCCAATTTTAAAAAATTGCAGAGTGATGTCTTATCTTATCTTATCTTATCTTATCTTATCTGACAGACGCTCCTTCTATACAGAAGATTATTGCGTCCTGCGCTTATCTTAGCATTAGGCCACAGTCAGTGATAATTGACGGTAAATATATATACATGATAATACAATTATATTTTCAACTATATCGGTAAAAAATCTGCACTGAGAAAGAAAACTTTAAAAAAATTTTTTAAACATCTGATGTGCCCGTCATCGCTGCACCAGAAAGCACTGTACTAATATATTTTAATATTGAGTTGTTCTTGAGAAAATTTCGCTGACAAGATAAGAATTTTTAATTTGTTTTAAACTCATTTTTAAATATAATTTGCGATACTGTGAGAAACATTATTATTAACTTGTGTTACTTAAAACTATTATTTTCAGTAACTTAAACTTTTGCTTACAAAAAATTTAATTCAAATAAAAAATATACCTTAAATACTGAATATATTTATAGTCACGGAGACAATGAATAAATATGTTTAGTTTAATATTGGTGTATCTTTATAAAATAATTTCTTTACAGTAGGAGTGTCTTCAGACAATATATTTATGGAAGTGGTACGCCACTTCACTTCGATCCCTTTCATTACTTTCATTTGGGATACAATGAAATGCAATGACTTTAACTATCAGCTAACACGAAGTCCAAACAAAATAATTTCTCTATTTTATTCGATTTATTGATTTCTAATGTTTCATAAGATTGGTAATTTGAACGTATAAACCAAATCAACATTATTAAAATAGACTTTGTTTCTCACATAATTACAGAGACAATAATTGACAATTAATATAGTTTTTTTTAATAATAATGTGGCCTAGCATTTAACCCCTTTTATTGTCAAGCAAATTTCTCATAGATCGATTCATAGTTCCAGCCCTTGACGATAAAGAACATATTTAGGAGAAGTAAAGTAGTTAGCGCTTATCTGGGTGTGTCGGGCTTGTCTGGGGTGTGTCTTGCTAGTCTGAGGTGTGTCTGCTTTGTCTGAGGGATGTCTGGCTTGTTTGGGGTGCGTCAGGCTTGTCTGGCGAGTGTCTGGCGAATATTTATGCGTACTATTAACAGTTTATACTAATTGTAAATGAATTTTTACGTTTGATTACATATCTTCTTTGACTGAAGGCCACCAAGGACTTAATCCGTGCATTGAATGATTCGATATCTTATCATTGTATCTGTGTATTTATGATAAGACTTGGTCTTGGGTCTGCATATTTAAAATAAGACTTGGTCTTGGGTCTGCATATTTATGATAAGACTTGGCCTTGGGTCTGCATATTTAAAATAAGACTTGGTCTTGGGTCTGCATATTTATGATAAGACTTGGTCTTGGGTCTGCATATTTATGATAAGACTTGGTCTTGGGTCTGCATATTTAAAATAAGACTTGGTCTTGGGTCTGCATATTTATGATAAGACTTGGCCTTGGGTCTGCATATTGCAGAAGTTTAGGCTGATAATACAAGTGTAAGCATTAGCAGATTTTCAAATGTGTGCCTGCATGTGGACCGGATAATGTGTAATTTAATAAAAATAATAATTGCACTATTTTCAGAGGCATCACTAGGAATGGTGTCACCAGGTGCGGTCCGCACCAACCGCACCGCCCTAGTGACGCTTCCGACTATTTTATTGAAGACATTATTTCAACTTAATCTACGTACGACGTATACCGTATATTACGGCGTATAAGACAAAAAATCTTCTCAAAATGACTGGGTCGTCTTTTACGCCAGGTATCCCCTTATCGTATTTGTACTTGATCATACAGCACAGCACCAGCAAGTACAAAGAAACATGAAGAAAATTTCAAACTTAAAGTGTTTTAAAAGAGTGGTGGTCTTATACGGCGAAAATACGACCTAAACGCTATTTTTTAACAGGAAAAGGAAAGGGGTCGTCTTATACGTCGGAATATACGGTACTTCGTGGTCTGCAGTGTTGGTTGTCTCGCGTAAAACTTTCCTGAAAATATAGTTTCACGTGCTACAGCGTCAACGGCCACACGATGTCTCCGCTCAAGAAAGTGGGGTCCAGTAAGAATGCGCTCAAGAAAGCGGGGTCCAGTAAGAATACACTCAAGAAAGTGGGGTCCAGTAAGAATACTCTCAAGAAAGCGGGGTCCAGTAAGAATACGCTGAAGAAAGTGGGGTCCAGTAAGAATCCGCTCAAGAAAGCGTGGTTCAGTAAGAATACGCTCAAGAAAGTGGGGTCCAGTAAGAATACGCTCAAGAAAGCGGGGTCCAGTGAGAATACGCTCAAAGGGGGGTCCAGTAAGAAGACGCTCAAAGTGGGGTCCAGTAAGAATATGCGCAAGAAAGCGTGGTCCAGTAAGAATACGCTCAAAGCGGGGTCCAGTAAGAATATGTTCAAAGCTGGGTCCAGTAGGAATACGCTCAAGAAAGGGGGGTCCAGTAAGAATACGCTCAAAGCTGGGTCCAGTAGGAATACGCTCAAGAAAGGGGGGTCCAGTAAGAATACGCTCAAAGCGGGGTCCAGTAAGAATACGCTCAAAGCGGGGTCCAGTAAGAATACGTTAAAGTGGGGTCCAGTATGAATACGAAAAAAAAACTTGTATGATGTTTTGGGTTGGGCTGGGGATGAGGTTAAAAGGGTAAAAATAAATGTTGCCCTTAATTGGAACACTCGAGACGTTTTATGTTCTTCTTTAAGTCACTTTCTGGAAAGTTAGGATTAGTGGTTAGTTCTATGGTTAGGTGTTAGGATTTGTGTTACGGTTAGGGTTATGATTGCTTTCAAATGGAACACAAATCAGTTTTAGTTGTTTCTTGAATCATCTTTTCCTAATATTAAATGGCGCTCCAGAGTAAAACTTTTCAATGACTTTTATGCAGTACTTACTGTCACGTGAGAGAGGTCAGAGATGAATTGGTAGTGGTCACATGACCAGGAGAAGAAGACATGGCGACACGAGTGTGGTTCTATTTTACGGACGTGAGATATACTTGATGTAAATTAATGTACATAGAGTTGTGATTAAAAGTTATTTTGTTGAAACAGTGCCTCATGAAATCATTGTGAGAAAGATAGAGTTGATAAGGTCACGCCCACACGGCCACGTTACACATGGTGTCAGAAGAAAACAGGATTAGAAGGATTTAACATTGACATTGTGATTGTTCAAACTGAAACATTCGGAATCAACTCAATTGTTGAAGTTGTGTGGTTTGAATTCAACTGTTATAGAAATACCCTGTGTATCAGGAGGACACGGTTCGTAAAAGGAGGTTTGTGAAACATTGAAAATAACTTTTTTGGCTGATTTAATACAAATATAAAAAATTTGATATCAAATACCATTTTTTTTCAAAATGGCGGACATATAACGTCGAGGTCCACGCATTCAGGTCAAGGTCAAGGTCATTGACACTACACTGGTGAAAACAAGCTATACTTAATACTACACTGTGAAACTATTTGGGTCATTTGAAGTGACACACTGATATCCAGGTCAAGTGGTACAGGTCTAGTGTGTTGATTCAAAACACAACTGCATAGAAACAAGCCTGACCTAGATAGAGAAAGGCACTAAACAGCAGTGTAAATAAGGGAACTGAAAGATCAAAGAAAACATATAATTACATAAATTTAAATCAGACATCATTGATCACTACAAAGAGTTTACTGCTATAGCTAAAGAGATGGGATTAATGGGAAAATAAATGAAAGAATTTATTGAGGAGAAAGTTAAAGAAGCCCAAATCAGTGAAAGAGAACAAAGAGCTGCAAAAAGAGAACTAGAACAATTGAAAAATGATAATTTAAAATTACAAATATATTTGGAAGTAGAGACCATAGCAACGATACCAATGAAAAGGTAACACAGAAAGATCCGATAAAAGTCAGGAAATATGACTGCAAAAAAGAAAAAACTGGATGTTTTCCTAGACTAATTTGAGTCAATAATGGTAATGAAAGGATACGAAGAGAAAGATTGGACAACACAATTATTGAATAAATTAACAGCGGAGTCATTTGAAGTTTATAACTCCGTACCAAAAGAAGATAAAAATACATACAAGAATGTTAAAAAAGCTTTGCTATGTCATTTTGGCAAATAAGAAAACAACTACAGAATAGAATTTCATGAAATCAGGACCAAAATGGACAAAGATCCACAAATCATAGTGCATGAGGCACAAGTAAAGTTAACTAAATGGTTAGAACTGGCAACAATAGATATCACTGATCCAAAAGTAATACTGGACATGATATTAATAGATACATTTCTAGAAAGTGCCACACCAGAATTGTACACATATCTGGCAGAAAAAAAGATAAGGACTCAATCTCAATTAACCAATGCCCTGAGAACTTTCAAAGCATCACATCATTATAATCCGCAGCGCAGGACCATCCAAAAATACATAATTGTAGTTATGTGTCGTAAAACGTGTTTAATATAATGCGAACCGATCAGGAATATGTTTATAAAAAGAGTTGTCAATAAAATACGCACCTTATTGCGCGACAGAAAGGTTGTTCAATATAATACGCATCGCGACGCTCTATCTCAAAAAATAACATGATACATAGGAATAAATAAAATAATCTAAAAATTCAATAATTTAATTACGGTACATGCGATCGATCTGAAATTTTTATACGTTGTTTTTATCATCGGTACAAAACCGCCTGCAAAATTTCAGCTCGCTAGCTTACGATAAAGTGGGTTAAAAATTGATCCATAGTTTTGGCGACAAGGGCGCAACCAGACACCACGAGTTAATTTAAAGGATTTAAAAATTGTATGTAAAATAATGGTATGTTGCGATTGTATGTTAAAATGGTATGTTATAAGGGTATGCTGAGATGGCTACAGGATATCGGAATGCCACTGACTGGTATTAACTAAGATGGACACAGCCCATAAATGTTAAGTTAAGGTGGTTAGGGTGTGATCGACTGAAGCTTCATTGGTTAGACTTAATGGCGCCATAGCCAGACGAGAATAGGTTCTTGTCATGGGCTAATAAATGACCACCGTGATGTCATTTCCATTTCAATTAAGTTGGCCCGCTAAGGTTAATTTTAATCAACTATGCATTGATTGAACAATAAACTACTTAGTTTAGATTTGATTGGCTAATTTTACCTTCACAAGGCTCGAGACGAGATAGAACAAGAAGCTCTTTATTTAATGACGTCATTGAATAGGAATTTTACACATACTATGTGAATTGTGTTGTGCCAACATCTAACTAAATCACATAATCCTAAGTTTATTTCTAAAAAAGTGGTACAGAAAATTTTTTCATAAATTACTTTAGGAACTAGAGTTGGACTTCTGATAGTGAATTACTAGGTTGTTCTGTGGCGCCCACTTTTTTTAGGGCACCTACGGCGCCCACCTTTTTCAAAAGCCCAATGTAACTTCTTTGTTATGTTTTACTTATTAATGTATCTTGTAGGCGTTCTCTCAATACATAACGTTGCTTCCAATAATCCTCTGAAGAATTGGTTTCAATAAAACAACTCTAATGTCTACACTATACACAATACATATATAATTGGAGGTTATACAACGTGGAGTGCTGAGACACGTCAGCCATGAAACCAACAATTCTCTAACAACACTCAACATTATCTCGAACCTTCTGCGTTATTTCTTCCCGCGCTTTTACTCACGTTACTTCTCCGTCATCCAACTCGTGATACACTCGTGATTCACACGTGACACCCAACTAACTTGTCCTTGTAGGATAAATACGTAATATTAAACTTCCTGAAATGTACACACGGTATATTATAATAGGGGTTGTAGGTTGCCTATGGCGCCCACTTTTTGTGTGTGTCAAAAGCCCAAGTAACTTATCCTTTAAATTGTATGATAAATACGATATATTCCTGAAATGTACACACAGGATTTACACGTCTGTCCTGTCCGTGACGCTACTAATTTTAGAAAGCATCGCACCAAATTACTGCACCAAAAAACAACTCTTTAAGTCAGTCAGCACTGTTTACAACACACATGCTGACATCAAAGGTTCGTGCGTTGTTTGGCTAATGTTAATCTGGAAACCAAAATGATTATGATTTTTAAGTCTATATTTTCAATTTTAAAAAAAGCAGAGTGATGTCCCTTAGCGTTAGGCCACATTGAGTCAGAGATAATTGAGGGTAAATAAATATATATGATAATACAACTCGACTTCCATCTCTCTTCCTTTATTTCAATATACATGTAACTGCATTTACGGCTAAGAGAAAACAGTCAAATTTCTAAAGACTGCTCTCTGAAACTTAGCTGATTTACTTCAACCCTAACCCTAACCACAACCTGTCTTGTGCACACTTCAACAATGATCAGTCCCGTAACTGATCTTTGGAATTAAAATCGTCTGAAACAACAATAGTTTTATTAGGTTAACGGAATTCCCTATGTATTTCATACTATCAGTTGGCTCCCGAAGGGGTCGTGGAAAGACTTTCCGCCCCTGATATGTTATTGGAGTAATGGGGAGTAACTGTTACATACCGGGGGGATTTTGGAGTAGATGTTACATTTGTATTTTGTGACAACAAAATTTTAATTTCAATATTTTTTTTTAAAGATAAGTGATTTTTACCAAGCCACTGGTGTCAACAAATTTCAATTTTGGTTTCTGTCCACTACCACACAGAGTTGTTACTGTCCACTACCACACAGAGTTGTTACTGTCCACTACCACACAGAGTTGTTACTGTCCACTACCACACAGAGCTGTTACTGTCCACTACCACACAGAGTTGTTACTGTCCACTACCACACAGAGTTGTTACCGTCCACTACCACACAGAGTTGTTACTGTCCACTACCACACAGAGTTGTTACTGTCCACTACCACACAGAGTTGTTACTGTCCACTACCACACAGAGTTGTTACTGTCCACTACCACACAGAGTTGTTACTGTCCACTACCACACAGAGTTGTTACTGTCCACTACCACACAGAGTTGTTACTGTCCACTACCACACAGAGTTGTTACTGTCCACTACCACACAGAGTTGTTACTGTCCACTACCACACAGAATGTTAGATAGCCAGGGGGAAATGGGGAGTACGTTTAAATTAATCAACAATTCCACATTTTCACAGCATTGTTTAAAATGGTCAGAAGACATCGGTGACCACAAGGGCTTATGTTAGCAGCTCTTATGTTTACTTTGAGGGGGCCACTTTGTCTAAGCCCAATACACGACGTGTGCCTAGTGATTGAGTCCGTGGCGCGCCTGGAGTCATTCTACCGTACACACGGCAACCACTTTGGTCACTACTCAGCTCGGCTCGTGCTAAATCCCCTGTGACTACTTCGTTAGCCAACACCGTGGAGCGGGATTAGAATTTCGGTGGTGAAAATATTGGCCCGACACAAGTCTCCTACTTCGCGGAGTTCGCCTGATTTTTTCGACGGGGAAAAGCTGTTAAGGAAATGGAGGAGGTGACGTCATGGTGAAGAGATTCCGTGGGTGAATTTTCTTTGTCATGTGGGGTGCCGCGAAGATAATCCTTAGCCTATTAACTCGGTGATCCTCCCTTGACGGTACTGGTACATTCCTCAAATAGAGCTCTACCCTGGCTTTGGCCATTTGGGTTATTGGTAATTGGAAGAGGAGAGGGGTGTATGTCATCCTGGGAGTAAAGGTTGGATGCCGATTGGGAATGGGGAGTAGATGTTAGATAGCTAGGGGGAATGGGGAGTAGATGTTAGATAAACAGGGGGAATGGGGAGTAAATTTTAGATAACCAGGGGGGAATGGGGAGTAAATGTTAGATAACCAGGGGGGAATGGGGAGTAAATGTTAGATAAACAGGGGGAATGGGGTGTAGATGTTCAATAACCAGGGGGGAATGGGGAGTAGATGTTAGATAACCAGGGGGAATGGGGAGTAGATGTTAGATAACCAGGGGGAATGGGGAGTAGATGTTAGATAACCAGGGGGAATGGGGAGTAGATGTTAGATAGCCAGGGGGAATGGGGAGTAGATGTTAGAAAGCCAGGGGGAATGGGGAGTATATGTTAGATAGCTAGGGGGGAATGGGGAGTAGATGTCAGATAAACAGGGGGAATGGGGAGTAGATGTTAGATAGCCAGGGGGGAATGGGGAGTAGATGTTAGATAACCAGGGGGAATGGGGAGTAGATGTTAGATAGCCAGGGGGAATGGGGAGTAGATGTTAGAAAGCCAGGGGGAATGGGGAGTAAATGTTAGATAGCTAGGGGGGAATGGGGAGTAAATGTTAGAATACGATGAGAAGTCGATGTTAGATAACCAGGGAGGAATGGGGAGTAAATGTTAGATAACCAGGGAGGAATGGGGAGTAAATGTTAGATAACCAGGGGGAAATGGGGAGTAAATGTTAGAATACGATGAGAAGTCGATGTTAGATAACCAGGGAGGAATGGGGAGTAAATGTTAGATAACCAGGGGGAAATGGGGAGTAAATGTTAGAATACGATGAGAAGTCGATGTTAGATAACCAGGGAGGAATGGGGAGTAAATGTTAGATAACCAGGGGGGAATGGGGATAAATGTTAGATAACCAGGGGGAAATGGCGAGTAAATGTTAGAATACGATGAGAAGTCGATGTTAGATAACCAGGGAGGAATGGGGATAAATGTTAGATAACCAGGGGGAATGGGGAGTAAATGTTAGATAACCAGGGGGAATGGGGAGTAAATGTTAGATAACCAGGGGGGAATGGGGAGTAAATGTTAGAATACGATGAGAAGTGGGTGTTGGATACCGAGGGGGAATGGGGAGTAGATGCTACATACCCAGGGGGGTTGGGATGAGATGTGACATACCGACGGGGTATGGGGAGTAGATGCTACATACCCAGGGGGGTTGGGATGAGATGTGACATACCGACGGAAAATGGGGAGTAGATGTTGTATAACGAAGGAACATGGAAGTTTGCATTTGATGGAGACACTCCATAATAAAAGCTACATGTTATTAAAGACACGAGATTCATTGACTGACATCCAGTTACCGAGATACCACCTAATGAAAAGTGTTGTTTTTTTATATTAAATTGAAATTTAATCTCCACATACATTTACTAAGCCAAACTCTACAGTTATTATACCAATTAAGATTGTAGTAGACATATGCAGTACTTTAAAATCTTAGATTTTCTATTCATAAAAAATATTTTTAAAAATAGTTTGGTTACAAATGAAAGATATTTTTAAAAAGGAACAGACAAAAATCTTTGATTTCTTTATTTATATGGAAAAAAAGTAGCATCATTCGATAACAATGAAGATAGCTAAATCAAAATCCATTAAATTTATGCATCGACTAAAAGATCTTCCAATTTTTTTTTCTTCAAAATTATGAAGTAAGGGGCAGAACTTGGAGATGGCGTGCGTGTTGTTAAGAGATTAATGAAACTGATCGGCCAATCAGCTAGGGTTTGGAAATCTTCTAGGGTGGAAGTTATCATTTCTCCTTAAAGGGGAAGTGGTCACACGATACAGCTGCCATTTCGGACCGTACCAGTGGCGTCTGCTGTGATTACGAGATGAGGATCCTGGCTCTAATAGTGTTTAATCACGCTAAGCAAGAACGGCAATTCTGTCAGTTTTAATCTCGTTGTGTCGCATCAAAATCGGGTCTATTTATAGACTAAAAACAGAAATTTTGGTGTGGGCGTGGCACGGTGTGATTTTGTGTCTTCGATTAAGGCACTTTATATTTACAGTTTTCAAGTCGTTAAAAAAATTTAGAAAACTTTTCACGAATAATTCTTTATCGAAGAAAGACGCGCATAAAGGTAATCTACACACTATCTGGCAGGGTCATCTGTATAAACAATCTGGTCAGGTTGCGCTAATCAAACTCCAAAGGGGTAAAAAAAAGGAAAGAAGGTTTTTAAATTATAAATTTTATATATAAAATTGTGTCTCTAGAAAGAAATAGCTTAGTTTAGTGTCACTTTTTCATGCGACACCTCTGTCATGTCTATGACAAATTCCATAACTGTCACCTGACTAGATTACAGCCAAGATGACATGAGGTGAGATGTACTGCTTTGTAAATTAACTCCCAGTGATTTGCCCAGGTTTTTTTTTGGTTTTTTTTGGCTAGGGAGAGAACTATCGAATTTCTCCAAAAGGAAGTTGTTTTTAAATCAAATCTTTCTTTTCTCTTAGGAACGGAAGTAGTCCATAAAATGGGTCGATGGCTAATTACACCTCCATTTATAATTTTTTTAGTTTTCTTGACACAAGGCAAAGGGAGATAATAGGAAGTCATCTCTCTCTGAATTTCGGCATATTTTCCTACTTTAAAAAATGATTTTCATCAATTTAAAATAATGAATAATTTAACAAACAATAAAAGAAAAAGTTCAGGGCTTTGATTGAGTAAAAATTATAATTTGGATAGAATGTCATTGCTGTCAATGATGGTTGACGTCAGACAAGGAGGTTACTTCAAGGCCTCTGTATATCATAAGATTTGCTGTGTATAGATCGTTTTGAATGTGTGCTTCAAGGGCTTGGCTAATTTCGTTTCATCCACCCATAATCTTTTCTATTCCAGAGTAGCGTCTACAAATAGAGTCTGCATTATGTCCTCTTCTAATGCTTGGTGGGACTCAAAAATTGTTCCCTCTAACGTTCGTTATTCTGTGAGCAAAATAAATAAAAAAAGTCGTGTGAAAAGTTGCACAGCATCCATTTTTTGCTAAATATTTTTGCAAAATTTTCTGCGCGGTAATTCTAAACTGGTGCGCGACCTCGGTCAGATACCTGCGCGCCCGCGGCTTAAACGGAACATTGGACTTAAGTATTATGTCATAAATATTTTCCATCATTATTTACTTTCATGAAAATACCTTTTTTTTAGGTATATATTTCGTTAAAATTTTTATTGTATTGAAAATTCTAACATGAACATAAAGTCAAACCACCCGGCTTTTGGTCAATGACTTATGAACATTCCCCTCCTCCCCCCCCCCTTACCCCTCGCCTCAGGTCTAATTACCCGATCCTATCCACTTTAACACATGCCACTTTCTCGATTACTTTTCTCATCCGTCTTCATGTTTAACTCTCACCGCGTGTCCCCCCTTTCAACTAAAAACGACGCCTGTTATCTCCGCCCCTGAAATGAGCCACTTATTTATAACGGTACAATCAAGGCGGCCACACATTGGGGAGATGGATTGGGGCTTGATGGCCTTGCTGGGTGGGAGGTGATGGTCAAATTTACTCAGAGAGATATGACTAAAAAGGAGGTCATATTGAGAGAATACGCTGGTTAGTGAATGTGTGTGAGTGTGTGTGTGTGTGTGTGTGTGTGTTTGTGTGTGTGCGTGTGTGTGTGTGTGTGTGTGTGTGTGTGTGTGTGTGTGTGTGTGTGTGTGTGTGTGTGTGTGTGTGTGTGTGATGGGTCAACATATTTTTTTCCAAAGTGTCCTGATGAATCCGGATTCCTCAACAAACATTTAAATTAAAAGGATAATTTTATATCATTATAGATTGAAATTGGTGTTGATTTGGCGGCATCAAAATTGTGGAACAGTCTTCCAAAAATTTTTGAAAGAATGGGAAAACAAAGATTGCTTTAAGAAAATTTTGAAGACTTTTTAATTGCAATTTCCCGGAATTGCGTTAATAGATTCGAAATGTCTGTGCCGTCTTTTCGAGCTTTGAACAGCAACTCTTCCAGAACCATACCAGATAGAGTCTTTTGAAAATATGCTAAGGAGGTCCCAAGGAAGTGCACGGGAAAAAAAATTACCGACAAGATTTAGTGGATTCCTTGGAAAATCCAAAACAACCGAAAAAATATCAGCATTTTGTCAATTTCTCGCCAACCATAACATCTATCGGGTTGAAAGAAACGCCAAACAATAGCTAATAATATTTAGAACAATGTGCAGAAGAATTTTTTGAAAAATCTCTTTTTGTTAGACTCCCGTAATTTTAGCAGAAATTTGTAGATAGTCATTGTGTTATCCAGTTGCAAAATTATAGATATGAAATGACTTTTAATGTAATCTAGAATGATAGTTAATGGGTGTTTTCCGCTTTGTGAATGCTAATGTTAGATTGTTACGTGGTGCGCCTTATATTGACCCATTCTTGGTGTGATGTAGCGTGAGGGGATATGACGTCATATTGTGTTTGACATCATATTGTGTCTAGCTTCAGAATTACGTATTTGAAATGACTTTTAATTTAATCTAGAATGATTTCCCTTGAAATAAAAAAATCGGAAATTCTTTGTTGGAAATTGGGTTTAAATACTCATTCGAGTTTTTATTTCTTGTTTTATTTGATAGATTATTTAAACATCAAAGTGCAGCGAGCCTGCCATAATAGTCTAGCAAGGATAGTGTTAACGCTATAGAAGAAAGCATTCGTTTATTCATTCAAGTTACACTGTTTGCTGTTATGTTTAAGACAAGGTCTCAGTCTCATTTTTGATGACCACCTTGGCGGTGGCGGTTCTTTCATTTGTTTTCTCCGTCAGCCCAAATTCAATTCAGTGATATTACAATAGACGTCATGTGGTAACGTGACACATTTTCCCAGTTGACTCCCTGGATATAACAACAGTTTTTTTTTCTTTCTCAACTTTCGAATTTAGTTTTCAAACTAACATGAATACACATGAATCCACTTACACTTGAAGGCTCACATACAAAACTGGATGCTCGTGAATATAGCGAGGATGAAGCCAGTTTGGTGAGAGAATAAGGTTCTATCACCGCCGACTCATCCATTGTGAGACTTGTTATCAGACGACACGCGAAAGTGCTCGCGCCCAGCGACACTGCTAAACGATAACATCGGGGATAATTTTTGGATGAATATGCATGATTGTAGATTGTCGTGTTGATTCACTGTCTGTGATATTCAGCGGATCCGAAACTTGTGTTGAGGGACGAAGGTGGGGGGGGGCGGGGGGAGATATAAGGAACGACTAATGCATCCTGGGAATGATTTTAACTGGTGGTATCATGACGTCAGATGACAGACGAGATACGTAAATATGTGTACGTACGCGGTGAGACAAATGAAATTTTGACATTTTCCTCGTTCGTCAGATGTCATTTAACAAAGAAATTATATATATATATATATATATATATATATATATATATCACCCGTCAAAAATAGCGGAAGTTTTCAGCTGAAATCTATTTATTTTATAAAAAATGCACATTTTCTAGGGCGCCTACGGCGCCGACCTTTTTGAAAGGCCAACTAACTTGTCTTTGTTTGATAAATATGAAATATTAAACTTTCAGAAATGTACACAAAGTATTTTATAATAGGGGTTGTAGGGCGCCTACGGCACCCCCTTAGTTTTTTTTATTTTATAATTAACCATCATCAAATCCTCTTTTTACATTGATCCCTTTTCCAAAATTAAAATATGAGCTAAAACAATGACGTCATATAATATTTTTTTACAGCGCATCTTTAATTTGCACACCTTTTGATGCATTGGCGCAGTAATTTGGCACTCTGCTGTCTAAAATTAGTAGCGTCACGGACAGACACTACAGACGTGACATTGCAACTTATATTATTTAATATATTATTTAATATATATATATATATATATATATATATATATATATATATATCTATATATATAAGACGCATTTGTTGTCTGTCTGGTTGTCTGTCTGTTCCCTAATAACTCAAGATCCAGACAACCAAATAACGTGAAATTTGGTACACGTACACAAAATTACACCGGAAAGGTTATTAAACAGGTTTCGTTCCTTATATATAAGATACTGGGGCCCGGGGGCCCAAAATGTAGTTTTTCCCTATATGAGCTATATAAAATAAAAATTATTGAAAATTAAGACGTAAAATAATGACGCAAATTAATAAACATTTTGGTGTCGAGATTAACAAGAAGGCGATTATCGCCATAAAATATTTTTTTTGTTGTTGTTGCTTTGTTGTTGTTGCTTTTGTTGTTGTTTTGTTGTTGTTGCTTTGTTGTTGTTGCTGTTGTTGTTGTAGTTTGTTGTTTTGTTGTTGCTTTGTTATTGTTTTGTTGTTGATGTTTTTGTTGTTGTTTTGTTTTTGTTGTTGTTGCTGTTGTTGTTTTTGTTGTTGTTGCTGTTGTTGTTGCTGTTGTTGATTTTGTGTTGTTTTTGTTGTTGTTGCTGTTGTTGCTTTTGTGTTGTTTTTGCTGTTGTTGTTGTTGTCCACATCCCTTGCCCTGCGACGTCAATGTCCTTCATGTTGTTGTTGCTTTGTTGTTGTTGCTGTTGTAGTTGTTGTTTTGTTGTTGTTGCTTTGTTGTTGTTGCTGTTGTTGTTGTAGTTGTTGTTTTGTTGTTTTTTTGTTGTTGATTTTGTTGTTTTTGTTGTTGTTTTGTTTTTGTTGTTTTGTTGCTGTTGCTGTTTCTGTTGTTGTATTTGTCGTTGTTGCTGTTGTTTTTGTTGTTGTTGCTGTTGTTGTTAAACCCGGGAGAAGCCGGGTACTTGCCCCTAGTATATCTCTATATATATAAGACGCATTTGTTGTCTGTCTGGTTGTCTGTCTGTTCCCTAATAACTCAAGATCCAGACAACCAAATAACGTGAAATTTGGTACACGTACACAAAATTATACCGGAAAGGTTATTAAACAGGTTTCGTTCCATATATATAAGATACTGGGGCCCGGGGGCCCAAAATGTAGTTTTTCCCTATATGAGCTATATAAAATAAAAATTATTGAAAATTAAGACGTAAAATAATGACGCAAATTAATAAACATTTTGGTGTCGAGATTAACAAGAAGGCGATTATCGCCATAAAATAATTTTTTTGTTGTTGTTGCTTTTGTTTTTGTAGTTGTTGTTTTGTTGTTGTTGCTTTGTTGTTGTTGCTGTTGTTGTTGTTGTTTTGTTGTTGTTTTGTTGTTTATGTTTTTGTTGTTGTTTTGTTTTTGTTGTTGTTGCTGTTGTTGTTTTTGTTGTTGTTGCTGTTGTTGTTGCTGTTGTTGCTTTTGTGTTGTTTTTGCTGTTGTTGTTGTTGTCCACATCCCTTGCCCTGCGACGACAATGTCCTTCATGTTGTTGTTGCTTTGTTGTTGTTGCTGTTGTATTTGTTGTTGTTGTTTGTTGTTGTTGCTGTTGTTGTTGTTTTGTTGTTGTTGTTGTAGTTGTTGTTTTGTTGTTGTTTTGTTTTTGTTTTGTTGTTGTTTTTGTTGTTGTTTTGTTTTTGTTGTTTTGTTGTTGTTTTTGTTGTTTTTGTTGTTGTTTTGTTTTTGTTGTTTTGTTGTTTTTGTTGTTGTTTTGTTTTTGTTGTTTTGTTGTTGTTTTTGTTGTTTTTGTTTTGTTGCTGTTGTTGTTAAACCCGGGCGGGAGCCGGGTACTTGCCCCTAGTATATATATAAGACGCATTTGTTGTCTGTCTGGTTGTCTGTCTGTTCCCTCATAACTCGAGATCCAGACAACCAAATAACGTGAAATTTGGTACACGTACACAAAATTATACCGGAAAGGTTATTAAACAGGTTTCGTTCCTTACATATAAGATACTGGGGCCCGGGGGCCCAAAATGTAGTTTTTCCCTATATGAGCTATATAAAATAAAAATTATTGAAAATTAAGACGTAAAATAATGACGCAAATTAATAAACATTTTGGTGTCGAGATTAACAAGAAGGCGATTATCGCCATAAAATAATTTTTTTGTTGTTGTTGCTTTGTTGTTGTTGCTTTTGTTGTTTTGTTGTTGTAGTTGTTGTTTTGTTGTTGTTGCTTTGTTATTGTTGTTGTTGTAGTTGTTGTTTTGTTGTTGTTTTGTTGTTGATTTTTTTGTTGATGTTTTGTTTTTGTAGTTGTTGCTGTTGTTGTTTTGTTTCTGTTGTTTTTGTTGTTGTTGCTGTTGTTGTTGTTGTTTCTGTTGTTGTTGCTTTTGCTGTTGTTGCTTTTGTGTTGTTTTTGCTGTTGTTGTTGTTGTCCACATCCCTTGCCCTGCGACGACAATGCCCTTCATGTTGTTGTTGCTTTGTTGTTGTTGCTGTTGTTTTGTTGTTGTAGCTTTGTTGTTCTTGCTGTTGTTGTTGTAGTTGTTTTGTTGTTGTTTTGTTGTTAATTTTGTTGTTTTTGTTTTTGTTTTGTTTTTGTTGTTTTGTTGCTGTTTCTGTTGTTGTTTTTGTTGTTGTTGCTGTTGTTGTTGCTGTTGTTGTTGTAGTTGTTGTTTTGTTGTTGTTGCTGTTATTGTTGTAGTTGTTGCTTTGTTGTTGTTTTGTTGTTGATGTTTTTGTTGTTGTTTTGTTTCTGTTGTTTTTGTTGTTGTTTTGTTTTTGTTGTTGTTGCTGTTGTTGTTTTTGTTGTTGTTGCTGTTGTTGTTTCTGTTTTTGTTGCTTTTGCTGTTGTTGCTTTTGTGTTGTTTTTGCTGTTGTTGTTGTTGTCCACATCCCTTGCCCTGCGACGACAATGCCCTTCATGTTGTTGTTGCTTTGTTGTTGTTGCTGTTGTAGTTGTTGTTTTGTTGTTGTAGCTTTGTTGTTGTTGCTGTTGTTGTTGTAGTTGTTTTGTTGGTGTTTTGTTGTTAATTTTGTTGTTTTTGTTTTTGTTTTGTTTTTGTTGTTTTGTTGCTGTTGCTGTTTCTGTTGTTGTTTTTGTTGTTGTTGCTGTTGTTGTTGCTGTTGTGGTTGTAGTTGTTGTTTTGTTGTTGTTGCTTTGTTGTTGTTGCTGTTGTTGTTGTAGTTGTTGTTTGTTGTTGTTTTGTTTTTGTTGTTTGTTTTTGTTGTTTTGTTGCTGTTGTTGTTTTTGTTGTTGTTGCTGTTGTTGTTAAACCCGGGCATAGCCGGGTACTTGCCCCTAGAATATATATATATATGTATGTATGTATACGTAGGTTGAAAGTTAAAAACATTAATTTTGAATCTACTTTTGTGTAGATAGGAGCAACCGGCAAACACGTTTTATTTACGTTTGAATATTTGTTGATTTTTTTTTCCTAAAAAATACATTAGGTCTGCATCGATTGTCTCTCTTTGATGTACAGTTTTGTGCACACAAATGACGTTTTGTAATAATAATGTATCACCGGATACAGGGCTGAAGTATTGTGTTCTCCAATTGTTATTTTTCGACTCAATTTCCTGTCACCCGGAAGTTAAAGCGGTTAATAAACTCTTAACCATTTTTTTAAAAATGTGTGACATCTTGTTTATTGTCTTTCTTTATTTTTATGTCTGGCCTGACTATAGAATGATGACTTCATATGGCTGGCCTCTGTTTTGTATGGTGTGTGTGTATGGGATTTTGTTTTCTGTGGTGTAAGGACTATCGCCAGTTGAGATCAATGGTGTACGGCTATTGGCGTTCTTTGATGTATGGACCATGCGATGGTGATCTATGATGCACGGCTATTGGTGTTCTTTGATATATGGACCATGATCTATGGTGTGCGGCTATTGGTGTTCTTTGATGTAAGGACCATGATCTATGGTGTACTGCTATTGGTGTTCTTTGATGTAAGGACCATGATCTATGATGCACGGCTATTGGTGTTCTTTGATGTATGGACCATGATCTATGGTGTACGGCTATTGGTGTTCTTTGATGTATGGACCATGCAATGGTGATCTATGGTGTACGGCTATTGGTGTATGTCTGTTTGTCCTCTATAGAATGCATGCAATCGTACAGTAAGATAGGTGTGACATCGAGAGACAATAGTACACTAAAGTGTGTGACCTTGAGAACAGTGCACTTTTCTCAAGTGATGTCTTTCTTCAAGTCCGGGCACGCAGGGCGCTTAACTTGCTCGTGTCCACTGGAACGGTACAGTCGGTATGATTAAATTTGTGCCGGTACAAAGCCCTCGTGAGTGGCAGACGACCGCAGTGAAGTGAGCGACCACAAAATCTAAGTTATCGCGTCCCACCACTTCATCCATCATAACGATCACGTGACGTCGGAACACGAGAAACGGCTTCGTGATGAGGCGATAAAAAGAGGAGAAAAGGGGGTAAAAGTGGGGGTAACTGTGAAATTGTTCGGGTTGAACACACCAGTGTAATATTCAGAACTAGACGCCCCGCGGCGTAGCATACGCCGCAGACTTGCTCATAGATAGTGCAAGAAAAAAAGGGAGGGGGAGAACGGACACAAACAGTAGCACGAACAAATGGGAACAACGCGGGTGAACGATGGGGGACCACCGAAGCATTTCTGGTAAGTATTTAGGACATCGCCACAATATATAAACAAATATTACAGCCATGAAGCCAAGTTGGAGAGCAACAACTTCGTCCATGAACGAAATATGCGACCAATAGAAACAGACAGGTACCTGGTGAAGGAATTGATATAACATTGAACAAAGCTTTTTTCCGTGACATGCGAAGCGGTGTTTATGTTTGCTAAGAAAGGGGGGAAAAGAATAGGCATTGACATTTTTAAAAATTAAAAAAAAACATATGTTGCCACTTGGGCTTGAACCTAAGACCTTCCGCAAGTTAGGCGGATGTAATAACCAATATACTACGAAATACATACACACTGTGCAGGAACTTCGAAAGTGAATGTAAAAAACATTGCTGTCTCAAGACATGCCCCACCCCTCCACTACCTTCGCTTGCCAACCGTTAACTGTGTTTAGTTGACCCGAGCGAGGGTCATTCGTCATGCTCGGTTGCACATATTTTTGCTGCTTACTTGCCTGGCATGGTCCCATGAAGAGAATTATATATATAGATGCTATGTGATCACAAAAAAAAACACAAGCAAAATAAATAGATTTATAATAGCAGCTAGGTTTATCTTTATAAGAAATGATAGGCCTTACTTTTTAAATCCTTTATATTTTATATTAACTCGTGGTGTCTGTTTGAACCCTTGATTGCTTGCTTGTCGGTCGCCAAAACTTTGGATCGATTTTTACCCACTTTCTCGTAAGCTAGCGAGTTGAAATTTAGCAGGCAGTTTTGTGGCGATGATAAAAATGATGTATCAAAATTTCAGATCGATCGCATGTACCGTAATTAAATTATTGAATTTTTAGATTATTTTATTTATTCTATGTATCAGTATCATGTTATTTTTGAGATAGAGTGTCGCAGTGCGTATTATATTGAACAACCTTTCTGTCGCGCAATAAAGTGCGTATTTTATTGACAACACTTTTATAAACATTCCTGAGCGGTGCGCATTATATTAAACACGTTTTACGAGACATAACTACAATTTTGCATTTTTGGATGGTCTTGCGCTGCGTATTATTATGAACATTCTTTTAGTTACGTCTCCCACATAAAGGATATATAGTGAAAAACTTGGTTTTTTACGTTTTTTAAAAAATTTTCCCATAGAAAGGCAATTATAAAGTTGCAGACTTGTGAAAACAACAACAACAAAAAAACTCCTACGTAGTTATTTTGGGTAGCTACCTGTATCGAGAGTGATAATTTCGTTGGGGTCTGCTATAAGGGTCACGTGTCCCAAATTTATTTCAACCTACCCTCCTTATCCCAGTCGGTAAAATGTCTACAGTTGTAGTAACACAATTTTGACAACGTACATCAAAATAAACTTGCGGACTTTATAATCTCCCTCCCTTTGTCCCAGCGCCCCGCACCCACTAGCACCACAGCTCCACCGCCACCCCCCACCCACAAATGCCATCCCCACTCTCCAGGGCACCACACATCCAACCCCCACACATCCAACCCCCACACATCCAACCCCCACAACCACGTCTTAACTCTGCTCTTACTTTACATGAAAACGTCGTCCGCCAGCCCACCCACCATCGTCCCGGACGGCCCACCCACCATCGTCCCGGACGGCCCACCCACCATCGTCCCGGACGGCCCACCCACCATCGTCCCGGACGGCCCACCCACCATCGTCCCGGACGGCCCACCCACCATCGTCCCGGACGGCCCACCCACCATCGTCCCGGACGGCCCACCCACCATCGTCCCGGACAGCCCACCCACCATCGTCCCGGACGGCCCACCCACCATCGTCCCGGACGGCCCACCCACCATCGTCCCGGACGGCCCACCCACCATCGTCCCGGACGGCCCACCCACCATCGTCCCGGACGGCCCACCCACCATCGTCCCGGACGGCCCACCCACCATCGTCCCGGACGGCCCACCCACCATCGTCCCGGACGGCCCACCCACCATCGTCCCGGACAGCCCACCCACCATCGTCCCGGACGGCCCACAATTTGGTCAATTTCAGAGAGCGTCTAAGCAATCAGCGCCGCGCCCCACGGGACCGCCGAGTTTTATGTTAGACCAAAGTCTGGCCTTGTTTGGGGCTGTGGGAAATAGAACCTGATTGTTGGGGGGCCCCGCTCATTTTGTTCTCTGTTTTACATCATCCATTAGGAATTGGATTTCTTGATCAGTTTTCTCAACCCATTAAAATTGTCATTCCGGTGTTGTTGCAGATTTTTTTCTCCTAGATTTCTCAGCCCATAGTGTTTATCATTACACTGTTTTCCGACTACACGTAAGTCAGTTGTTACAATATCTCCCCACCCCATTGAAAATAATGTTTAAACCTTGTACTCTCCAAACCATCAACTTTTTCTTCAAGTCCTAAAGCCACAAACATGTTTTCGTCTCTTTTCACTAACTTTACTGCCTTAAATGGAGACGTATATTTTGTTTCCACATATGTAATAACAATGGTCACATTCTCTGTCTTTACCACACACTACAATGGTCACTTTCTCTGTAATACATTGTTATCTATCTAACCATCGGATTAACATCACAAAAGTTTCACGACTGTAGTCTGCAAAGAAATACAATCCCGATCAAAGAGAAGGTGTAAGATTTGATTATTTTTTTTTAAATGTGTGTATTTTCATGTCTATTTAGGTATTTTTCGACCATTAGGGAAAAAGTTTACGCTAGGCATATCCCTTATCTTCAACCAGACAATGCCAAATATCTGCAGTTGGACTATTCACATATCTGCAGGCGGACAGTGTATTACATTAGTCGCTAGACAACAGTCCTTAAAATTTGGAGCCGGATATACGCTCCTGATATGCTGTTGTATAAAGCCCATTATTTGCTTTTGGACAACGCCCCGTACTTGCAGATGGACAAAGCCACTTACTTGCAGCTGGACAACGCCCCTACTTGCTGCTGGACAACGACCCCTACTTGCAGTTGGACAACGCCCCATAATTGCAGCTGGACAACGCCCCATATTTGCAGCTGGACAACGCCCCATATTTGCAGCTGGACAGCGCCCCCTATTTGCAGCTGGACTACGCCCCATATTTGCAGCTGGACAACGCCCCCTATTTGCAGCTGGACTACGCCCCATATTTGCAGCTGGACAACGCCCCATATTTGCAGTTGGACAACGCCCCTACTTGCAGCTGGACAACGGCCAATATTTGCAGCTGGACAATGCCCCCTACTTTCAGCTGGACAACGCCCCTACTTGCCGATGGACAACGCCCCATATTTGCAGCTGGACAACGCCCCTACTTGCAGATGGACAACGCCCCATATTTGCAGCTGGACAACGCCTCCTACTTCCAGCTGGACAACGCCCCAGATTTGCAGCTGAGCAATGGCTGTGATCCCACTACATTAGTGGTGTCATCAGGCCATTAGGCCAGCCCTGTAGACCCTTATCCTCATCATTACGGGCTAATCTACGGCTGGGGCCTGCCAGCTCATCGGAGTCAATGAGAGGAAGGGGACGGAATCGCCAGGATTTTACAAGAAAATGAGGGTCTGGGAGGGGGGATAATCGTTCAAAACAATGACCTAGTTTACCAGGAGTTGCCTCATTCCCAAAAGTTTTGTTTTTTCCTGCACATTAGAAGCGGATTTGAATAAAGTAAAATATTCAATTTCCTCTTCTTGATCATATCAATTTTTTTTATAACCGGAAGCGGAAATGAAATGAACGTAATGGAGGCTATAGAGTCTAGTCATACACAATTTAAAATTTGAAAAGAAAAGAAATGTCAATCTGGTACCGGGCAGGAAAATCTTTTCATTCGGTTAACATAAAAATATTACATTAAAAATAGAAATCTTGACACTTTACCTACATCACAATCTGACATTCATCATATGTTGTCATAGGAATAGTCATGGTAATTGTATACAAAACAAAAATGTTAAGGCATTTAATTGGACATGTGTATGTTGTCTAAACATTATCGGTAGGACAATTTAGAAAATAAAAATAATAATAAAATCGTAAGCAGACCAAATCTAGTTTTTAGTATTTTATTTGTGATAATTTGGTTAAGAGTAATCGCTTTCCTTATAATTTTACATGTACTAACTTTTGAAACATCAATAATCCTCAGCCTATAAACATTCCTAACTTCATCGCCCACTCTGTATTTCAGTTTCAATAATCACATTTTTATCGCTTTCTCAACCCCACAAAACTACTTTTTTTTTACACAAACGCATACACACGTATGCACAGACAACAAAGCAAGCAAAAAATAAAAACAAAGAGAGTCAAACCTACTAATGGCGCGATGCAGAAATCAATGCTTTCAAGTGACAATTTATTAAAAAATGATTTTAAAAATGTAATTTAGAGATTATTTGTTCTGTAAAACATTCGATAATTTGACAACTTCATTGTTTTGAGCTGCTGATAGTTTGAGCACAATCCCTCAATAACAACAAGTTTTCTATACACATGAATGGTTCCATTTTGTTCGGGCTGACGCGACGGCAATCTTAAGTGTGTTTTTAAAAAAACAATCGTATACCGCCATTGTTAGAACATATCAGATATCGATCTTTAACTGAAACTTGGCAAAGGAGAGGCTATTGAAGCATTATTTCTTCGCATCGATCTTTTGCTATTTAACATCGATTTTATAGAATAATACATTGACGTGGGAAAGGAAATCAGTTGATTATCGTATTAAACCTCCGTAAGAATGTCGCAGAAGATATTAAAGTAACTGGGGGGGGGGATCGTTGTAGTCTTAAAAGACATCTGTAATCATAATTGGAAGACAAGAATATGTATGAAAACTGTGCTACATGGACACTATGCAATGTAGACCACGTGCTATCTGGATACTCCCTTGGACCTCTCAGCTGCATGGAGAGAGGGAGTCTGCTGCACGGGCAACAGCTGATTCTCCACACCACCTGCCAAGGCCTGTGCTCTGGAGAGGACACTCCAGCTTCGCCTCCCACAGCAGAAACTGCAGTGCAGGTCCATGCGTGAGGATGCCACAGGAGCACAGAAACGTCCGTCGTCTTACAAGACATAAGGAAGCCAGCAAACAAACAAACAAACAAAAAAACAGGATACTTTACTATCTGAATATTGTATTGTGTGGACGCGGCACTTTCTGGGTACAATACTATTGGGATATGGTACTATCTGAATACTGTAGTATCTGAAGACTCTACTATCTGGACTCTGTGATATCTGGATAATTTACTATCTTTTTACTGTACTGTATTATCAGGATTCTGTACGGTACTGTTTGAGCACATTTCTTATAGTATTTCTGTGAGTTGTTTGTTTTTTTGTTGTTTTTTTTTGGTTTTTGTGTGTGGGTTTGACCAAGTTTTTAAAAAAGTGGAATTGTGGATGAGCGTAGTGATTTATTGTCATGAGTAACCTTAACCCAAAACCAAACTTCAAACCTAACTCTAATCCTAACTCTAGCCCGACCATTTATATTCTATCTACGCTTATAGAATTAAAATTCATAGATAAAACACATTTATGTTCCTAGCAATATTTTAAAAAAAATTAAAATCTTCCAAACATATGAAGTTGTCACTAAAAACGAGAAAATTCGAATGACTTGTTAACTGTTAATATAACAGAGTTAACTACTGTCAAATATCGCCGGTAAAACCCAATAAATCAGAAAATGACAAAAAAAGTTAGTGTCACACAATTTATATTAACAGACGTAAGAGATGTCACATTTTTACGGGGTAAACGGTGTAAAAAAATAAAGGACCAAATTCACCCATCGTGTCAGAACAAAGAGCCCAAATGACAAACGTACCAAACATCGCTAGCTAGAGCACCGTGCCGTAACCACTTGAACCGTTGACACGTCATCCGGGCTAGTGGTCGCCCGGCACGCACATCCCGACTTGGTGAACGGAAGGTCAACACTCTGATGGGCCTGACACTTTCGTGTCCATTCGATGTCACACAAGATTGAACCAATCACAGCATGGCACGTGATTGCTTGACAGCTCTGATTGGTCTGCGAGGAAAGAGCTGTTCTCTCCGTATCAGATACAATTTCGTTTCACTTTTTTTTCTTTTTTTTTAAATAAAAAAAGAAGAAACTCTTTATAAACTCGTTTAAAACTGAGTCCATTATTCACTATGTTTTGAACAGTTAAGATCAAGAAGTGGCAATTTATAATTCGACGTTCAACACCCTGTTTACCACATCACAGAGATCAAAATGAAAAATCTGCCTACAGACACCTTTTATCTTATTTTTTATTGCGCATGTTCATCTTTGTAATAATAAAAAATACTTTGTAACTTAGACAATAACAACAAATGACCCAATGTTTTTTATGCCGTTGCCGCAATGGTGACGCAAGCACAGCCTACGGAACCTTGTTTTGTATTTTCAGTAATCTCATAATACCGGAAATCGTCATGGCGCACCGTCATAAGAGCTGCTCAGGCGCATGTCACAACAATGCATGTCAGAAACGTGTAGGCACAGATCAAATCTCTCGTTCATACTCCTCTCTGTAAAGCGCGTAGTGGAAATCTTGGATTTTAAAAATTTTTTTTTGTTGCTGTTATATTATTGTTGTTGTTAATCTTAATCATATTTGTCTGGTGGATTAGGAATGCCATTCTAGAATTATTAACGATTCAAAGTTTGATGACGTTTGAAGCTAACTTCCTGCCTGAGAATGGATTTATTAGAAATGTGAGATTTTTTAAAAAACAAAACAATTGTCAATATACGATAAACTGGTGCCAATATACAATAGACTGTTGCCAATATACAATAGACTGGTGCCAATATACAATAGACTGGTGCCAATATACAACAGACTGGTGCCAATATACAATAGAATGGTGCCAATATACAATAGACTGGTGCCAATATACAATAGACTGGTGCCAATATACAATAGACTGGTGCCAATATACAATAGACTGGTGCCAATATACAATAGACTGGTGCCAATATACAATAGACTGGTGCCAATATACAATAGACTGGTGCCAATATACAATAGACTGGTGCCAATATACAATAGACTGGTGCCAATATACAATAGACTGGTAGTGTTATATTTCTTATACAAAACGTGCGCGGTTTGCTAGATTGATATTTTCTTACTAACTAAGACTGACATCTATTTAATGTGGAGTCTGGAAACTATCTTCCTACAGCGTAGCAGAAACTGTCGACTATTCCGAAATAGTTGAGGTCTATCTAAACCCGCAATCTAATCACGTCATCAATGGGGTCAGTCCTGTGCACGGAGCTATTGGTTTAAGGTAGTAGGGGCTAATGAAAGGCTTTCTTCCTTTAATACCCGTCACGACTGACCGCACCCCTCTTTTGTCCCTAGACGACCTCCCACGTAACAACGTACGGTCAAGAAAGGTAACCCTGCTGAGTTAGTTGGTGAGTGAGTGTGTAAGAGGGCAAGAGGAGGGAATTTCATGACCTCATATAAATTCCTTATATCCGGTTATTCCTCCACTTACGGACCGGCCCCCTCTCCCAGTTTTCATAAATAGAAATGCAAATAACATTATGTGGCCACTTATTGCGTTACGATGTCGGACATCGGCACCGTCCACCGAGACCAGCGAGATCTACTACAGACTAGTGGTCAGACCACAGACTAGGAGTCAGACAACTGACTAGGAGTCAGACAACTGACTAGGGGTCAGAGGTCGCTAGGTCTACCACAGCCTAGAGGTCAGAGGTCGTCAGATCTACCACAGACTAGTGGTCATAGAACTTTTGGGTAAACAATTTAAGATAAAGGATTTTGCATCAGTATACCGGAAACCCTCGTTCACACAACCCTTTTTCCAGCAATATACCAGAAACATACCTCACACTACCACTGTTCCAGCAATATACCGGAAACATACCTCACACTACCACTGTTCCAGCAATATACCGGAAAATACACCACACTACCACTGTTCCAGCAATATACCGGAAACATACCTCACACTACCCCTTTTCCAGCAATATACCGGAAACATACCTGACATTACCACTGTTCCAGCAATATACCGAAAACATATTCACACTACCACTGTTCCAGCAATATACTGAAAAGATAACTCACACTACCACTGTTCCAGCAATATACCGGAAACATACCCCACACTACCCCATGTTCTATCGTCATAGAGCTTTAGCTAAGAGATGGATTTGCGGAACTATGTTAGGGGCTAAAATACAAGAGTGGGGAATCTAATATGATCAAGGGAGGTAAAAGCAAATTTGTCTCCGCTCTACGGATTGCGCTGCTTTTTCCACATTGTGATTTTTTAAAAATATCTTCTTTCGATAATGGTGTATCACACATGACCCCGATATTAATGGGCGAGGGGTGGAGAGTCTATAAATAGAACCATTCATTAGTCTTGCCAGATTATGCCGAGGCCAGGTTAGTGCACGTCAGGAATATGACATAGGACCGTAGTCAATAATGACTTTCGTGTATACTCGTACCCACCAAATTTGAAGGGATGAAGTCTGTTCTACACTGGTCTGAATCCAGTGCGTTATAACGCGTGTATTTGTGTAGTTAGACTTGTGTGACAAACACTAATGAGCTCACCAGAAAGCGCACAACATTAATTTATTAATATCTCCATTTGCTAATGGGAGCCATGCACTACTTGAAACATTATGACATGTGGTTGCTGTTGTTGGTATTGTGTTTGTCTTTTCTGCCACTGTATTTAAAACACGAGTATAACTTGAAGCAAGTTACTATCACAGAAGGTTGTGGAATGCGAGGATTATATGGAACACGAGTAATCACGTCGTGAGTAATTACATCATGAGTAATTACATTTCATTGAATAGTTAATTGGATAAATAGTGAAAAAATATTGGCTTGGTAAAAGACACAGGAATAACATGAACCTATCATGGACCTAACGCGTTTTTAACCCGTGAATACAATCAAGTCAGACAATCAAGTGAGACAATCAAGGCAGACAATCAAGTCAGGCAGTAAAGTCAGAAAATCAAGTGAGACAATCAAGTGAGACAATCAAGTCAGACAATCAAGTCAGAAAATCAAGGCAGACAATCAAGTCAGACAATCAAGTCAGAAAATCAAGGCAGACAATCAAGTCAGACAATCAAGTCAGACAATCAAGTCAGACAATCAAGTCAGAACCCAATATTAGTGACGATTGGAGCTAAGGATGAAATAAATTAAAGTAATTAAGTTTCTGCACGAAGAACTTCGGAAACACAATTTATTCAGGCAGTTTAGTAGCCGATTTCAAAGGAATAAATCTCGTCTGAATGGAGACAAAGTACAATGATGACATCGTAAAGTTTGAGTGACAATCTTAGCTGACGTAGAAAACTTGTTCAAAGCCACAGTGAGTGGTTACGTAGGCAACCCGATTTGATGACATCATTCCCACTCAAGATGATTCTTTTCCATGGTTTGTCCCAGACAAAAAACTCTTTCAACTGACCACAAGATTGGATAAATTTAATCAAGACGACCAGTGTCCGGCCAGTGAAGGTCAGGAGGAGAAGCGCCCTGCTATATAATCTATGTCTGTTTTAAGTAGCCAGACAGAAAGGGACAGGATACACGATAACAAAACTAAGTACGTGTATTGCTGTTTATATCAAAAGACTCTATCACGTAGAACGCCACGAAAGGTTTTGACACTTGCAACGTAATCTCATCGCTGGTGTATTTTGTGACGTATTCGTGTTTTATTTGTCTCATTGGGAACTTCACATGGTGCTTTGTTTGCTTTGATTTCATTGTAACCACACGTTTTCATGTGTGGAGTCAAGAAAGTTAAATTCTTAAGTCAACTTGTTGCATCGGCAAGTTAAACTGGGTTATATAAAAAAAATTGTATTGGCGATGTCCTAAAGCTAAAAGCTCTTGACCGTGTTCTATAGAGAAAAAAAAATGAAGAACATGTTCTATAGCTAAAGCGATTTGCAATGTTCTGCTAAAAAAAAAGAGGCTTTTGGCGATATTCTGTACATAAAAGCTATGGTGATGTTCTATATGTATAACCTGTCGAAAATGTTTTATAGATAAAAGCTTGCCGTGTCCTTTTTCTCCGATAGCAGCACTCTGTTATCATGTGCGGGTAGAACGTCATGTTGTCATGTGAGATGACCACTTCAGATGGTGCGTGTCGGTTGGATCGCTCGTATTACAGAGATCATCTGGACAACAGCTAGAGATGAAAAGTTAATATAGACACAATTGTAAACCGTTTTCCTAGACAGGAAGGGTTACACTCAATATCATTACCATGTCAGTACTCAAGATCACGCGATCAGAAATCTATTTAAATTCAGCAAATTGTCCTGCAGTTAAAACTTATTTCGGTCAGTAAACGCCACTGCCACCCCCGCACTCCCCACCCCCGTGAAACTGTAACAGAGTATAGCCAAAGCCAGATCTTAAGCCAGGAGTTGACCCTCTACACAAAAATGGCACAAATCCCCAGTAAATAATGGCAGGAAGTGGTCAGCGAGCGGGTCTCAGACAAGACTGGTCACTGGAGACTTCAGGGCTGACCAGTCTGAAGGGTTTTCTTTAAAAAAATTTTTATTTTGGGCTTCCCTTTGTTTATATATTGGTGAACGTCTCAAAATGGGGGATGTGCTATACTGACCACAGGAAGATTTTGTAGCTTGACCAGAGGAAGAGGTTGGTATATGGACCACATGAAGAGGTTGGTATATTGACCACAGGAAAGTGATGGTATATTGACCACAGGAAGTGGATGGTATATTGAACACAGGAAGTGGATGGTATGTTGAACACAGGAAGTGGATGGTATGTTGAACACAGGAAGTGGATGGTATGTTGAACACAGGAAGTGGATGGTATGTTGACCACAGGAAGTGGATGGTATGTTGACCACAGGAAGTGGATGGTATGTTGAACACAGAATTGGATGGTATTTTGAACAAAGGAAGTGGATGGTATGTTGAACACAGGAAGTGGATGGTATATTGACCACAGGAAGTGGATGGTATGTTGACCACATGAAGGAGTTGGTATATCTGGGGCTAGGAGTTTATAAAGATTTATCTAAAATAAATAATGCCAGAAAAAAGAAATGCTTTTTTCCCCGTTTTGCTTTTTTTTTCAAATAGTATTATTAAAGTGAAGGAACAAAGCTTCACGTACGTAACCGTAAATTGTAAATAATTCACGTACGTAATCATAAATTATCAAAGATTCACGTAAGTTACTATAGATTGTCAAAATCTCACGTAAATAACCATACGTTGTGCAGTATTTGCATGAAAATATGATAATATTGTTTATGGGTCTTATCTTAAGTCCTTCCCCGCCGCCTTGATGTTCCGCAGACGTAACAAAGAGAATGTCTTAAACATCCCTCCCACCCTAAAACCCCACCTCCCCATTTCCCCAGACCTAGGCCGCCAGACAAGCTGATCAATGGAATCAGACAACAGACTGTAAGCTCTATTCTTGGTACCTATACATTTTCATCTCGTTATTCCCAACTCACTTCATTCATTCCGCTTCTGCCTACTTATTCCTCTTAATACATCCTCTTACTTTTGTCTTCCCGCTTGTATTGCCTCTTTCTCTACTACATCCTCTTACTTTGGTCAACTCTTTTGTATTACCTTTTTCTCTACACCTCCACACCACACAACTCTGTCTATCATTCTGAAATCACTAGCTTCCCCTTTCATCACATCTCTTGGACTCCCTAAACCACTTACATTTCCTTCATTTTTCAAGCATTTATGTTAATAGTTAGAGAGCTTTTCATTGTAAGTTAGAGGTTCCATTACAAACAAAAAAACTGTGCCTAGATTGCGATCTTTTTTAAACTGTCCGGCGTCTAGACTCTATACCATAACATGTTTCTATAATTATATTTCCGTTAACAAGGTGGCTGAGAACTTCCATCTTTCCTTTAACTGCGTAATTAAAATTCACCAAATTATATTATAGCAATAAAATAGCAAACTTTAATGAAAAAAGGCAAGTTAATCGTCTAATTTAAAAATAAATGTTACATCATTGAAATATTTCCATTTTGTTGTTGTTGAGCCTTCTCGTCCATGAGGGGCATCCACCGATCATCGTCGGCGTCTGAGATTCCTCCAAGGGCACAGGCCACACAATAGAGACCTATACATTTTAACCAACCGAAAAGTTTGAGAACCCTTTGACTTATTACTAGCTCCATTTCTTGCTCACTCTCACTCACTATCTATAAAAAAGACACCACACAAACAAAAACTTGACCAACAACCTACATAAAAATAAACCACTACACAATCAAAGCTTGACTAACAATAACGCCCTAGTTATAAATGTAGCACCTTAAACTATAAACTTAAAACTTTTTTTACATACCATGTAATTATGGAGACAAAAATAGCTTTGTTATTCCTACAACCACTCGCTCCCCATCCCCAGACCAAACACTGGGATCTATTCCAACAAATATGACGTCAGAAAGTCTATATGCACGCATCCCTGCTAACCTATTTGCCACATAATTGCCAGGTTTTATTACGTACTGTACGGAGAAAATCCCTTTCCACCAAGAGATGGATTTCTTAGTACTTAAGACAGACTTCGTGCGATGGCATTGTCTACGCCATACTAATCCACGAAAACGCACAATACTCCTGCACGCAACCATGCCATACTTTTTAAAGCATCCACACACTACTCCTCCATGCATCCGCAACATACTTCTGCACGCAAACGCACCATACTCCTGAAAGCTAATGCACGATACTCCTGAACGCAAACGCACCATACTCCTGAATGCAAACGCACCATACTCCTGCACGAAACCGCAACCTAATCCCCCACACCTCTACGCACTAACACCACACCCTCATGTCTCACACACTCGAACACAATCCTCATGAATAATTTATTCCTGACCATCACTTTCTCCACCGATGTGCCTCAATACCCCTTGCGACAATCATGTCAACACTATACCCATTGTAGTACATGTAAATGGTAGCTTAGAAAACTCTAAATTTATCATGAAATCTTTTTTTTGATGCACCAACTTCAATGGTACAATTTGTCAAAGGCACAGCCGGTACAATTTGTCAAAGGCACAGCCGGTACAATTTGTCAAAGGCACAGCCGGTACAATTTGTCAAAGGCACAGCCGGTACAATTTGTCAAAGGCACAGCCGGTACAATTTGTCAAAGGCACAGCCGGTACAATTTGTCAATGGCACAGCCGGTACAATTTGTCAAAGGCACAGCCGGTAAAATTTGTCAAAGGCACAGCCGGTACAATTTGTCAAAGCCACAGCCTGTTGCAACGAAGACACGTATCGGTAGATCATCCAAAACCAAAGGTACAATCAATTTTTTGGCACAGCTCTTGCAATCGTGATACCAGAGATATATCCGGTGCAAAATGAAAATATTTTAAGAGATACACGCTATTTCTTTTAAACACTTGCATATGAAATACAAAGTTCACATGAAACCAACATTTTGAAACTTTTGTAGACCACTTCGTTATTAGTTGTGGCCTGATTTGATTTAACTACATCGACTTTATATCTCATAATGCGCGGTTTCAACTTTCAGTTAGAGTCATATTAAGATGTTATTATTTTCTTTTTTTTAAAATCCTTTATATTAATTCGTGGTGTCTGCTTGCTTGTGGTGGTGCCGGAAAAAAATTGGATCGATTTTTAACCCACTTCTTCCTAAGCTAGCGAGATGAAATTTTGAAGAAAGGCTCGTGCGGATGATAAAAATGATGTATCAAAATCTCAGACAAATCGAATGTACTGAAATTAAATTAATGAATTTTTAGATTATCTTTATTTATCTCTATGCAACATGTTAAATTTTTGAGATAGAGTGTCGTGGTGCGTATTATATTGAACAACCTTTCCTGTCGCTAAATAAGGTGCGTATTTTATTGACAACACTTTTTATAAACATATTCCTGATCGGTGCGCATTATATTAAACATGTTTTACGACACATAAATAAAATTTTGTGTTTTTGGATGGTCTTGCGCTGCGTATTATAATGAACATTCATTTAGTTATGTCTCGTACATAAAGGATTTATAGTCAAAAACTTGTTTTTTTTACGTTTTTTTTTACTAGTCTTATATTAACTTGCTTTGTAAGTTTAATCGGAACCGTCCCACTATTTGTTTATAATTTTTTCACGTGCCCAGTTCACGCGTTGACGCTGACCGTCACTGTTCACACCCCTACCGTCCCTGCGCCCAGTTTTAAAACCAGGGGAGATAACTGTGTTTCAGTATGTAAATGTTGCGTTTAAACATAATCACTACTTTTAGTTATGTCTCATATATAAGGGATTTATAGTCAAAAGGTAAGCTGGCTTTGCACTTACTGTCAAACGCGTAGACTAAAAAGTAGAAAATTAGTGCAATTTGAATATAAGACTAGTTTTTAAAAACTGTTTTTAATGTTGATTATTTTTATTTCACTCTAACTGAAGTTAAACCAAACCCAAGCTCTATTCTAGCGTAATGAACAATTGTAATGTAATGTGACTTTAATAATGTTAAGGGTGGCCACACGCCCCCCCCCCATCAACAAATATAGAGGCTTAGATCCGGGAATTTTCTATTTACTAAAGCAACTTGACAAAAGTAAAGATCATTGTCGTGAAGCAAATACTTGTAAAAAAAAATATATTTAAAAAAATATTTTGTATGGCAAATCAGCACCAAATTTTTCATAATATCATTCTTTTTATACCACGTTTTTTATGACTAAATATTTAAACACCGTTTACACAAAAGAACATTACACGCAGAAAACGTGAGAGATTTTATTTGTTTTTTAAATCCAATTTATCGAGCATCTCGGGAATTGTGTTTCTTACTGTTGTTGTATGGAATTGCTCAGATCTTGGAGTCACACTTATTATGTTAAATGCAAGAACATTTTCAAATTTTTACACTATGAAAAAGGTTACAATAACTGATGAAGCGCCCGACTTGCCTACATCTGGACATGATATTCAATGTTACATTTTGTCTTCTTTCAAAACTTCACTTTTTATCCTCTTGTCATATTACACTTAATTTCTGTTACAATGTAAATAACAAATTTTACGCGCAGTCACTACACTCGTTTTGTTGTAAAAACAACACAATTTCTTCACCAGCTCTCAATGTACCCCCCTCCCCTGTGCGACTCTGGTTCTTACACTACATAACACCCTCCTCCCCCCTCACTAAACCCGCCGAACCATACTTCGATTCTCCCTGACACTCCCAACAATAAACACCGAAACGAAGTTAAGTCTCTTGCCCTCCTTGAAAGCTCAAACAATGGCTCATCTTCCCTTCCACGTGTCTCGTGAACGTTCTGTCAGCCTTTGAACTTTGAGCCCTGCCCCAGTTTGCACGTTGTGTGTATTCTCGCGTCACATCAATGTGGAGCCCATAAATGATAACTGTGGGAGAGACACAACACGGGCCCCCCACCACCCCTCCACCCAAATGTTGCCGGTAACCCCCGGGGTGGCGTGTATGGTGCCCTAGGTATGTGGGCAAGGGAAGTAGCCCACACAATCTTCACTTAAAGGCCGACCCTAATGAACGTGTACGTTCAAGTCGAAACTTTCGTGTTAAATTAGGCATGACACTATGTCCTGTTGAATCACTGTTACTGATTTATAATGTTTTTTTTTAAATAAAAAATTTAATTTAATCTCTATATCTGGATTACCCCGCTACCTTTATATTAAATATGTATATGTATTCCTATATTTAATGTTTATGCCTAAAATATAACATGACAACAACATACGTCGTGTTAGTTCTTTGTAAATATACCATACTATTACCATAGTCACCCTTGTCAGTGTCATAAGTTTTAAATGATTTTCTTGATACTTTATGTGTGTACACTTAATTTTTATTTACTTTGCCTCAAAGAATGCTAAGATTAACATTAAGTATATAGCAGTTAAATTACGCTAACTATAAGGACCATATTCATGTGCAAATTGTGTTGCTCTAACGTAGCTAATTTTGATAAATGATGCGGGAAGCAGTGGACATGTAATTAATCTAATTAGTGTCAGTGAGGTCTGTCTTTAGTCCAGAAAGAGAAATACTGAATATTCATTTATATTACATCCCTTACATAGGGATCGAAATTAAGGGGCATACCACATATATACTACACTGGGGTGTTTGAAACTGCGCCATCGGTTGTTCAAGCAATTATTTTATAGTAAGCATAAACATAAAACTATGTTAGTTTACATCTTTTAATACTAAGAAGGACTTTTAAAATATATTGACTTATTACTTAATATTTCCTAACAACAATTTAAGTGAACTTTCAAGTAATAAAACTTATTTATACACAAAGTTATAATATCAAAAGTCGTAGATTTTTAAATTACATTTGAATATTTTTTTAAAATGTTGAATTGTTTCCCTTGAAAGAAATTGTTTCACTAATATTTACAAGTTTTCGCAAAGACAGCGTCATAGTAATGTCAGTGCATTTTTCAAAAAAAAATTATATAACTACCTCTTTACTTACTTAGCTACTACGTATATAATCTTTGATGTTATCAGAACTGTAAACAGCCTGTACTTGTGCAAAACCCAAAAACAAATGAAGTTCACAAATTTAATGTTAATGCTCAAAATATGACATAATATGTAACATATGCTGAGTTGGTTCTTTCAGAATAATTCATTTAATTAACATAGTTGCCCTTGTAAAAGTTATGAGTTTAAAATCTTTTTTTTTCTTTTACTAGATTATGAGTTGATACTTATTTTTAAATTTTTATTTTACCCAACAGACTACTGCAACTAGCAGTAAGTATATAGTTATATAGAAAATATTATTAAACACTTTTGTGAGTTTGGCCTAACTTAACTAGTTTTTTTAATTAAATTTATGTAATGTAAGGTCACGGCTAAACAGAGACACGGGCTTAATCTAATTAGGGTAAGTGAGGTCTGTCTTTAATGGCCGTAGAGGTATCCTGAATATTCATTAATATTGTATCCCCAACATAGGGATCGAAATAAACAGTTGGACAGTCATGTACATTTCAATGCATGGAAGCAAACGCGCTAACCATTTTACAAGCAAACTATTTTATAATTAGAGTATCACCCGTCAAAAATGACGGAAGTTTTCAAAATAAATACACATCAGATTAAAAAATAACGTAATACAGAACTTTCATTTATTTTATTTATGTTTATTTGATTCATTTATTATTATCATATTGAACAATTTTATGCGGAACGTTCGAAAAGTGTTATTTTTGGTGCAGTAAATTTTCTAAAATTAGTAGCACTATAAAACAAAATCGATCGCAGCGCCACCTGACAGCATTACATCCATACAGACAACGGGAATTATGTATTCTAAACTTAGTAGCACTATAAAGCAAAATCGATCGCAGCGCCAACTAACAGCATTACATCCATACAGACAACGGAAATTATGTATATTTATTAACTTATACACATAAATATAATAGCTGACACATTTTAAACTAAGAAAGACTTTATAAATACATTTATATATGAATTAATATTTGCTAATGACAATTTAAGTGAATTTGTAAATAAAAAAAACTTTGTTTTGCACAAAATCATAATCTAGCATATCGTAGATTTTAAAATTATATTTAAATAATTATATATCTTTTTTTAACGTTGAATTCTTTCCTTTAAAATAAATGTGTCAATAAATTGTCAAGTTTTCACAAATGCATGTTCTTATTTAATAGGTCAGTGTATTTTTTTTTAATTTAAATAATCGAACAACTTTTTTATTTACTTACCTAGTAAGTATATAAAATTCGATGTTATCTGAGCTGTACACAGCCAGTACTTACATTAACCTAGTTGGTAATCTGAGCTCTAAACAGCCAGTAGTTACATACAAAACCAAAACACATTTATTTTCACCCATTTAATGTTTATGCCATAAATATGACAAGACAAGTAACTTATGTCCTGTGCTGTTAGTTCTTTCGGATATGTGAAAGTCATACACTGGTATCATAGTCGCCTTTGTAAATGTCATATTTTTTAAAATTCTCTTACTTCTTGTGTATGTGTATATTCAATCTTTATATATTTTATTCAACAGAATCCTAAAATTAGCATTAATAATATAGTTAAATAAGTTAGATGGGTTTTTTTAAAATTATATAACTGCATTTTTATTTAATTCTCCAATATGTATATAAATTTTTATGTTATTTGAACTGCACTGATTTACTGTTGTGTTACCTATTTCTTTTATGTTATTGAAATTTATTAAATCTTTCTTGTCACCTGAGGCTGAAAGCGATGATTCAAACTATGTGGTGAGAATGTTTTAGCTTTGGTCTCATTATCATTGTAGGTTTTATTAGTTGGGCCTTTTAGTTTGGCCATTCCTGTAGGCTCTATTTTTACAGATTTAATAAAGAACCATAAGTTTTGATTGTTACCCTTGGAAATTGCATTGTTTACATTCTCATTTCGGAGGTTTTGAATAAGTGTTTGTTTCAAGTGTTTAATATTTAAATATTTTTGTGTATCCCTTTTCAATTTTTAGCCTTAAATTTTCTAAATAAACTCCCTTTTTGTTTGCGAAGTTTCTTTCATTTAAATCTGAACTAGCATTTGTTAATTTTGTGTTATGCTAATTTTGTTGGAACATGCTCATCAGTTATTGATTCGTGGCGTGTATTTACACAAAGAAATCTTTTTTCATACTTTTTGATGATACATTTAAACATGTTAGAAAAAAAACAATACAGTTACACAATTAGTAACACAGACAAGCATGGTGATGGGAGTGATATGCTCCGTGGATTGAAATATGGGAAGAAAAGGGGCGATAAGTGACATGTAGTCAAACAACAGGACAAGAACAAAAATAATTGTTATTCCTCCAGTAGACTTTTCCGTGCCTCTTTCCTTCATTATGACAATTCGTCTCTGAAAGGAAAGAGCGAACTTCCAAGTGTAGACACTGTCAGAATTCTTTGAACTTTAATGTCATACCATTGTCTTTTCATATTTAAAAAATGTATTTACAGGTATTTACTGCCCGTTTTTAACTTTGAGCCAATATAACTCTTATTTAGTATATTCTTATTTAATTTAGTGTACAGTTTTTATTTAGTTAAAATTTAGTTTTATTGTTGATCTATTGGGTATTGAATTTTTTATCTAAATAGTATGTCTATTAAAGGTTTCGTGTGCATGTATTTGTTAAATATTACCTTCATTCTGCACTGTCAAATGTTCTGTCTATATTCTGTAATCAAACATATGTTGATGTTGTGTTTTTGGACTTAGGGATTTTTTTAAAAAACGATCGCTCTTTCTATGTTTACTGGGTAAATTGTTACAGCTTTTATTAGTTGTATTTAATGTAGGGGTCTACCGATATATCGGCTGGCCGATATATCGGCACCGATATCTGGATATCGGCTATCGGTAGCATGTAAAGGTCCCGATATTGACGTCACCGATATTTCATAATAAGTGACATTTTGACCCAAAAAAAAACGGAAACAAAAAAACTATCATTTAGATTTACAATATCTCGACAAATTAATATATCGACCCCGATACCGGTATTGAAATAGTCAAAAGAGTCCTAGTATTAATATGTGCAGCCACGATACAGTGTGCCATGTGCTTTGATATTGTTTAGGTATCGGCCGATTTTCGTATACTCAGAAATACTGTGTAAATAGTGCCGATGCCAAGTATACCGTAATTGCTCTAATAAATGGATAACATGTAAACATTATGTTCACGTAATTGCTCTAATAGCAAAGATGCACGCAGAATCGCAGATGTCTAAAACATTTCGTTTCGTATGGAATAACAAAATGTACCGTGTGAAGACGTGTTGTCATTGGCAACCATTCAAGCTTCAGCCTCATTTTCACTATATTACTATTGTACTTTGTTCTCATTGTTTCATTCATAAAAGGTGGCCGTGTGCAAAAGCCATTAAACTATTGGTTAGAATTAATAATTATGAGTCAAGGTTGAAGTTTCAAAAGGAGTACCTAATATGCTTGTACATTTTTATAAAGGACGGTTCGTTTTGTTATGAGTCCTATGTAGGTCATGAACTGGAACTTGTAAACACATCGGAAACTTCGTTTCGGGGAAAAAAAATCGGTATTTCGGCAAAACTGGATATCGGTAGACCCCTTAATTATAAAATATAAATAATTACGAGTGATAAATTTAAGAATGGCGTCATCAAATATGACCGCTGTTATTTTTGTCCTAACAAATACTCATATCGGCACTCATATCGGAAAAAAATATCGGTAATATCGGCAAAAATACTTATCGGTAGACCACTAATATAAAATATAAATAATTAGGAGTGATGAATTTAAGAATGATCGATGTCATCAAATAAGACCGCTGGTTTTTGTCCTAACAAATATTCATATCGGAAAAAAAAATATCGGTAATATCGGCAAAAATACTTATCGGTAGTCCCCTAATATAAAACATAAATAATTAGGAGTGATAAATTTAAGAATGACGTCATCAAATATGACCACTGGTTTTTGTCCTAACAAATACCCTATCGGCACTCATATCGGAAAAAAATATCGGTAATATCGGCAAAAATGCGTATCGGTAGTCCCCTAATATTAAAGATAAATAATTACGAGTGATAAATTTAAGAATGACGTCATCAAATATGACCGCTGGTTTTTGTCCTAACAAATACTCATATCGGCACTCATATCGGCAAAAAAAATATCGGTAATATCGGTATCGGCAATATCGGCAAAAAGGCATATCGGTAGACCCCTAATTTAATGTATATTTAATATTTGTATTGTTTAGCATTCCATGAACAGGCGTCTCTCTGTCTATATTATGAAATATTTACAGAGAGGACATTGCGGCCTCTGCACTGTTTGTTGTTCGAGTCTTTCTGAAGTCGGTGTCATGTTATAAATTAGGCGAAACGTTATTACTTGGTTATATTTCTTTGATATTTAAGTTTTTGAAGGTGTCTTTTATTTCGGTTGTATTGAATTGTCGCATCCACTTGATTCGCTCAATGTCAGGGTATGAGAATCACTGCGAATGATTGTGGGGAGATTGTTGTGAGCCAGTGTTGGAGTCGGGTCAAGGCGTTGTTGACGGGTATGAACTCCTATCACGGGAATAATGTCTAGTGATGTCTGAGTGAACTTCTGGTCACACGGGATATGTCAGGGACATGACCAGAGGACACGCCAGGGTCAGTTGAGACCAGTTGGGGGGTATATAAGAGAGTAGTCGAGACGAGTGCGGGGTGTGGCAGAAAGCTGTGTAGTTCGCACAGTGTTGTGCGGTCAGACCGGTCAGGATAGACCGGAGAGCTGCAGGGTTGCAGTAAAAGAGAGTTGAGTTTAACGTCGCCCAGAAGCGGTCGGGTCGGACCGAGGGCATGCTTGAGCATACAGCAGTTATATATAGATGTATTTTATGTCAAGGCAAGACAGCCAGTTGTACAGTTGTTTATAGTAGAATAAACATTGCATCGTTACACAGACTTGTGTCATCTCTTGTGTATGTTGTGTGTAGCGGAGAGCAAGGTACAATCCACCTAACATAGAGACTTAACACTCAAGATGAGGGGTTTTCTTTCGTTCTCTCAAGAGGTTGTAAATTTCTTTGTTTTATTATTTATTGCTCGTAGGCATGCTGGTTAAAAATAGGGGAGTCTCGTCCCCATGTAGTGTGGTGTGTTATTGTTGATAGGTTTCAGACGTGTCAGTGTGACCCCTATGTAGTAATTTGTTAGGGAGCATTCTTTGTGTCCTTAATGGTCTGTACTAAAAATTTATTCCTCGTAGTTTCTATCTTTGTCTCTGCTGTCTTCATACTGTAGATTTATTCCTCCTTCTTATTTAATCTGCACTAAAATTTAAATTGTAAATCATTCTATGTAAAATTATCATGCTGTCTTGTCTGAGACATTTCGGCCATATTAAATTAGGATGTCTATTGATATTTGATATTTGATACGTCCTTTAAGATACACCATTTAATCATTTTTTTTTCAACCGTTATACGAGACACCGTTCATAACGAAGACTTTATCTTTCTCCCCCTGGGCGGGCCCATTAATGTTATCACCCCCTTTGAAATGCCATCGCTATAAAAGAAGAGCTAACGATAAAACGAAATACTTCTGACACGTATATTTCCCACCCCCTGGCACCACCCTCTACCGCGTGCACCGTTGATGGCCTCCCTTACACGACTATATGACACGCCGAATTGTTTCGACTTTGAGCGGCCAAAAACCACGCGGCACCACGGGGTCAGAGACTTTGTGCCACTCTTTGATCTCACAATGCTGGTCTGAGAGTATTGCTAATAGATAACCCAGGCGAACGTGCGCACTACGTCATACAGAAGTAAGTGGATCCCCAGGACGATGTTTTTCTCATTAACACTATGCAGGAGTCCAACCCTAACCATTTTTTTTTGCCCAGAGATTTAAGCATCTTCCACCCTCCTACCCCTTCCCTAAAGCTCATCACCGAAATAACCACACCAAAGTTCCACAACTCATGAAGACACACGCCTCGCATATTCCTTGTTATCAAAACATTTTTAAAGATCTATTTCTGGTGAATTGGCGGTTCTCATGTATCTATGTTGTTTTCATCGACCCTTCTCCATATTGTATTTGGTTTTTTCTAGTCTAATACTCTAATGTTATAAAGCTTAATAAAGTTTTGAATTTTGTTTTATTTTTTTTTAAATTGGCCAGCAGAAATTATTTACAAAAACTTAATGCTGAGATTTTACAATTGTAAAATCTGAGTGAACGGTTGTTTCATTGTTAGCTAAAAAATTGTTTGTTTTAGATTAACGTCCACAAAACAAATATTTAATGTGTTGTTCGTTTAGATGGAAGTACGTTTAGGCCCAGCGAAAATGTTTCAGATCCGTGGGAGTAAATCCTTGACCCAATAGAAGATACAACAAAGGTAAACCGTGCGTCACGGCTTTCATTATCAGGGAACTAAAGCGTTGATAGTGATTGTGTGTGATGATTTATTCACTTTATAAAATGGCACTCACGATCTGAGCCTGTTAGTTTAATGTTAGTTAATGTTATTTAATGTTAGTTAATGTTAGTTAATGTTAGTTAATGTTAGTTAATGTTAGTTAATGTTAGTTAATGTTAGTTAATGTTATTTAATGTTAGTTAATGTTAGTTAATGTTAGTTAATGTTATTTAATGTTAGTTAATGTTATTTAATGTTAGTTAATGTTATTTAATGTTATTTAATGTTATTTAATGTTAGTTAATGTTGGGACTGGCCATAAAGCAATTTATGAGGAAGTTTGGGCGCAATGTTCTGATGTGAAATTTAATGGCTGGATAGCGAAGTCAATAGTGCGCTCGCCTCACAAGCTGAGGGGCGTTGGATTGATTCCACGTTAAAGCCACTATAAAATTGTTGATGAATGACTTACGCTAAGAAAGTCCTCCACTGACCTGGAGAGGGAAGGGCGCCGCCAGGTCTATCAAGCCCGAGAATGTTCTAATGGAAACATTAGAACCCCCTACGACTACGGGGATCTCACTAAGTCCAGAGTACGCTCAAAAGAAAATGTCAACAGTACATGTCAACATTTGATGTCAATAAACATCATGTTTCTGTAAATGTCAGGTCTGTTAAATGTCAGGTCTGTTAAATGTCAGGTCTGTTAAATTCATAAAACTAAGTTTGAAAATTCATTGTAATACTTGTTATAACCTGTGTCGTATAATTGTAATACTTGTTATAACCTGTGTCGTATAATTGTAATACTTGTTATAACCTGTGTCGTATAATTGTACTACTTGTTATAACCTGTGTCATATAATTGTACTACTTGTTATAACCTGTGTCGTATAATTTGGTGAAAAAAATGATTGGACGATGAACCTGACAATGGATCATAACTTCCAATCCATTTATCACCAGAAAATGTCAAATCAAATTTGCGATATCTGCCAATGAGAATCCACATTTCCCCGCCACAGCTTTCCAGCGATGCATCCGGCCTATCCACAAACCAAGCACATCACATCCGCATAGCCATCATCGAGTCAATAAATTTTGTAAAACGAGGGCGCTAAAAGCCAGCCGCCGGACCATGGCGGTGGCAATATGATAGCTTCCGTGACGTTTTAGTTATTGACAACAAAATGCTGTCATTAATTGAAATTTTGTTTTAGTGAGATCCCCGAAATGGTTTACCCGCCAACCTCGTGGTTAGCCACCGGTCAATTTTTCAACGAACTTAAACAACATTAATATTTTACTAACCCATTTCACAGCAGCCAATACGAAAAGAATTGAACGTTTCTTAAGACAGAAAACAAACAAATAGTTCCTACAAAATACGCTGGTCGTATCTGATCTCATCAATCATATCTCGGAAATTTTATCCCATGTTTAAAAAAAAGGAACGTTACTTTCACAAACAGACTGAATGACTGACCAAAGACTGACCAACAGATTACCTGACTGACAAACAGACTGACCGACTGACTAACAGACTGAAAGACTGACTAACAGACAGTCCAACTGATAAATACACTGACCAACTGACCACCAGACTGACCGACTGACCAACAAACTGGCTGATTGATTGATTAACCGACTTGTTACGCTGGGATTCGAACACTTTCATCATTAACGGCATTAAAAATCCAGTTTACTGTGTTTACTACTTATCAATACATTCCTCCCTCCTCAAGTTGAACGTAACAAGGCACAAATCACGCTACACGGTATTTAATAGGTACACCCGCCCTCCATTTCTTCATTCATCCACACATCATCATCTTTTTTTTTATTAAATATATTTTTTTAGAAACTTCTTTGAATATCTCCTTCTTGGAGACCTACATCGTCTGATGAGACGTTATGTTACGGGGCTAAAACGGTGGTTACAAGCTAGTTATAATTACATAATATGTGGGCGTATCCTTTTTTTACGGTTAAAAATTTTTAATATCTATATTTTTAACCAAGCCAAATTTTGTGGATATCACGGCTTTGATGTTGTGCATAATTTAGTGCCAGCCACATCTAGGGCGACTCTCTGTAATTAAAACAATTTGTTGATCAGCTTTCTAGCACGACGTAATCTGTTTGACGTCGATAACAAAGTCGACTTCCATAACAGTGGCGATGGTTCACCTTGTAGGATATCGGGCGAGTTGATAGGAGTCTAAATTTTCATCAGTGAACGACCCTGACATTGGCGCGGTTGGTTATCTGAGACTAAAGAGAAACTGGTTATCTGAGACCCCAAAGAAATTGGTTATCTGAGACTACAAAGAAACTGGTTATCTGAGACTAAAAAGAAACTGGTTACCTGAGACCCCAAAGAAACTGGTTATCTGAGACCCCAAAGAAATTGGTTATCTGAGACTACAAAGAAACTGGTTATCTGAGACCCCAAAGAAATTGGTTATCTGAGACCCCAAAGAAACTGGTTATCTGAGACCCCAAAGAAATTGGTTATCTGAGACTAAAGAGAAACTGGTTACCTGAGACCCCAAAGAAACTGGTTATCTGAGACTAAAGAGAAACTGGTTATCTGAGACCCCAAAGAAACTGGTTATCTGAGACTAAAGATAAACTGGTTATCTGAGACCCCAAAGAAACTGGTTATCTGAGACCCCAAAGAAATTGGTTATCTGAGACTAAAGAGAAACTGGTTACCTGAGACCCCAAAGAAACTGGTTATCTGAGACTAAAGAGAAACTGGTTATCTGAGACCCCAAAGAAATTGGTTATCTGAGACTAAAGAGAAATTGGTTATCTGAGACTAAAGAGAAACTGGTTACCTGAGACCCAAAAGAAACTGGTTACCTGAGACCCCAAAGAAACTGGTTACCTGAGACCCCAAAGAAACTGGTTATCTGAGACTACAAAGAAATTGGTTATCTGAGACTACAAAGAAATTGGTTATCTGAGACTAAAGATAAATTGGTTATCTGAGACTAAAGAGAAACTGGTTATCAGAGACTAAAGAGAAACTGGTTATCAGAGACTAAGGTAAAACTGGTTATCTGAGACTATGGTAAAACTGGTTATCTGAGACTAAGGTAAAACTGGTTATCTGAGACTAAGGTAAAACTGGTTATGTGAGACTAAGGTAAAACTGGTTATCTGAGACTAAGGTAAAACTGGTTATCTGAGACTAAGGTAAAACTGGTTATCAGAGACTAAGGTAAAACTGGTTATCTGAGACTAAGGTAAAACTGGTTATCTGAGACTAAGGTAAAACTGGTTATCTGAGACTAAGGTAAAACTGGTTATCTGAGACTAAGGTAAAACTGGTTATCTGAGACTAAGGTAAAACTGGTTATCTGAGACTAAAGTAAAACTGGTTACCTGAGACCCCAGAGAAACTAGTTATTTGAGAAACTAGAAAAACTGGTTATCTGAGACCTAAAAGAAACTAGTTATGTAAGCACTTTGTGAACCCAATTATCTAAGATTCTAAGAAAACTGGTTATTCTTTTCTAGACTCTTTGCTGTTATCCAGATTTTGAACTTTGAACAGTCGATGCTAATGGGTGTTTGTCAAGAATATTTGATATTTGTTTTCGTGGAAAATTAGCAAAAGCTGTTGAGTGCGATGATGTTGTTGCGCTTCTTTGTATAGGCAATTGTTGTTGGTGCGACTGCTGCAACTGTGATCGGCAAAAACCCATAGATGTGTAATAACAAAACTGATTGTACTGCAATATATTCAGGTTATCGGGGTGAAAAAAATTGAAAAATATCTTGATAAAAACTCATTCTATTGGGGCGGGGGTGGGGTGGGGTGGGGGGAACCACTTTTGAACTTTCTAATTTTCCGGGTCCCGAAGATGATGGTGTCCAAAATAAAAATGCGTTAACATGAAAGAATTGACGGAAACATGGGTACCACACGGGGTGGAGCAAAGGCGGCATCCAGCTGCGAGTGATGGTGCTAGCGTTGCTATCAGTAACCAGGTGAAAGTTAGTTAGAGGTGAAAAGGATTGTTGTGTACCCACAAGGGGTTGCTTAGTGACAGGGGTGCTAGCTGATTTTAAAAAATTTATTATATGGTCTTCAGAGCAATATTAAGTGGATCTGAAGTAGGGCGTAGCATGAATGGGTGAAGGTCGTTGTATGGATGGGTGAAGGTCGTGATATGGATGGGTGAAGGACGTGGCATGGATGGGTGAAGGGCGTGGCATGGATGGGTGAAGGGCGTGGCATGGATTGGTGAAAGGCGTGGTATGGATTGGTGACGGACGTGGCATGGATGGGTGAAGGACGTGGCATGGATGGGTGAAAGGCGTGGCATGGATTGGCGAAAGGCGTGGTATGGATTGGTGAAGGACGTGGCATGGATGGGTGAAGGACGTGGCATGGATGGGTGAAAGGCGTGGCATGGATGGGTGAAGGTCGTGGCATGGATGGGTGAAGGTCGTGGCATGGATGGGTGAAGGACGTGGCATGGATTGGCGAAGGGCGTGGCATGGATGGGTGAAGGTCGTGGCATGGATATGTAAAGGTCGTGGCATGGATTGGTGAAGGGCACGGCATGGATGGGTGAAGGTCGTGTCATGGATGGGTGAAGGTTGTGGCATGGATGGGTGAAGGTCGTTGCATGGATTGGCGAAGGGCGTGGCATGGATGGGTGAAGGTCGTGGCATGGATGGGTGAATGTCGTGGCATGGATGGGTGAAGGACGTGGCATGGATTAGTGAAGGTCGTGGCATGGATGGGTGAAAGGCGTGGCATGGATTGGTGAAGGTCGTGGCATGGATGGGTGAAGGACGTGTCATGGATTGGTGAAGGGCGTGGAGTGAATGGGTTAAGGAAATGTATTTCACGGGGTTTAATTTGGGGGGGGGTGTTGGGGTTAACTCACGGGGTCGAAGTAAGGAGGATGAGATTCAAAGAGTTGAATGTACGTTAAAGAACATGAACCGCACATAAAATACCAATCATGGGACTCCGCCAGCCTCTCTTGCTGGTAGTTACACCCACTAGACAAATCAAAACCATAACATGGGACAAGTTTATATGTGTTCTTACTTAAACCGTATTTAATTTTTCTGCTTTCCGACATTAAGGACTACTCAATGAAGTCGTACACGGAAATACACACTACAGTGGCACACAGAACTACACACTACAGTGGCACACAGAACTACACACTACAGTGGCACACAGAACTACACACTACAGTGGCACACAGAACTACACACTACAGTGGCACACAGAACTACACACTACAGTGGCACACAGAACTACACACTACAGTGGCACACAGAACTACACACTACAGTGGCACACAGAACTACACACTAATGTGGTAAGTAAACAAAACTAAAAGCTACCCTGGTACTCATTTGAATGAAGAACTCATGGTATTTTAACAGTTCCAATATTTTTTTATGTATAAATTTGCGTAAATCCTAGTGATAATGTTTTGTGTTTCCATCTCCCTGATAGGGTTAAATATCTTAAGTGGGTTAGAAGATTTTAACATGTTAAATTTTTTCGTTATCACACAACAGTACAAACAAAAGGTTACATCCATAAACTCAATGTGCCATAAGATCCTGTCAATCATTGAACTCTCTCTCAATGGTACCAGCATACCAAATAACCTTTGAACTCTCTCTATGGTACCAGCATACCAAATAACCTTTGAACTCTCTCTATGGTACCAGCATACCAAATAACCTTTGAACTCTCTCTATGGTACCAGCACACCAAATAACCTTTGAACTCTCTCTATGGTACCAGCATACCAAATAACCTTTGAACTCTCTGTACCAGCATGCGATCACTACCTTTAAACTCTCCATACTCTATGCCAATAGACCTTCACAATCTTTTCGAACACTATGAACCATCATCTGTGGTGATTTAAAGCTTGTTGAAATGAACTACGATGTTTCTAATAACAAAAAATCTGACTCCATGAACTAATCGGGCGACGTATTCTGTTGAAAATTTCGACTGGCATCATCCTAAGATCTCAAACAATTGTCCTAAATCACAAAAATATATATATATATTTTAAAGGTATCCGTCGTGTCACAGACACCAGGGGTGAGAAGCACTATTCTTATCTAAACTCACTGGCAATTAACTGCCTTTTAGCTTTGAGTTTTTTTTTCTCTTAGCGCTAAGAAGGAGCCGGCTAACGAGATGAAATTTTCTTTTCAAATCCGTCGAAACGAGGCAATTAAAGACTCCATCTTGTGTTAGTGGGCAGGGGTGAAGGTCAATCAAGTTTGAGGGCTGGGGATGGGAGGGTCATTGTCAAGTTCATGTCATAAGACCCTGGAATGCGCAGACGCACTCAAAGAGTGTAGAAAGGTCACATATTGGCCATGGTGCCATTGCATGTCCTTAGTGTTCTCGTGCGAGCTGATACACCTTGGCTATGTATTCGGCTAATTAAGTCGGGTCGTGCTGTACTAACAAATTTGTAACAGAGAGAAAAAAAACTAGAGATGAAACAGCCAGCGTCCACGGTCTGCCGGTAAATGACAACTGTCACCAATCGACTGTCATCTGTCAAGTGTCAACTGTCAGCTATCAACTGTCGACTGTCAAATATTTATACGGACGTTGAACGCAATACAATGTACCTCTCACACACACACACAAAACAACAACTACTACAGAGCGTCCCTCAGTGGACTTCTGTCCACCAAGGCCATTAACAGGTCAAAATTATGTGACCACAAAATGTTGACTACACGGAACACCACCAGATGTACCCTCAGACAGTGCAGACATCTGATATTTTTTTTTGCGGAACGAGCACATGTCACATCACAAGAGTGATCCATTAAATAGCGAACAACACAACACCACACAACACCACAGTCAACACCACACAACACCACAGTCAACACCACACAACACCACAGTCAACACAACAAAACACCACACAACACCACAGTCAACACCACACAACACCACAGTCAACACCACACAACACCACAGTCAACACCACACAACACCACAGTCAACACCACACAACACCACACAACACCACAGTCAACACCACACAACACCCACACAACACCACAGTCAACACCACACAACACCACAGTCAACACCACACAACACCACAGTCAACACCACACAACACCACAGTCAACACCACACAACACCACAGTCAACACCACACAACACCACAGTCAACACCACACAACACCACAGTCAACACCACACAACACCACAGTCAACACCACAAAACACCACACAACACCACAGTCAACACCACACAACACCACAGTCAACACCACACAACACCACAGTCAACACCACAAAACACCACACAACACCACAGTCAACACCACAAAACACCACACAACACCACAGTCAACACCACACAACACCACAGTCAACACCACACAACACCACAGTCAACACCACACAACACCACAGTCAACACCACACAACACCACAGTCAACACCACAAAACACCACACAACACCACAGTCAACACCACACAACACCACAGTCAACACCACACAACACCACAGTCAACACCACACAACACCACAGTCAACACCACACAACACCACAGTCAACACCACAACAACACACACACAACACCACAGTCAACACCACACAACACCACAGTCAACACCACACAACACCACAGTCAACACCACACAACACCACAGTCAACACCACACAACACCACAGTCACACACCACACACAACACCACACAACACCACAGTCAACACCACACAACACCACAGTCAACACACACAACACCACACAACACCACAGTCAACACCACACAACACCACAGTCAACACCACACAACACCACACAACACCACAGTCAACACCACACAACACCACACAACACCACAGTCAACACCACACAACACCACAGTCAACACCACACAACACCACAGTCAACACCACACAACACCACAGTCAACACCACACAACACCACACAACACCACAGTCAACACCACACAACACCACATTCAACACCACACAACAGCACAGTCAACACCACACAACACCACAGTCAACACCACAGTCAACACCACACAACACCACACACACACCACACAACACCACAGTCAACACCACACAACACCACACAACACCACAGTCAACACCACACAACACCACAGTCAACACCACACAACACCACACAACACCACAGTCAACACCACACAACACCACAGTCAACACCACACAACACCACACAACACCACAGTCAACACCACACAACACCACAGTCAACACCACACAACACCACAGTCAACACCACACAACACCGCACAACACCACACAATGACATTCAACACCACACAATGACATTCAACACCACACAACACCAAAGTCAACACCACATAATGACAGTCAACACCACTCAACACCACACAATGACATTCAACACCACAGTCAACACCACACAATGACATTCAACACCACACAACACCACAGTCAACATCACACAATGACAGTCAACACCACACAACACCACAGTCAACATCACACAATGACAGTCATCACCATTCCTCTCCTATTAATATATCTCAATTGAACGTGTCGCACACTTTTATAGAAATTGTATTTAAGTAACTAAATTAAATAATGATTCTAAAATGGCTCAATGTTTTATATTTAGCAAATAAAACAATGAATTATGCCAAAGACCACCTTAGACTGTAACGAGCATAAAAAAAGAGTAACAATTACGTCCACACTTGTAACATGCGTGTCTATTTATTTCATGCCTGACAACTGAGGCACTGTTACGACTATTTAAGTGTCCTCTTAAATAGAACCAGCGCAAACCTGCCAACAAAACTTAAATAGAGGCCATAACGATCAACAAATTGATTTTGGTTTTGGGCTCTTAAGATTTTTTAGTTGAAAAAAATATTTTTTTTAATGTTCTATATTTAGTTGTTCTATTCCAGACTGCACTGTTCTATAATTAACAGCTCGTGAAGATGAATATACGATATTCTATGTTGAGTCGTTCCTCAGATGAATCTATGATATCATGGGAAAGAACTCTCATGAACTCAATCCACTCTTGGCCACGCGCAGCCGTTTCTCCGTTTTGAAATCTGTCCGTGGCCGCTAGCAGGTCTGAGAGTGGACGGTTCGTCTTTGTGACAATTCAATGTTCACCCCCCCCCCTCAGCTCCCCCACCCTCTCTTGTCTCCCCTCGCTAATAATAGGGCCTCTTATAGCCGAACACGGTATAATAGAGGCCTTTTGCGGCCCGGTACTTGATAATAGGGGTCGTTTCCAAAGCTCGCCACTCCCTCGTCCTCTCCGTCCCACGAGTGGGTTTTTTTCACACTAATAAAAACGATTTCTGCAGTGTCTGTCTGTTGGTTCAAATTAATTTTTTTTATTGATTTATTTGTTGCTTATTTTTGTATCGTATCTACAGAGTGCTGCTCTGAGTGTTTTCGTTTTATTAAAAGCAGAAGAATATACAAGTTTAAGTAAGGGGAGGTTATATTTCAAGGGGAACAATTCGATCCTTAGATGTAGATGTAAATGTGAGGACAATGTGAGATGTGCATCATGACTCAACCAAAACATGAGATATGAATAATGACATCAAATAACATGAGATATGAATAATGACATCAAATAACATGAGATATGAGTAATGACATCAAATAGCATGATATATGAATAATGACATCAAATAACATGAGATATGAATAATGACATCAAATAGCATGATATATGAATCATGCCCTTATAACATGAGATATTCATCAAATCTTTACAAAACATCAGATATGCATCATGTCTTTAAAGTAACATGAGGCACGAATAGTGTCATCAAATAGCATGAAATGTACGCATTTTGTTTGTATAACATGATATGTGAATAATATCATCAACTAACATGAGATATGCATCATGTAGTCCACTAAAGCATGTGTCAGTAATGACAAGTACTGTCGTAAGAAAAAAATAGACTCAAATTTATTCTTAAGCAAGACCAGCGTTTGTTCATTTTTCCTTCTCACACTCGCCTGGAGCACGCGCTGCTTTTAACAAAATTAGATCCCAGCTCCAGACAGACTGGGGTATGGACGTGTAGGTCAGCGATTCTTACATAGACGAACTTCAAGCCCTCACCCCTTGACATCAAACGTGAAACCCCTGAGTGGTCAACGAGTGGTACATCCGACTTCAACATTGCCTTTAAACTGTTGTGTAAATTAGTGACCCGTACACAAGAAACTTCGTAATTGGCCTTCCACTCACCAAACCTTTATATTTTGAGAACCACTGTGAAAGAATCCCAAAATACTAGTTTAGAATTGTTCAGCTGTGAAAGTAGCCGCCGACTTTGGCCAATTTGTGATGGAACATTTCAAAATCCTACTGAACGAAAAAATATTCTTAAAACCCTTAGAATTCAACCAAAACTTCTCTGTAATAGAATCCCGTACGAGTAGCCATTAGTTGTAACTTTCTGTAACAGTCAAACTACATGGCAATTCTTTTCTTTAACATACCTCAATATAGTACAACGTGACGATTTTTATTTCTGTCCATCTTACTTTTTTCGTCGACGAACAAACCTAGAGTACGTGAGGAAACCAGGAAAACAAACACTCTATCAACATTTAAAAAATCTAACAAAAATGCAAGACTAGACATAAACCCCTGGCAAGCGTAGGGCGCAATAATCTTCTGTATAGAAGAAGCGGCTATAACAGAAAAAGATAACTTAAGACAACTCTAAGACAGTGCTTCTCAAACTTTTTAGTATGGCGGACCGGCAGGAATTTTTTCCATTGCACCAGGGACCGGTGCACTATTTTCCCTGGACTGACAATTTTTTCGGTCCTTTTTTTTTGAGAACATCTGCGGACCGGCAGCGGATGGTCCGCGGACCACCACTTTGAGAAGCAGTGCTCTACTCTAAGATATATGTACAAATTAGAGGGCAAACACATCACATCTGATTACAAATTACAACGTCCTGGTACGAAAGACGATCGCCTCGCGAGGGGGGGGGGTGGTTGTGGACAAAATCACGTGATTAGATTAGAATCTTGGAATTTTTACAATAGATACGCCACTCGGTGTCTGCAGTATTTAAGAGAATGAATGTGTGTGGGAGGGGTGATTATAGCATTGTTGCCATTACGTAAATTGTCAAGGGGTTAATGGAGCGTAATTAGAGAACAGACAATTTTCAAACGTCAATGTACGATTGTATGCAGACGCTCCATTCATGTTTTGGTAGGTGGGTGTATGGAATTTTTGCGACGTGTTTTTTTTTGTTAGGGGGGTCGGGGTGCAGGTGATTGTTGCGTGGTGGTAGGAGGGTAGGGGTACAGGTGATTGTTGCGTGGTGGTAGGAGGGTAGGGGTACAGGTGATTGTTGCGTGGTGGTAGGAGGGTAGGGGTACAGGGGATTGTTGCGTGGTGGTAGGAGGGTATGGGGTACAGGTGATTGTTGCGTGGTGGTAGGAGGGTAGGGGTACAGGTGATTGTTGCGTGGTGGTAGGAGGGTAGGGTACAGGTGATTGTTGCGTGGTGGTAGGAGGGTAGGGGTACAGGTGATTGTTGCGTGGTGGTAGGAGGGTAAGGGTACAGGTGATTGTTGCGTGGTGGTAGGAGGGTAGGGGTGCAGGTGATTATGGCGTGGTGGTATGGGGGGTGGGGGTGCAGGTGATTATTGCGTGGTGGTAGGAGGGTAGGGGTGCAGGTGATTATTGCGTGGTGGCAGGAGGGTCGGGGTGCAGGTGAATATTGCGTGGTGGTAGGAGGGTAGGGGTGCAGGTGATTGTTGCGTGGTGGTAGTAGGTTGGGGGGGGGTGACCTGATGACTGTATGTATTTGCACAGTAAAGTTGGGTGTGGAAATTTTATTTTAAAATGTAAAATAACAATGGGATCGAAAATCAGGAAAGAACAGAATACAAATCAGCTTATAGTTCTTTTCACAGCTTTGTTTACCATGTTTTAGTCGTAGATACTACAGCTGTGACAAATACTGTGTCTGTTAATTTACATATTTTCACTGGGCATTACTTTTTTTTCAAAGTGATTACTGTAAAACTAAATTTATGTGCCGTTTTCCATTCATCTGTCCGTCCCGTCATGCCATCCCCCATCCCCAAACGACCAGAGCAGTCAATCAAGCAGACGTCACCTAATCTGACGTCAATGTTACAGCCGCCGCCCTCCATTACCCGAACGCGTAATCCGTCTTTAGACTGACCGCACGGTATGAAGAGAGCATAACTAGGGGCCCAAAGTCCTGGAAATCGTAGTTACAGGAAGTGCTAATGGTTAAAATCAAACCTTGATCCAAATATCGATCACTCGATGTCAGATCTGAGAAGAAACGGTGCTTGTGGCGGCGGGGGGGGGGCGGTACAGGGTCTCGTCGGGGGGAGGTGGTGGGTTGGTTGTAGGGCGTTTGGATTGGGGTGGCAGGCCGGGTCGGGACGGCGGTGGTGGCGTAGGGCCGGACTGAGCCAACAACAAGATTGATAAACCTCTCTGCGGATACACTCACGGGGGCAGATATTGTGGACTGAGTGAGGGAGAGAATAAAATATGTTTTGTGAGAAGTGGAAAGTGTGTGAGTGGGGGTGGGGGTGTGGCGCAAACAAGAGGAAAACCCGGAATGGCGTCCTTCGTCGACGGACCACATCCACAGAACGATACGGACAGACTAGCGGGCGGGGGTCGTTAGAAGGAAATGGCCACTTGGTGGACGGACACGAGCGAGAGAAAGATGTTTCCAGTGTGGATTTAAGGAATTCGGATTAAGAAATGAAGCCCCTGTACATTACGTCCCGGAGCCAAGAGAATTCTTTCCCTAGGCCATTTATGAAGAGGTGAATGCTTCTTCCATTTTACTTCCAGAGAGAAAATACGCCTGGCGATTCTGAAATCTGAAGATAGCTGATGCGACATAAGCTAAAACCTATGCGGAACGAGAAAGTGGGCACAATATAAAAGCTATAGGGAAAGAGAAAGTGGGCATAAGATATAACTAAAACCTATTCGGAACTAGAAATTGAATGAGAAAGTGGACATAATTTAAAACCTATGCCGAGCGAGAAAGTGGACACAAGCTGAACCCTATAAGGAACGAGAAGGTTGAAAAAAATCAATGTAATATTGATGGTACGGAAGTCTCAAAAATTTGTTGTGTGTGAACAAGGTAGCGGGAGTTTAGTGAAGTAAACAAAGACACGCGCGGGAAATTAATTCACGATTTAAATAAAGTAATAACTGGTGGAGTAGCCTATAACATTGTTTATCTATGTATTGTAAACAAAATATACTTTTTTCCCCGCTATAACTTCTGTTGGACTTTCCCCCCTTAAATTCCTATCATAATATTTGAACTTGCTCCGCCTCGTGCTACAATGTACACGTCTGCTGCGTCATCGACCTCCTGAACACCAGCCTCTTCAAACTGGCTCCTCATGCCTCCGGGAGTCAATTTTGGGAAGTCCGTCAGATCACGTCACGAGCTTCTCTACGTCTGAGCCATCTTTCATAACCTGCATAATTTAAGGTCGGGGGTCGACCCGATTATTCCCCAACACGATTTTCCTCTTGTAGCTGTCTGTGACGTCAGGACGATATTTGAAATCAAACTTGTCAAAGTTGTGTTTCGAGTTTTATTTTCTTTACCAACTTACGTTAGAGTTTGTTTTTAAAAATAAAAATATTTTTAATGAATAAATTAATATAAGCGATGATATTTCAGTACAAAAACATAAAATATTTCCATATTAATATAATGGTGTAATCTATCTTGTTGCTGTAATATATAACTCTACAATATTTAATGTTAAAAAAACGAAAAAAGCCACTTTAAATTCATAAGATGACTTTACGCAACACTGGTACAAGTGCTGATAATTAAGATATGTAAATAGAACTTAACATTTTTTTGTGTGGTTTTTAAAGAGGAAATCTCAGCGTACCAAAAGTAGCTCACAAATTTGTCAAATAATTTGACGTTTCAAAGTCGAACATTTTTTTTAAATTTCTTAAGAAATGGGAAAGAAATAGTCATAAAACTCTATTAGACGGACCATGCAATGAGCCTTTATAACGAAAACAACAACACGAAGGTCTTAAACGACAACACAAATGTCGCAATTCAAACACAGAAACATATTTCATGATGTAAGAGAAATGAACGTGTTGATTGGTTATTATCAATTGCATGTTAATGTCATCAGCAGTTACCATGGCTACCTTAAGAAATCATGGACTCGTCGAGACTAGGGTGAACCGAAAGACACACAAATTAGCCGAATAAGAGTTGAAAGACCTTGAGTTAAAGAAGTATAATTGTGTGTTAGAATTGATGAGATATTTAATTTAAAGCCCTAGGAATCCATTTTTATAAGCACGTTTTGAGATCAGTCCACATTGGAAAAAGTATGGACCAACAACCATGTATGGACCGAAATGGGAACATGGCCCGTAGCAAACTTGTTCAATTTGATTTTGTAAGAATTCAATTTCCATTACTTGCACTCCTTGGTGTGTAAAAATGTTGGTGCGTTCCACTAATGACATTGTCTACGTCCCCTTGTCTGCGTTTCAGCGTTACGTTACATGCTGTAAATAACCTAATAAAGATACGAGAGGGTATTGAATGATTTTTAAAAAAAAATATATTAAAACTAGGGTTGTTAAACGATAATCGGAAATCCGATGATCGGTTTTAAATTTCCAAAACCGATATTCGAATTTAATTCGACCGGATTTATGAAGTGAAATCCGGCCGGAACGAAGCCGAAGCCAGATTTGTAAAAATTGCCGGATTCCGGATTTGCCGGGGCTGGAGCCAAAATTCGGTCTACCCCTAATTTCTATGAAGTCAGCGGTAAAACGATAATAGGCTTAAATAGGATTTACATAACCAATAATCGGTTTGCCAAATTTTTTAATTTTTTTTAAATCAACGACCCTAATTAGAACCACCCTAATCCTAACAGTAACAATTAACCTTACTCTAACAATAAAGATGCCACTAACCCTAACACTAATCCTAATCCTAACCATAAACCTAACTCTAACTCTAACCGTAACCCTAACACATAAGCAACGTGTTGTTTGTATGTTTGTAAGTAATTCGATGCGTTCAAAGAGCTTAGATCTTTGTTATAAATTTTTTAAGTGTGTACCCTTACATAGTTTTTGATGCGAGAAAAATGAGAAAAAATTTAATACACCTGAAACCTTTAGTTCAACGTATATGGCAGATACATACTTATTAACACGAGTAATCTTTACCAGTTCTACCATAATGTATATCCATACATACATACATGCATACATAGATACATGCATACATACATATCTATTTATCTATCGCATAATTACACGAAACCTTACCCAATTTGGTAAGCTGGGGAATTCTGTAGTAAATATTCAACAATTTTAAACCACGAGAGCTAACAAATATCTTAAACATTTAATCGATCTGTTAAATCAATCTGTGCTAGTAATTTCCTGAAATATCTCAGGAGAACCACAAGTCCGGAATATTTTGCAATCACAACAGTCGGGCATTGTTCCCATACAAATCAAATAAATTGGTTGCCATCACGCGCCATCCATTTTGATTTCAACTTGGGAACACCAGAGACATTGCAGCCTACGTTGTTTGCGGGGCGTTTGCATAATTGCGGCCTTGTCGTTGTGGTGTTTATGTCCCCTTGAAGAGTTACTTTACGCACCACGGTGGCGCTGTGGTCGCTCACATTTTGTAATGCATCGTCTGCTCTACATCTGCTACCGACGTAATCGCAGGCGCAGCAGAACTGAGTTGTCAAGTTACACTTTTTCCACCGTGACTATAGTAGAAAGTCAAATTATGGCTCAATGACAATGGTGGCGAACCTCTTTGGGGCAGCGTGCCCAAAATTCATAAAAAAACCCGCTTATTTATAGCCAAGTGCCAACACTCAAATGAAACCTGAAAATGGGGGGGGGGTTGACTTAACTGGTTTGATTAAGGAAGTAAAGTTATACTTAAGTCGCGTTCCGGCTGACGAGGCTCTGCGTCCCGACTGTGGCTCGCGTGCCTATAGCTTCGCCATCACTGCCCTAGGGCAATAAACTTCTTGAGCAATATTCCTGGTTGTTTTTGTTTAGCTGAATTTAATTATTCATCTGTTTTTGTGGTTTTGAGAGATTGAGATACGTATGAAATAAAATAGAAAACATGCTGTCGATTGTAAGAAAGTTTCAATGCGGTGTTTTCAAATATTTACATTAAAAATGGATGGCTACGCCGGTGTAATATGATGTAATGATAATCAAGTTGTGAGTCGTTCTGATGGCTGCATAAATGAAATTTGGCGACATCATTGTGTATTCGAACCGACCGCGTGGCTTGCTTGGTGACAGAAGAAACGATGTAGAGATACTAGGAGAGAGAGAGAGTCAGAAACAGGTTACCCGTTACAGCGGTCACGTGGGAGCAATACTCAAGGGATCTAGATTCGTTAAGGTCCTGAAGGGGTCCATCAAACAGGATAAAAACACGCCTGCATCTTGCGAGGACGAAGTCAAGCGAGAAAAAAAACAGAACTAACAATATTCATTAAGCTAGTCGTCCACACCACAATCGGTCCATCTGCGCCTCCACAATTTAGATAATACTCAAAGTAACCACTATTGATCTACACAAGAGTAACTTTTTTTAGTTTATAAATACTAAGAGATGAGGATAATAAATGTTTGGGTATTTAGACTGATGTTTATTTTTGGCCGGTGGAAATTTGACACTTTGACACAGTTAAATACATGTTTATCAATGTGGTTATAAAAATGGGCAATAGTTGAGATGTGTCATAAGAGAAAGGTAAAAAGATGGATGGAGAGAAGAGTGATGATTAGATGGATAGATGGGTATATTGCCTGGATTGGAGCTTGGAGTTCACACTTTTTTTCGTATATTGATGAATCGATTTGTAGAGAAATCTTGAGAGAAAAGTTGACTTCGGCTTTTTACTGAGTTGCTCTGGATTTATGGAGGCTAGACTTGTGGACAACAGCGTCATAGGCAAAGATGTGATGACGAGATATATGAACGAGGAATACGTTAAGGCTTACACGTAGATAGATACACAGATATACGAGATATGGGGAACAAGGAATACGTTAAGGCTTACACGTAGATAGATACACAGATAAACGAGATATGGGGAACAATGGAATACGTTAAGGCTTACACGTAGATAGATACACAGATATACGAGATGTGGGGAACAAGGAATACGTTAAGGCTTACACGTAGATAGATACACAGATAAACGAGATATGGGGAACAATGGAATACGTTAAGGCTTACACGTAGATAGATACACAGATAAACGAGATATGGGGAACAATGGAATACGTTAAGGCTTACACGTAGATAGATACACAGATATACGAGATATGGGAACAAAGAATACGTTAATTCTTACACTTAGATTGATATACTGATATGTGCCGAAATAATACAATGGTAAGGAGACCGTCAACAGGCGCAGGAAAATGCAGCGGAGAGGTAGTTATGGGCGAACTTGTTTTCATCTAGCTGAGGTGACAAAATTTCGGATAGCTTTAAAAGCCTTCCCGTGGAGAATGAAGAAATGTGGGTGTGTGTCCAGAACTCTACGTAGTTACGGCCCTGGTCACAAATAGACACCAGAATTGACTGATGGGTGCACCATTACAGGGCAGTGCACACACACCTACGTGTTGTTCAAATCAAGGAGGAATGTTTAAAAAATAGCCCCTGACGTGACAAGAACCGGAGAATCAGACGTTTTTTAACCACACATAATGCATTAGTTGTGCATTAGACGTGCATAAGTTGTGCATTAGACGTGCATTAGTTGTGCATAAGACGTGCATTAGACGTGAATTAGCTGTGCATTAGACGTGCAGACAAAGCGGATACAAGATTCGATCATACAAATCTACACCATGGAGATGGACATAGAAATAATGACACCAATAAACTTTTCTCCCACACTCCCTAAACTCACTTTTCTCCCACACTCCCTAAACTCACTTTTCTCCCACACTCCCTAAACTCACTTTTCTCCCACACTCCCTAAACTCACTTTTCTCCCACACTCCCTAAACTCACTTTTCTCCCACACTCCCTAAACTCACTTTTCTCCCACACTCCCTAAACTCACTTTTCTCCCACACTCCCTAAACTCACGTTTTCTCCCACACTCCCTAAACTCACTTTTCTTCCCACACTCCCTAAACTCACTTTTCTCCCACACTCCCTAAACTCACTTTTCTCCCACACTCCCTAAACTCACTTTTCTCCCACACTCCCTAAACTCACTTTTCTCCCACACTCCCTAAACTCACTTTTCTCCCACACTCCCTAAACTCACTTTTCTCCCACACTCCCTAAACTCACTTTTCTCCCACACTCCCTAAACTCACTTTTCTCCCACACTCCCTAAACTCACTTTTCTCCCACACTCCCTAAACTCACTTTTCTCCCACACTCCCTAAACTCACTTTTCTCCCAAACTTCCTAAACTCACTTTTCTCCCACACTCCCTAAACTCACTTTTCTCCTACACTCCCTACCTTACCCTTCTTCAAGACTTCCTAACCTGACCTTTCTCTCAAACCCCTAACCTTACAATTCTACCACACCCCTAACCTCCTCTCCCCCCACCTCCTGGCCTCACCTTTACCCCCGACCCCCTAACCATAATCTTTCCATTATTCCTCCCAACTTAATTCGCAATTTTCCAAAACCACCCATGCTCACCCACCTCCGCTTATCCTTCCTGCCCCTTCCTCCTTTCTGTAACTGCAACCCTCTTACTCTTTCCCCGCTATCAATCTCCAACGTGTATCCAGGAGACTGCCTTTGTCCAAATACCTCTCGCAGGACACGAGTAATCGTTTCAGAGAGCACAGTAGTTCTTCTACACCGGAAATGACTGGATATAGAGCCCAAGTGGTCTGTTGCATCTCCGGCTGTGACAGATCACCGTCACTCTTCGAACGGTTAGTCCTGTGTGTTTAGATCAGGGGTTCTCAAAGTTTAACGGAAAAAAACGGGGCTTTAAAAAAATTATACATTATTTTAATATTTAAAAAAAATATTTTTTTTATCGTAGATTAGTGACTATAAATACTAAACCTAAATGATATATAATCAAAACAGAAACTAGATAATAGAGTATCTATTGCAACAAAGAGACCAAATAAAGACACCAAATCAAAAACAAGTTTTCTGTTTATTTTCTCTATCTCCCCTTTCCATCTCCTTTTTATTCCTCCTTTTTACAACTCCCAATCCTTGTGGATTTCTAATCACAATCTCCTCTTTACATTTCCGCTCTCTATCCCCACCCCAATCTCTCCTCCCTATCCCACCTCTCTATCTTCAATCTCTCATTCCTTATAATGATTCAAATCAGCTCCCAATATATAAATCCTTGTTTGTCAATGTGAAAGTCGTACTCGGCCAAGTCGTGATCCCATATCGTTCGTTAGCATCTACCCTCGCCTTGGTGTCGGTCTGTACACCAACGCGAGTACTCGCATCAAGTCCATAGCCGGGCGCAAACTACTCTCAACCCAATCGGTTATTTATTCATACGTCACCACCAATGATGGTGCCAGTGCTTTGATCCAGCGCGAGATTTCAGTAAATTGCTTTGTCCAAAAGTTTGCATTACGAATCACTCAAATCCCCAAGGATGTTTCAAGTGCTGTGAATGACCTTGAATTTACATGATAAAAACAGGTGTTTTAATTAATCAAACAAAATTGGTGACAAGGACATAAAGCTGTGCTTAATAAAATAGAGACGGGCTAGCGATTTTCTTCCTTTACGTGAGAACTGAAGAGCTCTACAGCATAACTCCCAAGAGGGAAAAAAAAGAACTAATAAAAGCAGATTAGGAAGATTTACCTCAAGGGCAACGTTCTCCTTTTTGAAATACTAGGCGCATCTGACCGTACATAAAGAGGCAGTGACGTACATTTACGACATTCCACATCTGACTGTACAGTGACTTTCATTTACTACATTCCACATCTGACTGTAAAGTGACTTTCATTTACTACATTCCACATCTGACTGTAAAGTGACTTTCATTTACTACATTCCACATCTGACTGTACAGTGACTTTCATTTACTACATTCCACATCTGACTGTAAAGTGACTTTCATTTACTACATTCCACATCTGACTGTAAAATGACTTTCATTTACTACATTCCACATCTGACTGTAAAGTGACTTTCATTTACTACATTCCACATCTGACTGTAAAGTGACTTTCATTTACTACATTCGACGTCTGACTGTACAGTGACGTGATACATTCACGACATGCCACGCCTGACTGCACAGTGACGTGCATGTACGACAGTCCAAGTCTGACGCTTGACGTAGTAGTAGTGCGTTGCTGAAATCCCAAGGAAACACAAACAGCATGCACCATGTCGTGCAACCATTTCACTTCCCAAAATCTCTCCTTCATTCACTCGGTCTTCAGAACACACGGTTTTTCCCCATAGGCCCACTCATCTCTGTAACCCAAAGGAACATATCTATTTATAACATCTCACCCCCCCCCCTTTTCAAATCTCTGGCATCTAACTTCCCGTGACAAATATCATAGAATCGCAACAGTGTAACTCTGGCGTGCGCACCGTTCATGAGACGCGCACTTCTCCACACCGCCGGCGAACCCACGAGTTCCGGCTGATAAATCTATGGTTCGAATCTCGACCCTATGCTCGCGGCGTGTATTGATCTCGAGCATCGAACGCGGCGCAGTGCATCTGTCAGTCGTTGTTGCTGCGCGGTGTCAAATTCTCGGCGTGGACCTAGAGTCTCCTGTTTTATTTATGAACAACATCGCGCATCATGTCCCCGAGGGGGGGGGGAAGAAGCCCTGGAAAATGTTAACCGGTCCGTGACCTGGAGACCGCAGAACGAAGGTTAACACGACGAATACGACCACACGAGGGGGTCCAGCTGACCACTGTGCTAGGGTTCATTTCAACGGTCAGAGATTGCAATCTTGCCCCCCTTCCCCCTGCGCCACACATACCCACCACTCAGAAAGGTCAATGATTATATCGACTGTGTTTCTTGGTAAGCTGCCATGAGAGTATACTTGGGGGGGGGGTGAAGTTACATCTCATTTTTTAGTACACGAGTTTATAGGCAATACATGCTTGGTGATTTGATATCATTTGTAGAGTATCGGGTACACTGAAAGAAATAAGTTATGTGTCCGGTGTAAAATGTAACATTTACTATGTTTTTCACATTGTCTGTCGTCTTGTCAATGAGGCCAGCGAATGCTTTTTGCTCAGACATTTATTTGATTGTCCCGTTATTTGATTTAAAACTTTTCCCAAATCTTGATTTTTCCACGACTGAATAGATTTTCATGCCACCATGACTTGTCATTTAATGGCAGAAAACTATTAATAGAATAGCCAGGAACATTTTTTCATGTAGATATCAATCAAATATCTGGATACGACGTTAGGACTTATCTCAATACGACAATATTAGTTCTACGTTAATTTGAGTTCCTTTTCGGGGACTTGAAAATACAAAAGATTGCATAAAACTTTGTACTATTTAAAATTTACCAAACTTAGTGCAAATCGGATTTTATTATTATTATTATTATTATTATTATACAAAAACATTAGTTTAAAAAATAAAATAAAACAAATTATATGAGACTTCCCGGTCTGGGCAATGACTGAGCAATTAATTTAACAAAAATGAATTATGTCACTGAGAGTGTAAGACTATTGTTTGAACGTTTCAAGCTCCCCCCCCCCAACACACTATTCCTAACATGGCCATATTACTGGACTACGCTATTCGCGTTCTATTTAATTTTACTACTTCACCGTAATCAGTTCGAGAAACGGGCCAAAAAAAACAACAAAAAAAAACACGTCAGTTTATCTTCAGAGATTTACGTCATGAGTTATTTTGTCCTAATTTTAAAAAGAATGAAAAGAAAAAACATTTCGCCTTTCAAGTCTGGATTTCAATTCGCAAATAAGTGATTATGTCGGCTTTAGGTGGGGGGGGGAGGCCAAGCGAGGTGAGGTGAATACGATAAACGTAACGAGGTGACGGCGAGTGACGCGCGCGACACCGTGAGCTGTGTTTACAAACACTTCAAGAACAATTGAAGCGGCATCTGATAAATGTTGCAAACTCGCTGGTCACCCCAACAGCTTACGGGCGTCCATTAATTGCAGGCGATTGATCTCCTGGCGGCAGCGATAGCTGGCGTGGTTAATATGAAAATAAAATAGTACCGTCACAATACATGAAGGAGCGGGGAATGACCGCTTCAAGGCGAATTAATCGATTACCGTTTGGTCAGGTAATGGAACACCCGAACGTTGCTGTATCAATAAGCAGTGGCTTATAACGCTGACACAAGGGGTTAGGGAGATGCCAGAAAAATAACACGTATTCTGTTCCTCAGTAATTTAGATTCGATTATTCCAAATTTTCACGCCAGAACAAAGAATTTGGCGTCAATATGATTAGGATATTTATATTCGAAGTAATCTTTTTTTTTAAAGTGGGGTGGGGGCCGTTTAAGTTTCCATCAAGAGGCCATCCATCAAGTGGCCATCCATCAGTGGCCGTGACGAAAGTCGAAGTATCAGAAATCGTGGAAAGCTCATTTACGTGGATGACAGGCCCGATCGTTAACTGGTCCCAGAGAACCACCACAGTGTGTGTGTGTGTGTGGGGGGGGAGGGGTCACGTGATCCAGGGGTCAAGGGCGTGTGGGAGTGGTGTTACTATAGATGCAGGAGTGCGTGTGGCTTACAACTACGCATGCGTGGGTAGGTATCAGTTTCATGGTCAGTGAAATATTGACTGTTTGTGAAGCCGACATTTAAAGTAGGTGTCTGTGAAACCAACAGGAGTATTGACTAAAATCTAAAGAAATAAAAGGACTATTAATTAAAATCTGAATGACTATTGACAAACATTTAAAGAACATTTCAATGTCATCACCTGATTATTCCCTCTAATGTAATTTTTCAAAATTGCTTCCACCTGACATCTATTTCCTATTTACGGCATTTAAGACCTGTTTGTTTAGACACCAAAAAATCAGACCGTTATTTCATCAGACAAAGGCAATCGTTAAAAATTTGAGGGCATCTGATACGCAGCATTATATTTGTTGAGCACTTCTAGTTGGTTGAAACACTTGTTATCCCTGGACTTGAATTGAAATTGTTGTTGTTGAGCCTTCTCGTCCATGAGGGGCATCTACCGATCATCGTCGGCGTCTGCGATTCCTCCAAGGGCATAGGCCACCTACGAGAGACCTCCAGGCATCTCTATCCTGGGCCAGCTTCTCCAGGATCTTCCATTCATGGCCAATTTTCTTGATGTCTGCCTCCAATTCTCGGCGCCAAGTGTTTCTTGGACGGCCTCTTTTCCGCTTACCCCTGTGGGTTCCATTTCAGGGCTTGCTTTGTTGTGTTAGGAGCAGGTTTCCTTAGTGTATGACCAATCCACCTCCACCGCTTCTGGAGAATCTCTTCCTCAATGGGCTTCTGTTTTGTCCGCTGCCACAGTTCCTGGTTGCTGATTTTGTCTGGCCAGTGAATTCTGAGAATCCTTCTTAAACAGTTGTTGATGAAGGACTGTATTCTGGTCAAGTTTACGGCCGTTGTTCTCCATGTCTCGGCTCCATATAGCAGCACAGGTTTTACCATAGCGTTAAAAATCCTTACTTTTAACTTGCTGCCTAAGTTGTTAGAGACCCAAACATTTTTGAGTTGCTGGAAGGCTGCTCTTGCTTTTCCGATCCTTATTTTGACGTCCGCATCTGTACCACCTTGCTTATCTACCACGCTGCCAAGGTAAACAAAACTGTCCACCTCCTCAAGGGCTTCTCCTTCAAGCATAATGGGTGATATACTGGTGGCATTAACCTTGAGGATTTTGCTCTTCCCTTTGTGAATGTTGAGACCCATGCTAGCAGATGTGGCTGCGACAATGTTTGTTTTCTCCTGCATCTGTTGTTGGGTATGTGCAAGAAGGGCAAGATCATCAGCAAAGTCAAGATCATCCAGTTGATCCCACAAGGTCCATTGGATGCCATTCCTTTTCTGCTGTGTAGATGTTTTCATCACCCAGTCAATGGCTAACAGGAAGAGGAATGGTGACAGCAAGCAACCTTGTCTCACACCAGTCTTCACCTGGAACGCATCTGTCACCTGCTGGCCATGGATAACTCGGCAGTTTATCCCTTCATACATGTTTCTGATTATATCCGTAATCTTCTGTGGCACCCCGTAATGCCTTAGCAATCTCCACAAGGTTTGCCTGTCAACACTGTCGAAGGCTTTTTCATAGTCAACAAAGTTGACATAGAGCGGTGAGTTCCACTCTAGTGACTGCTCTAGAATGATGCGCAGTGTCGCTATCTGGTCCGTGCAGGATCTGTTGGTGCGAAAGCCAGCTTGTTCGTCCCGCAACAGAGGGTCTACAGCGTTTTTCATCCTGTTAAGTAGTACACGGTTGAAAACCTTTCCTGGGATGGACAGCAGGGTGATCCCTCTGTAGTTCGAGCAGGAGCTTAAGTCTCCCTTCTTTGGGATCTTGATAAGGTATCCCTCTTTCCAATCGGAAGGAACTTGCTCCTCTTCCCATATCTTCATAAACAGAGGGTGCAGCATTTCCACACTGGTTTCCAAGTCCGCCTTCAGTGCCTCGGCTGGGATGCCATCGGGTCCCGCAGCCTTTCCATTTCTGAGTTGTTTAATGGCCCTGCTAATCTCTTCTTTGGTGGGACTAATACAGTCAATTAGTAGGTCATTATCGGCTGGTTGAATATCTGGTGGATTCCTTGGTTCAGGCCTGTTTAGGAGCTCTTCAAAGTGCTCCTTCCATCTCCCTCTCTGTTGCTCCTCACTTGGTATGGTGTTTCCCATTTTGTCCTTTACTGGTCTCTCTACCTTGCTAAATTTCCCTGACAGCGTCTTAATGGTATCAAACAGTTCCCTCATGTTCCCCTGGTGAGCTGCATCCTCTGCTTCTTTAGCAAGTTTATCAACAAATTCCTTCTTGTCCCTCTTGATGCTTTTCTTAACTTCCTTATTTGCATCTGCATATTCCATCTGGGCCTTGTTTTTCTGTGCTCGGGTGCGGCTGTTATTCACTTCTGCTTTCTTTCTTTTCCTTTCTTCTATTTTACTCAGCGTACCTGCTGTCATCCATTCTTTGTGTGCCTGTTTCCTGTTTCCTAGCACTTCTTGGCATGTTGACTGTACTGTTTCTTTCATGCTTTGCCATTTCCCTTCGGTGGTTTCGTCTTCCAGTATTTCTTGTAGGACTTGGAACTTATTGAATAGTGAGATTTTGAATTCTTCCTTTTTGGCTTGGTCCACCGAAAAGAGTAACAAAAGACATTTCAGTCCTGGGAGAGAATGGATTCCTTGAGGAGGAAAATATGACGCCTAATAGTGAAAGCCAAAACCTGGAAGCTATTAGGCCGACAACCATCATTTCTACCAGGACTACCACCGTCATTGGAGCTTGGAATGTCCGCACCATGTACGAGGCTGGTAAAGCTGCACAAATAGCCGCTGAGATGAGGAACTATAAGCTCACCATTCTCGGAATTAGTGAAGCAAGATGGACTGGATGGGGACAGAAGAGATTAATCTCAGGAGAGATGGTGTTATTTTCGGGACACGAAGAAGACGATGCCCCACATACCCTGGGTGTTGCTATGATGCTATCAAGGGCAGCACAAGGAGCACTCATTGGATGGGAGGCCCATGGACCTAGAATTCTTTTAGCAACCTTTCGAACAAAGAAACGTAGCATCAACCTAGATGTTATACAATGCTACGCACCAACTAATGAAAGTGATGAAGGAGACAAAGAAGAATTCTACAATAGAGTAATGACCATAGTCCAGGGTCGCCCACGGAGGAACATCGTCGTCCTCATGGGAGACTTTAATGCCAAGATCGGCAATAGCAACACAGGGTACGAAGAGGTTATGGGACAGCAAGGGATAGGCGAGATGAACGACAATGGTGAGAGGTTTGCTGACCTATGTGCCGCAGCAGACCTGGTCATAGGGGGGAGTATTTTCCAGCACAAGAGGATTCACAAAGCTACATGGGTCTCACCGGACATGAGAACGATGAACCAAATAGACCATGTATGTATTTCTAAAAAATTCAGGCGATCTCTCCAAGACGTACGTGTTAAGAGGGGAGCTGATGTTGAATTGAAATTGGTGGCTGTTTATCATACCGAAATGTTACATCCTGTATCTTTTTTAAAATATCTTTGTGTCAATTCTATTCTTTTTTTTTCTTTGTACACAGTGTACAACAAGTACACAGTACACAACAAGTACCCAGTATAAAACAAGTACACAATATACAACAAGTACACAATATACAACAAGTACACAGTATACAACAAGTACACAGTATACAACAAGTACACAGTATACAACAAGTACACAGTTTGCAACAAGTACACTGTATACAACAAGTACACAGTATACAACAAGTACACAATATACAACAAGTACACAGTATACAACAAGTACACAATATACAACAAGTACACAGTATACAACAAGCACACAGTATACAACAATTCCACAGTATACATTGCTTTCCTGCTGTCCTAGCTTCCTTAAAAAATTATATCAACTTTTCTAGTTATACTAAATTCTGCATTTGTTCAAAGGTTATCTACATCTCTTGCGATAATCCTTTACAACGAATTTCAAAGTTTTCATCAAACAAAGTTAACTTTCATAGCGAGTTGTCTGTGATCTTGAGAGCTGGAAGCCCCTGTTGTCATTGCAGTAATCTTTCATCAACATTTCGATACCACAATAATGCTAAATTTAAATTTTTATTATTTGTGTTTGTTCAGGTGATTTGAAAATCTCATCGACTCCAAGCACAAGAAATCCATGGATGTAACCGAGATGGATATCGTTTGTGTATACAGCGGTTACGTTGGGCAGCAGCGAGTAGCGATGGATGGGAAAGGAAAAAAGAAACCTGTCTAGCCAGCTTTAGCGGTGATCGATGGTCCAATAAAAATAATGGCCGCACTTTGCTTGACCACTGGACTACACGTGCTTTTCGGCCCGAGGTTCATCCTTACCTAATGCCCTATCGCTGGGACTATGTTTGTACAAGTAGATATCCTACTGCTGGGACTGTGTTGATACAAGTAGATATCATTCAGCTGGGACTGTGTTGATACAAGTAGATATCATTCAGCTGGGACTGTGTTGGTACAAGTAGATATCATTCAGCTGGGACTGTGTTGATACAAGTAGATATCATTCAGCTGGGACTGTGTTGGTACAAGTAGATATCATTCAGCTGGGACTGTGTTGGTACAAGTAGATATCCTACTGCTGGGACTGTGTTGGTACAAGTAGATATCCTACTGCTGGGACTGTGTTGGTACAAGTAGATATCATTCAGCTGGGACTGTGTTGGTACAAGTAGATATCATTCAGCTGGGACTGTGTTGATACAAGTAGATATCATTCAGCTGGGACTGTGTTGATACAAGTAGATATCATTCAGCTGGGACTGTGTTGATACAAGTAGATATCCTACTGCTGGGACTGTGTTGTACAAGTAGATATCATTCAGCTGGGACTGTGTTGGTACAAGTAGATATCATCAGCTGGGACTGTGTTGATACAAGTAGATATCATTCAGCTGGGACTGTGTTGATACAAGTAGATATCCTACAGCTGGGACTGTGTTGATACAAGTAGATATCCTCAGCTGGGACTGTGTTGGTACAAGTAGATATCATTCAGCTGGGACTGTGTTGGTACAAGTAGATATCATTCAGCTGGGACTGTGTTGGTACAAGTAGATATCATTCAGCTGGGACTGTGTTGGTACAAGTAGATATCATTCAGCTGGGACTGTGTTGGTACAAGTAGATATCATTCAGCTGGGACTGTGTTGATACAAGTAGATATCCTACTGCTGGGACTGTGTTGGTACAAGTAGATATCATTCAGCTGGGACTGTGTTGGTACAAGTAGATATCATTCAGCTGGGACTGTGTTGGTACAAGTAGATATCATTCAGCTGGGACTGTGTTGGTACAAGTAGATATCATTCAGCTGGGACTGTGTTGATACAAGTAGATATCATTCAGCTGGGACTGTGTTGATACAAGTAGATATCATACAGCTGGGACTGTGTTGATACAAGTAGATATCATACTGCTGGGACTGTGTTGATACAAGTAGATATCATTCAGCTGGGACTGTGTTGATACAAGTAGATATCCTACTGCTGGGACTGTGTTGGTACAAGTAGATATCATACAGCTGGGACTGTGTTGATACAAGTAGATATCCTACTGCTGGGACTGTGTTGATACAATTAGATATTCTACCGCTGGGACTGTGTTGGTACAATTAGATATCCTACCGCTGGGACTGTGTTGATACAATTAGATATCCTACCGCTGGGACTGTGTTGATACAATTAGATATCCTACCGCTGGGACTGTGTTGGTACAAGCAGATATATATCCTCTTGTTGGTACTATCATGGTGGCTTTAAAAAATGCCATTTAGCATACTTAAGAAACGAGAGTAAATGTTTATTACCCTGTAGTTAAAATACACTTTTAGTAACATTCTAATAACGAGAAACACCTAATATACTAAACAAAGGTTTAGTACTGATAGTCATGTACGTATAAATTGAGTTATCGTCAGAAAAACAGAAGATCGCACGAAATATTGGCACTCATTCCCTCTGTCGCGTAAATGTTCGCCTTATTTAGAGGGGCATCACTTTCGCGTCACTTTCTTAATCACGTTACACGGTGAACAGATTATTTTTGTAAGATAAACAATAAAATAAACAACCCCGTAAAAACAAAGTTTTTGACTATAAATCCCATATATATATGAGACATAACTAAAAGTATAGATTATGTTCAAATGTGACAAACATTTACAGACTGAAACCGAATGATGTTCCCTGGCTTTAAAACCGGGGGAAGGGACAGGAGGGGTTCTGGACATCGATGGGTGGTGGTGGCGTGAACGCGTACTCAACTAGCACGTGGAAAAAAACAACAAACCGTGAAATTGAATTACATATGTTATATAGAGATAAACTAAAAGTGCATTAATTTAATTAAGGTACGTTCGATCGAGCTGAAATTTTGATACGATGCATTGTTAGGTGACACGAGTCTATGTGCAAAATCACAAGGAAGTGGGTCATTTTTTACTTTGGTTTTTCCGCCCGCCCAAGACAGAGAGACATAGAGACAGAGACGGCGGTGAAGTTAATATAAGGGATTTAAAATTTTTGAACTTAAATGACTTCGACGACGTTCAAGTTAGGTTCGTTTTTGGTGCGCACATGTTTAACAAGCCTATTTAAGAACTGAAGTTTTATTTTAAAAATGAAAATCAATCGGTTGTACGTTGATCAAGAAAATACGATCGAATAATAAAAATCGATATGAAATGTTACAAAATGACAACAAAATGCAACATGACCAAATCTTCTCTGTAAGGTGGTGACGAAGAGATATTGATCCAAATGTCAAGTCGCCCATGACGTCACACGCTGACACTATTCAGCTGGTCTTCATAACTGAGTTACTGAAACGGGAGCGAGGTCATCCCCTATTACAAATCAAAGCTCCTTTCCTTCCCTTTCCTCGGCTCAACTGCCCAGCGGTCAGCGAACGGAACAGATTAGGCTAGAAGCCTCGACCAATATATAACTTGGACGGCGGACTGGTTAATGGACTGTCCGTCACAAAAGAGGAGTTAATGACGTCCACTATTTGACCATCTAGAATGTAAAAGAGATGATGGCACATCCCATCTTCCTGTTCCAAATAGTGATTCGCCCGCTCGTTGAGAACGTTTAGAAATAAGATACAGACATGTGTACTGTCAATTGATACTGACTGTTACCTAGAAGCAAACAAACTACAAAACAGCGTTTTGTTTTCTCTCCCCTTATCTCTGACGTATCACAGGCGCGGCAGAGCACAGAAGTCGTCCATCACATTGAAATAAAACGTATCGCATTATTAGAACCGAAAGCGATGCCAAGTACTTGTGTGCAGCTGACAGATATAAATATATCATACAGGTCTGGTAGAGAACAAACGAATTCATCGCCGGGGTATCATTGTCCAAATGAGATATCGATACTTCAATATACTTAAACAATCATATTTGCTGCATCAAGTACTTGACTGCGTTTTCAAACTGTCACTCAGTATGGGTATTATTGCGTAGTAGTTGTACTTAAAATCTGAACGTCAATCTATCCATATAACTTTACCTTGTATTTGTTTGATGTTGCTCTACTAGGAATGTACGTGTACATCAAATATGTTGCTATGGTTCTGTGGTCGATACTATTTTAAAGTGTTATTTATGATTATGTTTCTAGGTCCATAGTTACGTGTTATTTAGGCTTGCGGTTCTTTGTCTATAGTGACGTGTTTTAGGATTATGGTTCTTGATCGATAGTGGCATCATATTTAGGATTGTGGTTCTTAGTAGATAGCGACGTGTTATTAAGGATTGTGGTTCTTGGGCGATGCAGCGGTATTAAAGATGAAGACACGTGTCTTTTTGGTTGTCTCGAATAAATTAAATCATTTCGATGTATCAAAGGTGAACTATATTTTTATCACAATAGAAAAAATACTAGAACCATTGGCAAAGATTTTCTCCGTCTACATCTTTAGAATATGGTATCCTATTCGAAACATACGTAATCTCAAATGTGTGTCTTCAACTTTAACTGGTCGTATTTTTTCTAGATTGGTGACAATTGCTGAGCAGATAGTCTTAGTCTTGTCTTATCTATACAGACGCTCCTTCTATACATAAGATAATTGCATCCACAGACCATGCCGGTCTGTTAGCCACGGACGCAGCGTTCACAGGACACGGCTATAACGGTTCCATGCAATTTCCCGCCGCCTTTGTTTCCTAACTAGTGTTAGGTACCCTTTCGGAGCCGGGGAGCTGGGTGGACTCAGCGACACCTTCTGCCCCGGGAACAAATCCCGGTCTTCACGGAGATTCCTAGAGTTGCTTGTAGTTTCCAGGGCAGACACAAGTTACCCCGCCCCATGCACTCCATCTGCCATCACTAAATGGTAAATAAAAATAATTTTAAAAAAGAAGAGTTCGTTCTTAGATGAGGATATTAGCGTCCATATCACTGTTGTCCTGGCATTAAATTTATCTAATCCACATATTCATGGTGTTATAGATGGTCAACTCGTGCCAGAGCTCTCACGGAGAAACAAATAAAATCATCAATTAATCAGTCGAACTTCGCTAAAACATGGCAGCCGCGTCGCAATATGCTTCCCAAACTCATGCAAGCTCGTTTAATATACATACACTGGCGCCGTCTATGCGCATCAACTCGTCTGGAGCCCTAACAGGTCAGTCACGTGGTTGGGCATTGATTTAACTGCCAGATAACAGGTCAGTCACATGATTTGGCGCTGAATTAACTATCTGCCAACAAGATTAACAACAACAAAATTTAAGATTTTGACTCCAAGTAAAATATATTGTGGTAGTATTGATGGGGTAAGGCGTGGCCATGTGCTTAGGCGTAGATGTAGGCAATGTAGGGTTGAAAGTATAATATAGTTATAAACCTGGGCCAAGTATAGCGCTGGGCGAAGTTATAGGGTTAGGCGTACGTGTTAGAGTTAGGTATAGCGGCCGTCCATAAATGACTTCAGGCGCCTAGCGGGGGGAGGGGGGCACGCATTTGTGACGATGTGTGACGAGGGGGAGGTGGTGTTTAAAAAATGTGACTTCACATCCAAACGCACTACTTTAAATAAATGTGCACTTAAATATTTGATTGCTTTCAATTTATTTAATGATGTTTTCACGCGTGTTACGATATTAGAGTGCAGACTTACACTAAATGCATTGTTAAATGACAAAAAAGTACTTTGCAGCATGCTAGTTTTTTATTGGAAAAACGGCTTTTAGTGGGGGGGGGGCGCTGGTCAAAGCTTTGTGACGTCATATTGGAGGGGGGGTCTAAGTTTTTATGACGAAGTGTGAAGAGGGGAGAGAGGGGTAAAAGTCGGCAAAAATCGTAGCTATATGGTAAGGCGTAGCTATAGTGTTCGGCGTAATTATAAGTTTAACTACAGGGAAGACAGGTGTGAACATGGTAAGTGCCATCGACTCAAGGCAGCCGCCTGTATATAAAGATAATGTATTGTTTGGTCACATTCTTTTTGGTACAACTCTCTTTGAATATGCAATGTTATATCCAAGGAAGGAATTAAAGTCATAAATAATTCTTAAAAACCGTAAAAAAACAAGTTTTTTACTATAAATCCTTTATGTACGAGAAGTAACTAAAAGAATGTTCATTATAATACGCAGCGCAAGACCATCCAAAAATACAAAATTGCAGTTGTGTCGTAAAACATGTTTAATATAATGCGCACCGATCAGGAATATGTTTATAAAAAGAGTTGTCAATAAAATACGCACCTTATTGCGCGACAGAAAGGTTGTTCAATATAATACGCACCGCGACGCTCTATCTCAAAAAATAGCATGATACATAGGAATAAATAAAATAATCTAAAAAATCAATAATTTAATTACGGTACATGCGATCGATCTGAAATTTTGATACATTGTTTTTATCATCGGTACAAAACTGCCTGCAAAATTTCAGCTCGCTAGCTTACGAGCAAGTGGGTTAAAAATCGATCAAAAGTTTTGGCGACAAGCAAGTCAAGGGTCGCCGCAGACACCACGAGTTAATATAAAGGATTTAATAAGAAAAACCCGTAAAAAAACCAAGTTTTTGACTATAAATCCTTTATGTACGAGAAGTAATTAAAAGAATGTTCATTATAACACGCAGCGCAAGACCATCCAAAAATACAAAATTGCAGTTGTGTCGTAAAACGTGTTTAATATAATGCGCACCGATCAGGAATATGTTTATAAAAAGTGCTGTCAATAAAATACGCACCTTATTGCGCGACAGAAAGGTTGTTCAATATAATACGCACCGCGACGCTCTATCTCAAAAAATAGCATGATACATAGGAATAAATAAAATAATCTAAAAAATCAATAATTTAATTACGGTACATGCGATCGATCTGAAATTTTGATACATTGTTTTTATCATCGGTACGAAACTGCCTGCAAAATTTCAGCTCGCTATCTTGCGAGCAAGTGGGTTAAAAATCGATCAAAAGTTTTGGCGACAAGCAAGCAAGCAAGTCGGTCGGCCGCAGACACCACGAGTTAATATAAAGGATTTAATAAAAACAACCCGTAAAAAAACCAAGTTTTTTGACTATAAATCCTTTACGTATGAGACGTAACTAAAAGAATGTTCATTATAACACGCAGCGCAAGACCATCCAAAATACAAAATTGCAGTTGTGTCGTAAAACGTGTTTAATATAATGCGCACCGATCAGGAATATGTTTATAAAAAGTGTTGTCAATAAAATACGCACCTTATTGCGCGACAGAAAGGTTGTTCAATATAATACGCACCGCGACGCTCTATCTCAAAAAATAGCATGATACATAGGAATAAATAAAATAATCTAAAAAATCAATAATTTAATTACGGTACATGCGATCGATCTGAAATTTTGATACATTGTTTTTATCATCGGTACGAAACTGCCTGCAAAATTTCAGCTCGCTATCTTGCGAGCAAGTGGGTTAAAAATCGATCAAAAGTTTTGGCGACAAGCAAGTCAAGGTCGCCGCAGACACCACGAGTTAATATAAAGGATTTAAAAAGACATAAATGAAAGATTTCAGAAATGTAATGACAGAAATTATGTGAGTAATTTTTTAAAATTATTTTTCCTTTCATTTCATCTGCTCTTATGTTCACCCATTCCTCTGTCATCAGTTCTTAGGTTTGTTGTTTAACTGGTGATGTGGCAATTGTTATCATCGAATTTGATATCGTTTAAAACCGTGTTTCTCAAAATAGTGGGGCTCCGTAAAGGGGGCCTCGTTTGACCGTTATGCAGAGGTGTACTTATAACAATGACTGAATATCTGGATTACTTTGTTTGACATCCTGCCAATGTCAAGAATTTTTAGGCTTTCACGATATCGCAAAGGCTAGCTATCAATATTTCTGAATAATGCCGATAGTTCCATCACGTTCGCGATGGTGACTGCCTGTACCACCAACACACGACTTTGAATATAAAGATACAACACATGATCACGGCTAATGATGACCCCCTCTCCAGTCCATGACGGACTATGGGGCAAGTGATGTAGCGTGCACAAGTTTTTAGCCACCACTAACATACCTGGGCTCGAGCCCGCGACACTGGGATCTGCCTTGGCTCGATAGTCCAGTGCGCTACCACTTAGACCAGTGGTCCCCAACCTTTTTAACGCCGCGGCCCACTAAACTTTTGATAATTTTACCGCGGCCCACTAACCTGGGGGGGGGAGGGCTATGGGTGGGTGGGTGGGGGGTGGGGGGTGGGGGATGTGGTGGGTGGGTTTTGCGGCTGCGTTGATTGTTTATGCAGGTATTTAAGATTGTTTTGAGTTTATAGTTTTAATTTAATTGTACTTAAACATGCCTTCAAAATAAAATACAGTTACACAAAAAAATAAATTAAACATTATTTGATATTTTAATTTAATAGAAAGTTAAAGCAATGAGAACCCTGAGCTTGTTTTTTCTGCAACGAGACGGTTCCATCTGGAGGTAATGGGTGACAATGACACCCAAAGTGTGCTGCTTAAGTCCATTTTATTCCGTTGTGTTGTCTTCGTTGCTATCACTGCAGCAAACCCCGCTTCACACAGATAGGATGTCGGAAATGGCAATTGGGATTTAATTGCTTTGGTGGCAATCTCGGGGTAGTCCACCATGACTTTAATCCAGAAGACTAAAAGAGTTGTTTTCGCTAACGTAGTTTTAAGGCCACCGTCAATTGTAAACTCGAGCAGTTAAACTTCTTCTTGCACAGTCATGCTAGCTTCGCCTGGTTAGTTGACAAATTGGTCATGAATCCATTCCCTACCAGTTCTTAGGTCTTTTGTAGTTGGGAAGTAGCGCTCAAACTCTTTTAAAAGCAAAGACAGGTGATCGTGCACCAACTGGGACAAAGAGTGCTCAGGCTCAGTCTCGCCTAGAATCCCCGCTAATGTTTGAAACATATCCTAAATGCCTTTGTTCACTCGCCGTTCCCACAACTCCATTTTGGCTTTAAATGCAGCTTTTTTTCAGCTAACTTGACAACAGTTGTCAATTTTCCCTGAAGAGTTAGATTGAGTTCATTGAGCTGGCTGAATATGTCACACATGTAAGCAGGTTTTGCGACCCATACCTTGACACTGAAATGTGCTGCCAGCGGTGTCTTTTTTCTGAGAGAAATCTTTGAAATGGCTCTCGTAATTCAAATACTCTGTTATTTCTGTGTACAAAAGGAGGCATCTGTGCTCTGCGTCTATCTCCTCACAAGCTGCTCAAACAGGTGTGACTTAAGGGCGTGTGCCTTGATGTGGTTAATAATTTTAACGACATCAATCAATGATGTCAGGTTGGGGACCACTGATTTAGACCATCGCGCCCCAATCACGGCTAGCGGCTAGCATGACTCATGCACAGACCCACCAGGTCCAAGCTGAAGTGTTGTGGGAATGGGTTTAGGGAAGGACACACACGAGGACACAACCCACGCCCCATTCTGTTTTAACCTCACGCTGCGCGTGTATTCCATCATTCTGTCAACTATCACGTTTTTTGGGAAGATCCTTTGATCATTCAATAATCCTTCAATATATTTTTAAAAAAATATTTTATGTAATTATTTCCTGCCAAATTAAATTGTCTTGTTTATCAGAGATATTTCTGCTAATGATAACGCAATAACAATTTTAACCAACTTTCTTTAACAAGAAACACTAACCCCAACCCAAAAATTCCGCAAAAGAATGTTGTGACTGCACAAAATGTATATGTGTTTTTATATAACAGCTGTATAAAACTAAACATCGCTGAAAATATTTCAACTTTGACATTTTCCATCACTATAAAATAACAAACCAATCCATTGCCCCCCCCCCATCCTCCCCACCACCCTTTTTGGACAGCGTCGTACGTTTGAAGTCACTGCCGTTCCCCGTTGATTCACATGCCGTCAATGTTTATCTCCCATCTAGATTCTAGGATGTAGTTAGCTCCCATACTTAATATGTAAATATGACCCCAAGCAGCACCCAAATGTTGACCAGGCTACCAACCCCCCTCCTCCCCACTCCTCCATTTATCTGCCAACCAACCGCCCAACAAATTATTCATGGCTGCCAGCGCTGCAGTGTCGGTGTGGTTTAGTCAAACGGCGCAGCGGGTCACTGGTGTGACCGCGGACCGTTGTTTAGACCGATGACAACGCAAACAATGACCGACCTGATGATGTCCCTTTGGCGGATGCAGTTCGGCGCAACCCCCCCCCTTCAGAGTGCAACGCAAGATCCGTCTGATGTCGCCGTGGAGTGTTTGTTTGTCTGGCAGGGTGAGCCTGGATTTGTTGAGTGTTTAAAAACCAATCGCCAAGGGCGGGCACTGCGGTAAACATATGCTAATACGAGTTGTGGGGGTTTGAGTTTAGAACTAATTGTTGGATTCTGCCCAGCACGGTTTTGATCCATATCATGTCCGATTTCCACATTTTCCTGGGCCTTCTTGAAATGGTGATTAAACGGTCATGGCTTCTCTGTTACCGCCTTCATCTCAAACGTCATTAAATTCTAGAACGGTTTGAATTGTTTTCGATAGCATTCTAAAATAAAATTATGTTTTTTAGACCCGTAATACTCTTAGTAGATATATGTCATGCAAACAGGGTATGTATGAACCTGACAAGACGTCACAAAACAACAAACGTTTCGTTCAAGAGCCTTCCTCGCTGAAAAAAACAGACAAAAACAAATAAAGCTAATTAAATTAAATTAAAACTTAGCTGATGTGTATTCAAACGCTAAAAAATGCAATCATTGTCAGGTGCATGCATACCATGTTTGCACGACAGATATCTACTTATCTATAAGCCCTATTGCAGTCTCGCCCAGATTGTGTTCGTTAATACACTAACTATAGGAAAAACGGCCGATTTGAGAACTGTTGACTTACGCAAGAGACTTTTATAAATACTTGGAAGATTTATTTCCCTTTCTCTTCCACTCGTTCACAGTACTAAGAAGGCAGTACGTGCACACAGTCTTTGATGTTGTTCATGTGTGTCGCGTTTGTCAGCCTAAATGAACTTTTACTTGCTAATGCCGTTTGATCAAGTAATGTTATTCATGTTGTGATGGTTTTCAGTGCCTTGTTGCGGATAACGAAACGACAAGTCCTGTTGCCGGCATCATAACACATCGACCTTCACTTCAATTTGCATGTGTTAATTCCAGTCTCATATCACATCGCAGGTCTATTTGATAAGCGAAACTGAGCGAAACTCAGTTTTATTTTTTAATCATTGATCACTGTCAAACGTAATAAATGAGTATATACGTTGTTAAAACAAGGTATTTATAGGCCTGATATGACGCCACATAACAACGAACGCTTCGGCAAAGAGCCTTTCTAAACGAACGAATAGACAAATATATATATATATATATATATATATATATATATATATATATATATATATATATATATATATATATTAAAATTAAATTAAAACTTAGCTGCGGCCAGAAAGAGCCCATATTTTGTCAAACATATGAACTCCGATTTAGTTTTAAAGAACATTAATAGGTCAAAGTTCATCATTTGTAAGCCACTAACCTAAACTACCTTTATTTCAATACAACTGGAAAAGAACAACAACCCGAAATTGACCACATCAACGCGGACTAAATCCTGACCCTTGACCAGTAAATTCCAACCGAGAAAGCACTTCCGGCGAATCTTCTTGACAAACCCTGAGCACACTTGAAGCGCTCCTTCAAACCACTCGATGAGATCCTCGAGCTATTGTCTGTGTTTGGTACTCACGAGTCTTGTAGTAAACATCCAAGGTCTTAACGTGGGGAGAGTTTCTTTAGGCTGGCATTTCTACTGTCCTAAACATTTAGTGGAGTTGTAAGTTAGTGGCAGTGTCTAAACTTTGTTTGATTTGTTAGTTACTAGACTACTCTAAACATTTAGTGGATTTCTTAGTTACTAGAAATGTGTAAATTTTGGTGGATTTTTGTTTTAATTTCCAAGACTTCCCTAAACATTTAATGGATTTGTTAGCTACTAGAAGTTTATAAACTTTGGTGGATTTTTTAATTTCTATAATTCCTTAAATATTTGGTGTATTTCTTAATTATTGGATGTTTTAAAATCAATAATCTATTTGAACATAATGTCACGAATGACCAATTTCCCCCCTTAACTTGTGAGCTGCGCACGGCGGTGTGTTTGGTGGTTGTATTAGTGTCATTATTTAGTCGGTGCGAAAGCGTGCGAAAGAGCGTTGTTTTGTTGACGTCAGAAAAGTGTGTGTGGAAGGAAGGAGATTTTTTTTTGAGGATATAGGTGTAGTTAAAAAGGGTTCGGCCATTAAATCTTGTTTCTGTTAGCAGCGTCCCACTTATTTCTTGTGTGAAGGAATTTATGAATCTGGGAGCAAGCGATCTAGATTTAAATAAGAGGACGCTTGTGACACATAAGTTTAAAACACCAAAAACGCCAACTGAAGGTTACTACCGCTATTTAAGATTCTGGGAATTCCTACAGGAATATTTAAACGAAATCATTTAATTGAAGACTGAGAAACTCAAAGTAAAAAAAACAACGTTTAAATCATTTTCAACTTTAAAATAATGCTTGTCATTTTGTCATGATGTCAATAATAAGCAATTTTTAGATGACAAGTGCGTCAAAATTTGGTCTAGTCATATTTAGCGATGGATACATGTATTTCAAAACAAACAAACAAAAAAAAGGTATTAAAAAAAACTCCAGTGAATAAAGTAAAAACACCATTTTTTAAACATAACTATTGTTCAAGATACTCATTTTGTATGCAGATGCATGTAGTTCATTTGAAGTCAATTTGACATTTGTTAAAATAATATAATTTGCCATGAAAAATTGAATTGAAATGAGTTTCATGAGTCTTTCAAAAATATTTTTAGCCATAATTAATTTTAAAGGAAAAATTAAAATTTAAAAATGAGTTCGTACTCTATTACAATAACTAACTGTTAGAAAGCTGAAAAACGTATTTCTTCCATAAGTTACGGTAAACATGTTTGGCGTTGCGACACTCTCTCAATCACCCCATTAAATTTGCGAATTAAAAATGACAAGGCAAGGCTTGTCTTAACTGCCGGAAGTTGTTGACTTTTTGTGTGACGTACGATACCTTGCCTTTTGTTTAAAAAATACGCTTTTTATTTTATTATATTTACCATCAACGATCTGAGCGTTGATCTAAGACAATCTAAGACTTCAAAATCAGAGCCATGTAAACTATAAAATTGACTTTATGAACACTTGTGAAAAAAAGAAATCTTTGAGTTGGTAGTCAGTCTTATCGCTAGACTTAAAATTCACTTCTCAAATACTTACTTACTATTAAATGTCTACTGAAATAGGGCACTGCTTGCACCAAAATGGCCAACTAAGTGTGGTCGTAAAAGTACTACGGAGTGTCTCAGTAAAATGTATACACCCCTTAAATGACCATAACACAAATATTTATTATAATACAGAAAGGCTTGATACATCTAAATACTGTTAACAAATGTAGAAACCAGCCAACTATCGAAAGTGCTATATTTTGGTGGCCATCATATATCAAGTACTATTTCCAGTAAACAATAATGGTGTGGATGTGTATCAGGCAAATAGGCAACCATTTTGTGTGTGTGCCTGGAAGTAAAGGCGGATCAATGACAAGAAACAACAGAGGTCGGCTCGTTGTTGGACCGTCTTTTTCAGCTGACAACCGCAACACGTCTACAGTATTGGTTTCGTTTCATTCACGTTGAAACACTCAGAGGATGCCCACTTCCGGGACCCTACCCGTGGAGACGCCGCCTCTGTACAGTGGCGCGGCGTAATTGGCTTATTATCCGTTACAGACGTAGGTGGCAACCAGGGGAGACCACTGTAGACGTACTTCCTCCAGTTGGATCGATCATTTCCCTTATCTACTGCAAGCACACAAACTTGTTTAATAGACACGGGGGCGAACAAGGCGAGCCCAATCCCGATCAATCTAACGACAGGAGACTTTGAGCCCCGGGGCACACCAGGACTAGAGAGCGCATTTTCCCCCAGAGCTTGAACCCCCAACAACGCTACCCGATCTTCTCGTTGCAACACTTGTGAGTATGCAGCAGCGTGTGTGGCTGTCGGACAGTGACGGATTGTGTTTCGACATTTACAGTCGAAATGTGACGACAACTCGCGCCGGGCGTCGGGACATATTGGTCACCAGAGTGGTGGTGGGTGGGGGGGGGGAGTGAGGTGAGGTGAGGTGAGGGAGCTGTAGTGTAATATTACATTAGGATATTGTGGGCGGATTTACGGTTCAATTTAGAGACGGTCGGTTCTTGTCTATACGGTGCGGTTCAAATACTGTGTCCAGGATGGTACGGTATTCTTGTACAGCTAGCGAAACACACACCTGGCCCACATTCGGGTGTCCGCGTTGTCCGTTAAAATATTCCACTATTCACTGCAGTGTGTTACAGATTCCTATTTCTTATAGCGCCCCGCCCTCCCACCATTAATATTAGTTTCCAAGCTTATCCGATCCCCCACGACCATCATCAGCGACCCCTCTAGCTGATGTTGGATTTTGATGGTCTCCCTTCCAGTACCCCCTTTCTTCACTGCCTCCCCACACACACACATACATACAAGTGCACATATAGACCCACAATCATACACCAACACACATAATCCCACAAACGTACACAAGCAAACTCACCATCACCACCGCTCACAAAATTCACTCACCACCGAACACACGCTCTCACACACACACATACACATACAGACCACACGCATACACAAGCAAACATTCACTCACCACCGCACACAAAATACTCACCAACGCACAGATTCACTCACCACCGAACACAAGCTCACCCACACGCATACACACACACACACCACACCACACATACACCCGCACACATGCGCTCACACCCGCTGACCGAGGCCATTTATCGTGTATGGGCTGATCCTATCATTATCATTTATAACGTTTTCTTGTCCACACTGTCACGTGACCTGGCGTTCGTGCTGGCCGCTTTTTTAGTTATATTGTCACGACGCGTCATATGTTGTTGTTTTTATTCGTCCCCATCGGCACGGATGTAGATGTGGGATGTGTGGCATTACGAGGCAGGCAATGTTTCCTCTATGGTTCGTTGTTCCGTGTACAAAGAAATTAAAAAAAAATTGTGTGCAAAGCTGCACAGTATCCACATGTACAATATTTTTTTTAAAATTGATGCGCGGTAATTCTAAAATGCTGCGCGGCGTCAATCAAATAGCTTCGCGGGAACATTGGAGGCGGGTTGTTTGATTTAATGACCATAGGATCGGGGTTGGAATGTTTCGACAGACTGGTGTGTGCGTGGGTGTGTCTATTAGATCGTGAGAAAGGCCAGGCTTTGACATGGGCGCGCCCTTGTAGATGGGTGTGCCCTTGTTGATGGGCGTCAACCTGTCGATAATCGCCTCACTGTGTAGCTGAGCGTGGCCCTGTAGGGTGACCGTGGCCCTTTTGGATGGCGTAGTCCTATGAGTTAACGTCGCCGTGCTGGAGGACATGGCGACGTGGGTGGGCGTGGTCGCTTGGTTGGGTGTGGCCTCGCAGATGGGCGTGGTCGCTTGGTTGGGTGTGACCTCACAGATAGGCGTGTTCCTGTGGTTGAGCATGACCCTGTATTTGGCGTGGCCCCGTGGATGGGTGTGGTCCTGTGGTTGAGCATGACCCTGTATTGGGCGTGGCCCCGTGGATGGGCGTGGTCCCGTGGTTGAGCATGACCCTGTATCTGGGCGTGGCCCTGTGGATGGGCGTGGTCCCGTGGATGAGCATGACCCTGTATTTGGGCGTGGTGGTTTTCATGACTTCGAGCGACGAGCAGCGCCATGAGCCGATGGAGTTATTCATCAGGGGAGATAAATGATCATTCTTTAATGTCTGGATACGTGCAACGCATAAATAATTGACGAGGAGAGGGGAGAGAACACACGATCGTTTTGTTGACAGGTTTACGGGGACCTTTTTAATTGGGTGTTTGGGAATGTAAATAATGCAGGGCGATTGTGACGTAATATCCACTGGGAAAAATCTTAGCCTCAAACCAACTTGTCGAGGAATACAGTGAGAGATGTGCACATTGTAGAAACCAGCAGAGAGACAAGATTATTTTTGGTAGGCGGTCAGCAATGTTCGTTGGTCCGAGTTGAAAGTAAAAAAACAAACTTGTGTGCAAAGTTTCACAGCATTTATTTATCGTGCAATGTTTTACAAAATTTGCTGCGACTTATATTAAACGGCTGCACGGCACAATCAGATATCTCCGCAGCTGAAAGGGATTTTGGCGGTCAAAGTCACCAAGTGACACAAGGCGCGGCATGTAGAAACAAGAAAGCAGGCCTCACTTCGATGGGATAATCACGATGGGATCTCGGATAGAGAGTTGGATCAAGTTTGTTTTGCAACGCCTAAAGCAAAAATGACTGCAGTATATGATGAAGTCACTCAGTTTGAATCCCCAAGATTTTTGGCTTATGATTTTTGCATTGATGCACGGGTACCTGGTAGCTGATTGTTATTCGTGTCAGACTTAAGCGTGTCCGCCGATTGCGTCCTGGACTTAGGCATGGAGCTGAGGGCTCTCGTAAGCCAAGCCGCCCTCATTGGTCACGAACAATTCTCTTGTCACTTTATGAACAAATGAACTTTCACCTGCCACTCGTGGACGCTGACGTCACAAGGAAGAAATCATTTTTCGTTATACCACGATTTGGATGTTGTTTTGTATTAGACATCAATTTTTACAAACAATCCAATTAATGGGTCGGTACTTTAAGTTAAGTGAGTCTGTTCAAAAAATGGAGGACAGGAGGGAACGAAATTGGAGTGAAGAAAATGTGTGTGTGTGGGGGGGACAACACGAAAAACATTGAAATAAAGAGATCATGAAGAGTCGAGTGTAATAATCCACACATAAAAATGTTTTATATCCATAGTTCTCTTTTCTATTCCTGTATTTCGCATTTAACTTATTGCATCTAACTCAGGTATCGCGAGACCTTAAGAATCAAGCGAGGAAATCTTTAGGACAAACTGACGTAAACTATCGAATTATAGAGCAACAACTCCTTTGGCAATATTTGGCGAAAACTTTGTTTTTACAGGTTTGTTTTTATTAAATCCCTTATATTAACTTCACCGCCGTCTCTGTCTCTCTGTCGTTCTGTCGTCATCTCTCTCTGTCTTGGGCGGGCGGAAAAACAAAAGTAAAAAATGACCCACTTCCCGTGATCCGATCGAGCTGAAATTTGGCACACGGACCCGTCTCACCTAACAATGCATCGTATCAAATTTTAGATCGATCGAACGTACCGTAATTAAATTAATGCATTTTTAGTTTATCCTTATATAACGTATGTAATCCAAATTCACTGTTTGTTTTTGTTTTTTTCCACGTGAGAGTTTGAGTTGACGCGTTGACGCGACCCAACGAAGTACCGGTGTGATTTTGTTTACATTTTACGTGTCACGCTGAGCTCGGTCAAGCGATCGGTGACCAGAATTTTCCCCTCCCCCCCAGGGTAATGAAGCAAAGTTAAGACAGATTCAGTCTGTAAATGTTTGTCGCGTTTGAAAATAATCAATACTGTTAGTTATGTCTCATATATAAGGGATTTATAGTCAAAAACGTTGTTTTTACGGGTTTGTTTTTTAAATCCCTTATATTAGCTTCAAAATCTTGTCGTCATCTCTTCGTACTTCGGTCGGTCGGAAAAAGAAAATTAAAAAATGACCCACTTCCCATAATGTGATCGAGCTAAAATTTGGCACATGGACCCGACTCACCTAACATTGTATCGTTTCAAAATTTCAAATCGATCGAACGTACCGTAATTAAATTAATGCATTTTTAGTTTATCCTTATATAACGTATGTAATCCAAATTCACTGTTTGTTATTGTTTTTTTTTCCACGTGAGAGTTTGAGTTGACGCGTTGACGCGACCCATCGAAGTACCGGCGTGCTTTTGTTTACATTTTACGTGTCACGCTGAGCTCGGTCAAGCGATCGGTGACCAGACTTTTCCCCTCTCCCACCACCCCCCCTCCCAGGGTAATGAAGCAAAGTTGAGTTAAGACGGATTCAGTCTGTAAATGTTTGTCGCGTTTGAAAATAATCAATACTGTTAGTTATGTCTCATATATAAGGGATTTATAGTCAAAAACTTTGTTTTTACGGGTTTGTTTTTTAAATCCCTTATATTAGCTTCAAAATCTTGTTGTCATCTCTTCGTACTTCGGTCGCTCGGAAAAAGAAAATTTAAAAATGACCCACTTCCCATAATGTGATCGAGCTAAAATTTGGCACATGGACCCAAATCACCTAACAATGTATCGTTTCAAAATTTCAGATCGATCGAACGTACCGTAATTAAATTAATGCATGTTTAGTTTATCCTTATATAACGTATGTAATTCAAATTCACGGTTTGTTATTGTTTTTTTTCGACGTGAGAGTTTGAGTTGACGCTTTGACGTCGACCGTCTTGCCGACACCCCCTCACGTCGCATCCCCCGTTATTAAAGACAGGGGACATCACTCGGTGTCAGTCTGTAAATGTTTGTCGCGTTGGAACATAATCAATACTTTTAGTTTTGTCGCATATATAAGGGATTTATATTCAAAAACTTTGTTTTTACGGGTCTTTTTTATTTACTTTTGTTTTTCCGCCCGACCACCTGCGAACCCAAGAGATGACGGTGAAGTTAATATAAGGGATTGAATTAAACAACCCCGTAAAAACAAATGAAGTTAATATAAGGGATTGAATTAAACAACCCCGTAAAAACAAAGTTTTTGACAATAAATCCCTTATATATGAGACATAACTATAAAGTATTTATCATGTTTAAACGTGACAAACATTTATAGACTGAGGTTGCCTTTGTTGTAAAACAGAAAAAGTTTTGGTCACGGATGGTTGAACTTAACTCAGCGTGACGCTTAAAATGTCAACAAAAGTGGGCAGCTACATGTAGAGATAAACTAAAAATGCATTAATTTAATTACGGTACATTCGATCGATCTGAAAATTTAATAGCTTTATCCTCCCAACAAGCCAAACCTACTGTGGAAATTTGAGCTCTCTAGCAAGTCAGAAAACGTATTAACCAGCGTTTTGAAAAAGTTGACGACAGAACCGGAAGCGTTGAATCTGGAATCCTTCACGAGTTAATAGGATAGGGGCCTCAAAACAAAGTTTTTGACTATAAATCCCTTATATATGAGACATAACTAATAGTATTTATCATGCTTAAACGCGACAGGAGTTTGCGGATGATTTTGCAGATGACTTGGCCATTCTGTCCCACAGACTCCAAGACATGCAAGACAAAGTCACAGCCTTGAGCGAGACTGGGAAAAGAATAGGACTCAAGATAAACATTCAAAAAACAAAATTTTTGAAAATAAACTTCCTACAAGATGGAGTCATCCAAGTAGAAAACCGCAACCTGGAGCAAGTAAACAACTTTGTATACCTTGGGAGTGTGGTCAGTGTAGCAGGGGGAACAGATGAGGACATCGAACGAAGAATAAATTTGGCGCGACAGGCTTTTGCCAATCTGAAACAGGTCTGGATATCTACACACATCTCTGTCAAAACAAAAGTAAGGATCTTTAACACCAATGTTAAAACGGTCCTACTTTATGGATCCGAAACATGGCGGACGACAGAGACAACAAAAATAGACTCCAGACCTTTGTTAACAGATGCCTCAGAAATATTCTGAAAATAAAATGGTTCGATAAGGTCGAAAACTCCAAGCTGTGGGAGAGGTGTGGACAAAGAACAGTAGAACAACAAATCATGGAAAGAAAGTGGAGATGGATTGGACACACCCTCAGGAAAGATAACAGCAGGGCTAGGCAGGCCTTAGATTGGAACCCCCAGGGCAAGCGACAACGAGGAAGACCCAAGCGTACATGGAGACGGAGCATGTTGGACGATGCTGGAAGGACTGGGAAGAGCTGGGAAGAACTGAAGCGACTGGCAAGGGACCGTGTAGAGTGGCGAGCTTTGACAGAGGCCCTATGTTCCACAAGAAACTCAAAGGACAAATGATGATGAAACGCGACACACATTTACAGACTGAGATTGCCTTAAATGCCCTTTGTTTTAAAATGGAGGGGGATTTAAAATGTTTCGTCACGGATGGCTGAACTAAACTCAGGGTGGCTCGTAAAATGTCAACAAAAGCGGCCGCTACATATAGAGATAAACTGGTATGGTATGGCAACCTTCCGTCCTCATGGGACGATGGCGTGTACTCCTGCTCCTCCTCCCCCTTTCTCCTGCATGACCCTTCTCTCTTCACTCAAAGCTGTGAGGGATGCTTGCGCGACATGAATGCCCTCACGCGCTTTTGCCCGCCAGGAGGTGCGCTCCTCGGCAATGGTCTCCCACGTTTTATGGTCTATCAGTGCCAATGACATGTCTTTCTTGCAGACCTCTTTTTCACATACCGGTTGGCAGCTCAACGTAAAGCAAGGCTCTAGGAATGCGCTCCGAGCTCATCCTGCGGACATGACCTAACCACCGCAGGCGCCTCTCACTCAGAACTGAGTGCATACTCAGCATATGGCTTCTTCTGAGTACCTCGACATTGGTGATCTTGTCCTGCCACTTGATGCGAAGAATCCTACGCAAGCATCGTAAGTGGAAGCTGTTGAGCTGCTTTGTTTGCTTGGCGTAGGTCTTCCAGCACTCACTGCCATAGAGGAGTGTGCTGAGCACGCAGGCCTGGTACACAGTGATTTTAGTCATGTCTGTGAGCTGCAGATTGTTCCATACTATTTGATTCAGCCTAGCCATTAATGATGCGGCCTTGCCGATTCTGGTTCCTATTTCCTTATCCAGGGAGAGTGTGCTTTTGACGTTACTGCCAAGGTAGAGATAAACTAAAAATGCATTAATTTATTTACGGTACATTCGATCGATCTGAAAATTTAATAGCTTTATCCTCCTTACAAACCAAACCTGCTGTAAAAATTTCAGCTCTCTGGCAAGTCTGAAAACGTGTTTACGAGCGTTTTGAAAAAGTTTACGACAGATCCGGAAGCGTTGAATTTGAATCCGGAATCCTTTACGAGTTAATAGGATAGGGACCTCAAAAAGAGCTAGGAGGAAGGCCAGGCAACACTGCCCCACTGCATTCGTGTGTGTGACATGCAGAAGATACTGTCACTCAAGGATTGGTCTCATCAGCCACACCAAGAGCTGCAAATCATACATATTAGGGCTTCGGAAATTGACGATTAATTTCTCGATTAATCGTTAAACATTTTTAACGATTAAATTTTTTAAACTATTAATCGACCCACCACTTATAAATGTACTGGAAGTCCAAAAGTAAAATATTTCGGCCTCTTAATATAAACTAATTTCCGGACGATTACACGAACATTTTAGTTTTAAACTATTCACTTAGGTGATTGTTCAAAATGTTGATAAAGGTTGTTTCCATTGAGAGAAATCGTTTGCCTACCATGCAATGTTCCCTCTAAGTCTAAGCTCATTCTTTCGTGTGCTAAGTTTAAAAAAAAACTCCTTTTCAAAGTTGCACAACGTCCATTTGTTGTGCAAAATTTTACAGAATTTTCTGCGCGGTAATTTTAGACTTCTGCGAGGCGTCGGTAAAATATCTGCGCAGCGGCGCTGCTTAAAGAGAACATTGCTACCATAGTTCTAACACTTCACTTACATATCACCTGCATACCAAGCATCCACTACAGTATCAGAAACTTCAAATGAGACAATCTAAAGCCATGTAAACGATTGTTTAGCTCGGCTGGTTATATTGTCAATAAGATCCGCTCACCACTTGACCCAAGTAATATCAATTCACTTGTCTGTTTGCGTTGTTGGTTAAGTGAAATCCGGCCCGACCCGAAGCCGGTTTTGTAATGATTGCCGGATTCCAGATTTGCCGGAGCCTGAGCTATAATTAATATATATTTTATCGCAAACCCGGGAAGCCGGATTTGCCCGGATTTAAGAAGCAAATTTCTGCCAGATTTATAAATATGGCCGGATTCCGGATTTGCTGGAGCCGCAGGCGAAATCCGGTACACCCTTAATTTCTTTGAAGTCAGCTATAAAACGATAATCGGTTTAAAATCGGACTTACATAATCGATATTGGGTTTTCCAAAAAAATACAACAAGACGCAATTTACAATCCTTAACACGACTAAGCCTCACTAGGGTCGGGGAAATACAGTTTATGTTTAAGGGATGGTAGTAATAAATAAAACAAACCCGTAAAAACAAAGTTTTTGACTATAAATCCCTTATATATGAGACATAACTAACAGTATTGATTATTTTCAAACGCTACGAACATTGACAGACTGACACCGAGTGATGTCCCTTGTCTTTAATAAAATTTATTAATGGGGGTGGGAAATTACATACCTCATATAAGGATAAACTAAAAATGCATTAATTTAATTACGGTACGATCGATCGATCTGAAATTTTGATACGATGAATTGTTAGGTCAGACGGGTCCGTGTGCCAAATTTAAGCTCGATCGGATCACGGGAAGGGGTCATTTTCGACTTTTGTTTTTCCGCCCGCCCATGAGATGACGACAGACAGACACAGAGAGAGAGAGACAGAGAGAGAGAGACGAGACGGCGGTGAAGTTAATATAAGGGATTTAATAAAACAAACCCGTAAAAACAAAGTTTTTGACTATAAATCCCTTATATATGAGACATAACTAACAGTATTGATTATTTTCAAACATTTACAGACTGATTCTGTCTTAACTCAAATTTGCTTCATAACCCTAGGGGGGGAGGGGTGGGTGGGAGGGGGAGAGGGGAAAAGTCTGGTCACCGATTCGCTTGACCGAGCTTAGAGTGACACGTAACATGTAAACAAAAGCGCCCCGTCGCTTCGTTGGGTCGCCTCAATGCGTCAGCTCAAAATTTCACGTGGGAAAAAAACAATAACAAACCGTGAATTTGAATTATATACCTCATATAAGGATAAACTAAAAATCCATTAATTTAATTACGGTACGTTCGATCGATCTGAAATTTTGATACGATGCATTGTTAGGTCAGACGGGTCAGTGTGCCAAATTTCAGTTCGATCGGATCACGGAAAGTGGGTCATTTTCGACTTTTGTTTTTCCGCCCGCCCATGAGATGATGAGATGATGAGAGAGATGATGAGACGGCCGCGAAGTTAATATAAGGGATTTAAAAAAAGGGGGGGGTGGGTAACAACAACAACCTCAGTGTGCATTGTGCATGTCTCCAAGTTTAGCTATTTTTTCATTACTTCGTGCTGCTGTTTGTGTTCGTACTCTCAACAAAACCGTTCTTTGCATTGTCTATAATGAACAAGTCTGCGGCGTATGCTACGCCACGGGTCGTTCTTGTTATAATTACTCTTCAAATGCGTGAGAACAACACAATTTAATGACGTCATTTACCAATATTGAGATGGAAGGAATCACGTTTTATTTTTCTTTAACTTTAAGAACTTCTAAATTTAGATTTTAAAAAAATATAGTTATGAATTTTTATGTTATCCAGATTATAAAATACATTTTATCATTTCGATCCTGTAGCATTAGATCTCATGTTTTTAGATTTGGTCATGTAGTTTCAATAGAATCAAGGGCAATAAGTTATTTTGAAATATATTATTTTATTTGTGTCAGATTTTTGACACTGATTTTAGTTGCCTTAATTTGAGTTAGTCAATTCATGTTTGCTTAGTTGTTAATCATATTTTAAATTTTAATAGTATGCTTAAATTTTAATGTCTCTGTTATTTTTTTTTCAAATCATTTGGTCAACTAGGCAAAACAATGTATTTCCAACATTAATAGAGATTTATTTGTATTGTCACTATTTTCCCTTCCGATTCCAAGAACCATTTAACACAGCACTTTAATACTATTTAAAGCGAAAACACTTTAATTCGTTCTTAAAATACGAATATTATTCAACATAATATCCTATATAATACAAGGCAATTTTCTGTGCGGTTATCGATAGCGATTGGTCCCTCAAACTCCTAGACAACTACAGTCTACAGCCAATCACTAGCGGAGAAAAATTAAATCTGCTTTACAAATTGAACGACGTTGTAAACGAGTTATTTTTTGGGATTTGTAGTCAAAATCGTTGTTTTTACGGGTTATTTATTATAACTATAATGTATAGTATTTGTTGACGTGATACACATGTATGGCCGGTCGAGGCGGCGGGTCTCTCGACAAATCGCGGTGGTGGGGAGGTAGGGTCTCTGGACAGACCGCGGTGTGTGTGGGGGTGGGGGGGGCTAGGGTCTCTGGACAGATGGGGGTGGAGGGAGGTAGGGTCTCTGTACAAAGCCTCTGGTTGAAACGACGACTGGTGACGTTTCATTTTCACTTTTGAGTCAGTCGATGTGTATGCTGTGCTGTCCTACCATGAACTTCACAGATGACGCTACACTCATTCCCGTCATTGGACGGGCCTTGTTGCTAGTAGTAATAAAGATAAATATATCGTCTTTCGTAGACGGACAGATGCCATAAAAATGTAGCTAACAATATTTCTTACAAGTACGTAACGTGAAAGTAATAAATATTGTGACAGCTCTTTGATTTTGATTAAAAAAAAAGGTTGTTGGGATTTTTAAAAATTTTTTTAAAAATTTATGTTAAAAATTTTTTTTTAAACAATTTAGTTTAAATCCCAACATCCCATTTTTTTTTATAAAAAAGTTTGTTGGGATTTTAGAAAAGAAAAAAAAAGAAAATCTTTAAGATAGATTGACCATAGATTTTACATTAAATCCAAAGGTAAGCCTTTGACATCCACATTATAAAGTTATTATCACAATTTTCTGTTCATTTACATCTACTGTCATCAGACATGAGCTACTGTGCCTAGTTTAAATGTCCAGCAAATGGGGGAAATAGGTTTAATTGAGTTCTTAAGATATGTCGCAGACAGACAGACAGACATGTTGGTGTGGTGATTAAAAGTGATGAAAATGCTTTGGTAAAATGAGCGAAGATAGTGCTGGAGAGAAAAGAGTGAAGAAGAAAGAAATAGATAAAAAATTAATATGATTCAAAAACATTGGCTGAGAGACACGAAGTGGGAGGAATAGAGATAAAGAGATATCAAAGTTTCAAACAGAAAGAAACATTGAATTAGAGAGAGTGAGAAAGAGAGGGCGGCAGAGAAAGAGGTAAAGCGAGAGAGGGAGAGAGAGACAGAAAGAGAGGGGGGGTAAAGCGAGAGATGGAGAGAGAGAGAGAGAGGGGTAAAGCGAGAGAGGGAGAGAGAGACAGAAAGAGAAAGAGAGGGGTAAAGCGAGAGAGGGAGAGAGATGCAGAAAGAGAGAGAGAGAGAGAGAGAGAGAGAGAGAGAGAGAGAGAGAGAGAGAGAGAGAGATATTAAGTGTTTATTTTGGTTGCATGCCATAGAGAGTAAGCTATGTTGGTCTTTCTTATTGTAGCAATGTTTGGGCAATGGGGGGGGGCAGGGCAGGAGGGGGGCTGGAGGGTGGGGCTGGAGGGTGGGGCAGGAGGGTGGGGCTGGAGGGTGAGATTATAAGAGTTAAATGCTGAGACAAATGATATTCAATGACTGAGCCAAACTCCTAAGTTATTTACAGCCGTATCGGAATGGTTAGATACATCATTAAGACAGAAGACATGAGAACAGAGGAAGTTCATTAGTAGCAGTATTGATCGTGAAGGTAAAGACTTGAATATTTGATTTGGATTCAATTTTCTTAAGGTCACAGATGACCCATGGGCATTCAATGATTCACTATAACTTCGCTATAAATTTAATCATGTCCCTTTTGGGTGAGTTATTTTGGAACATCAAAATCAGTTCGTGGTTTTAACTACGTAATTAATCAATGATGTATTTTGAAATGGAGAAAGCAACAACAAAAAAAGAAAAATATATTTTTATTTTTATCTTTAAATGCATTATGAGTTTTTTTGCAAATGAAAATTACATTTTTGGAATATAATTTTCTACAAAAATTCATGACTTCATACCATACTTTAAAATAAAATCAACGTAAAAAAAGTTATTCAAAAAATTATAAATCTGAAAATATCAAAGTTAATGTCCAATAAAGTAACCAGAAAAAACTATAAAGGTATTATATGTTAGGTTTGTGCCAAATGCGGCCCGTGGGAACCATGCAGCCCGCCACGAGGCTTTGTGCGGCCTGTAGATGCTTCCTGACACAGAGATGCGCCCCTCGCCCTGCACATTTTGCCGTCAGCTGCTCTAGGTATAATATCTGTATCGCTGTGTTCAATGCGCATGAACAATGAAAGTAGTGGAAGTCAGCTCTAAAACATGATCAAAACTTTTAAAACTAACGTTAGTAAATGTATGACGGTCCTTATATTTAATCGTTTTGAAGATCAGCATTGCAAATTGGCGCCAGCGTTGAAAATATTTGTTGTTTGGTGGAGACTGAGACTTATTGCGTCTATTAACATAATTAAATGAGCGAATTCTACAAACAAAACCACCACGATTGTTTGCCTAACTTCTACAACAAACACCACCACGGTTGTTTGCCTAAATTCTACAACCAACACCACCACGATTGTTTGCCTGACTTCTACAACCAACACCACCACGGTTGTTTGCCTGACTTCTACAACCAACACCACCACGATTGTTTGCCTGACTTCTACAACCAACACCACCACGATTGTTTGCCTGACTTCTACAACCAACACCACCACGATTGTTTGCCTGACTTCAACAACCAACACCACCACGATTGTTTGCCTGACTTCTACAACCAACACCACCACGATTGTTTGCCTGACTTCTACAACCAACACCACCACGATTGTTTGCCTGACTTCTAAAACCAACACCACCACGATTGTTTGCCTGACTTTTACAACCAACACCACCACGATTGTTTGCCTGACTTCTACAACCAACACCATCACGATTGTTTGCCTGACTTTTACAACCAACACCACCACGATTGTTTGCCTGACTTTTACAACCAACACCACCACGATTGTTTGCCTGACTTCTACAACCAACACCACCACGATTGTTTGCCTGACTTTTACAACCAACACCACCACGATTGTTTGCCTGACTTCTACAACCAACACCACCACGATTGTTTGCCTGACTTTTACAACCAACACCACCACGATTGTTTGCCTGACTTTTACAACCAACACCACCACGATTGTTTGCCTGACTTCTACAACCAACACCACCACGATTGTTTGCCTGACTTTTACAACCAACACCACCACGATTGTTTGCCTGACTTCTACAACCAACACCATCACGATTGTTTGCCTGACTTTTACAACCAACACCACCAAGATTGTTTGCCTGACTTCTACAACCAACACCACCACGATTGTTTGCCTGAATTCTACAACCAACACCACCACGATTGTTTGCCTGACTTCTACAACCAACACCACCACGATTGTTTGCCTGAATTCTACAACCAACACCACCACGATTGTTTGCCTGACTTCAACAACCAAAACCACCACGATTGTTTGCCTGACTTCTACAACCAACACCACCACGATTGTTTGCCTGACTTCTACAACCAACACCACCACGATTGTTTGCCTGACTTTTACAACCAACACCACCACGATTGTTTGCCTGACTTCTACAACCAACACCATCACGATTGTTTGGCTGACTTTTACAACCAACACCACCACGATTGTTTGCCTGACTTTTACAACCAACACCACCACGATTGTTTGCCTGACTTCTAAAACCAACACCACCACGATTGTTTGCCTGACTTTTACAACCAACACCACCACGATTGTTTGCCTGACTTCTAAAACCAACACCACCACGATTGTTTGCCTGACTTCTACAACCAACACCACCACGATTGTTTGCCTGACTTTTACAACCAACACCACCACGATTGTTTGCCTGACTTCTAAAACCAACACCACCACGATTGTTTGCCTGACTTTTACAACCAACACCACCACGATTGTTTGCCTGACTTCTACAACCAACACCATCACGATTGTTTGGCTGACTTTTACAACCAACACCACCACGATTGTTTGCCTGACTTTTACAACCAACACCACCACGATTGTTTGCCTGACTTTTACAACCAACACCACCACGATTGTTTGCCTGACTTCTACAACCAACACCATCACGATTGTTTGCCTGACTTTTACAACCAACACCACCACGATTGTTTGCCTGACTTCTACAACCAACACCACCACGATTGTTTGCCTGAATTCTACAACCAACACCACCACGATTGTTTGCCTGACTTCTACAACCAACACCACCACAATTGTTTGCCTAACTTCTACAACCAACAGCATTACGCCTGTATATAAAATATAAAATGTATTAACAAATAAAGTTATCTTTCAAATCTAATGCGGAAAAGATTTCACAACTTCTATTTTATACGTTACAGTGACCATAACAGTAAAAGTTGAAGTACATGTATTATGAAATGACGTCTCCGGTCGTGTCCTCGGCGCACCGGTCATAGCTACAAGGAGGCGTACAAAAGAGGTTTAGGAATAATTGAGAAATGTTGTAAGGCTCAAACCTCGACTGATTCGTTTAGCCTGTCTCACCCAGATGGGTAATTCTTGTCATGTCTAATACTCTTGCAAGAATGAATACTTTAGTTTGAACAAAGTCTCTACAAATTATTTTATTTATTTCATTTTTAAATATCATGAATGAGAGAAAATGAGTTTTGAAAAAAAGCTTGCGAAAATATAGATAATCAAAGTTAATATCGTTGATTCTTAGGCTAGTTTTTATTTATATTATTATTATTAATTTATTAATTTTATTTAATTTAACGCCTTTAATCCCTGCTATAGAACTTGGAACTTAGATGCTTTTTGGCAAGGTGAAAGAAGCATTTATCAAAATTGAATGAAGTGACGTTTGTCAGATACTCACTTAATGACATAAAACAGTTTCTTTACTGTCACACACAAGTGTATATACTATATACTAAAGTTAACTAAAGTACTGACGGTCCTTTTTCTTGCTCTGTTATCTCCAAAAGGAATGTGAGAGAACCCTATATCGTGGCTCAAATATATTGAAAATTACTCTCGAAACTCTATATCTTCTAAACATCTGTAAGGCTGTTCGCTCGCTGATTTCAATTAGAAACTGGTGTTTAAACTGAAGGGTTTTACAGTCGTTGCCTCCAGTAAATAGCAATGGTGACAAAATATTGAATATGGTGACTAGAAACAACAGCCCGAATACTGGCGAGGACGATGCGTTGGCTTTCACCGTGTAAAACTTACTTGAGAAAAATTGCCTGAAGATGAAGCACATGAGCTCACGTCATATCGCAGTCAGTTCATGAAAGCCTTCAGAGTGAGATTGTTCACAACTCTAAATGTAAGGATATTTTATTTAACACGTAACTTTTACACCTAAGATCCAAAATATCAATTATTTTGAAATGTAAATGCAACATAAGAAAATACAAGAGATTTACCCGCACTTTGTAGCTGGAGTGTGCTGACACTTTTCCCCAGGATTAGTTGCTGGTTGTTACATTTTTTTTTGGCCAAGTTATTTATCAGATTTATCTATTACCAACCATTTTGATAATAGTACCGGTAAAAAAGGCAACTGCTTTGTACCACTCAGCTCAAATTTAAGATGCGTACACGAACATGTCTGCACCGCAATTTGACAATAAAATATTTTTGAAAGCGCATCGCTCAAAATAAAGTATTGGAAAAAAATAGCGCACCAAACTGAACTCGTTTTGAATGTCCGCACGAAGCTGTTCAATATCGAAATGAGATTTAATATTCCTCTATTTGTCTCAACATTTTCTGATCTTTTGATTGATGGCTTTCGGGTAAAAGGGACACTTACCAAAAATGTACGTAAACCATCTTCAGGTTAAAATGAACCGTCCTGCCAAATTTGGCCCCCGTCCGTCATTTGGTTTTTCCGTGATTGTGGAACTTACAGTCGAAAAGTGAAACATAAAAACATACAAACATACATACATACAAAGGTATAGACATACAAACATACAAAGATACAAAGATACAAAGATACAAACAGACAAACATACAAAGATACAAACATAAAAATATACAAACATACAAACCTACAAACATACAAATATATTAAGATACAAACATACAAACATACAAACATGGAAAGATACTAACACCAACTGAGCGTTGTATATTAGATTATAAGCGCAATAAGAGTTTTTAGCATTTTTAGAAGTCAGCGAAAACAATCTGTAATTTTACCTGGCGTATCTTTGGTATCGCTGGCTCAACAGATCAACATGATCCTGAGTTAATTTTGTATTTTGATATTTCCTTATTAAAATGTTCAGTATCAAAGGTATGGGGAAACACGTTTCTTTTAAACAAGACAAGAATGAATGAACTTTGATTCAAAATATTGATGAATACAAACATTGAGCATAGAAGTAAAATTAAAAAAATTTTAATTAAAAATAAAACAACCCGTAAAAAAACAAGTTTTTGAATATAAATCTTTTATATAGGAGACACAATTAAAATAATGTTCATTATAATACGGAGCGCAAGACAATCCAAAATACACAATTTTAGTTATGTCTCGTAAAACATGTTTAATATAATGCGCACCGATTTTAAAAATTATAGTCCATATAATAAGCACCAAATCGCGCAACAGGTAAGTATTAAAAAGGGACGTTCAATATAATACGCACCGTGACACGCAATCTCAAAAATTAAACATGATACATAGAGATAAATAAAATGATATAAAAATTCAATAATTTAATTATAATACATGTGATCGATCTGACATTTTGATACATCGTTTTTATCATCTGTACAAAACTGCCTGCAAAATTTCAGCTCGCTAGCTTGCGAGGAAGTGGGTAAAAAAATAGATCCAAAAGTATTTTCGACAAACAATCAAATAAACAAGCAAGCAAGGGCTCAGACACCACGAGTTAATATAAAGGATCTACAAAAAAACGTAAAAAAACAACTTTTTCACTATAAATCCTTTATGTACGAGACATAATTAAAAGAATGTTCATTATAATACGCAGCGCAAGACCATCCAAAAAATACAAAATTGCAGTTGTGTCGTAAAACATGTTTAATATAATGCGCACCGATCAGGAATATGTTTATAAAAAGTGTTGTCAATAAAATACGCACCTTATTGCGCGACAGAAAGGTTGTTCAATATAATGCGCACTCTTACACTCTATCTCAAAAATGTAACATCATACATAGATATAAATAAAATAATCTAAAAATTCAATAATTTAATTACGGTACATATAATCGATCTGAAATTCTAATACATTTTTTTTATCATCGGTACGAAACTGCCTGCAAAATTTCAGCTCGCTAGCTTACGAGGAAAAGGGTTAAAATTGATCCAAAGTTTTGGCGACAATAAAGCACGCAAGCAAGCAAGCAAGGGTTCAGACACCACGAGTTTATATAAGGTTTTAATAAAGATAATTAAAAAGAAACGTAAAAAACCCAGTTTTTGACTATAAATCCTTTATGTACGAGACAGTAACTAAAAGAATGTTCATTATAACACGCAGCGCAAGACCATCCAAAAATACAAAATTGCAGTTGTGTCGTAAAACATGTTTAATATAATGCGCACCGATCAGGAATATGTTTATAAAAAGTGTTGTCAATAAAATACGCACCTTATTGCGCGACAGAAAGGATGTTCAATATAATACGCACCGCGACACTCTATCTCAAAAAATAACATGTTACATAGGAATACATAAAATAATCTAAAAATTCAATAATTTAATTACAGTAAATGCGATCGATCTGAAATTATGATACATAGTTTTTATCGTCGCCACAAAACTGCCTGCTAAATTTCAACTCGCTAGCTTACGAGGAAGTGGGTTAAAAATCGATCGAAAGTTTTGGTGACCGACAAGCAATCAAGGGTTCAACCAGACACCACGAGTTAATATAAAGGATTTTTTAAAAAATCCTTTTCCTGAGCTAAATCTTAATTTCTTGAGTTTATATTTAAATGTGTGCGTGGTTATGTTCAGTCTCATCCATGGTTATGTTCAGTCTTATCCATGGTTATGTTCAGTCTTATCCATGGTTATGTTCAGTCTTATCCATGGTTATGTTCAGTCTTATCCATGGTTATGTTCAGTCTTATCCATGGTTATGTTCAGTCTTATCCATGGTTATGTTCAGTCTTATCCATGGTTATGTTCAGTCTTATCCATGGTTATGTTCAGTCTTATCCATGGTTATGTTCAGTCTTATCCATGGTTATGTTCATTCTTATCCATGGTTCATGTTTCAGTCTTATCCATGGTTAATGTTCAGTCTTATCCATGGTTCATGTTCAGTCTTATCCTTGGTTCATGTTCAGTCTTATCCATGGTTCATGTTCAGTCTTATCCATGGTTATGTTCAGTCTTATACACGTTAACTATGATTGATCCTCAATCAAATCGATCATTAGATTTAAAAAAAAATATATTCCAGTAATTAAACCTTTAATGACGTCATGGTCGACAACTTCATATATGGTAAATTACACTTACTAGTAAACAATATCTGAGGTTCAGTAGTCGAGTAAGGTTACTACTTAAAATTTTTGTAGAAATGATGCATCGATTATAATTTTTAATGACCAATTTACTGAAATTTAACACTTTCATTCTCTCGACAGCAGGAAAGATAACAGCAGAGCTAGGCAGGCCTTAGATTGGAACGACAACGAGGAAGGCCCAAGCGTACATGGAGACGGAGCATGTTGGACGAGGCTGGAAGAACTGGGAAGAGCTGGGAAGAATTGAAGTTTCTGGCAAGGGACCGTGTAGAGTGGCGAGCTTTGACAGAGGCCCTATGTTCCACAAGGAACTCAAAAGTACAAATGATGATAATGATTCTCTCGACACCGTACTATGAAGATGAAAACGTGAATGTGTTTTTGTTTTGTTTTTATTTTTTATTGTTGAATATTTATGTCAAATAAATTTTTCAAGCAACAAAATATATTAGTGAGTCTTAATACACCAAGTCATCAAAATACCAAAATAACACATCAATCGATCTAACAACAAACATCTGAACAACTACCCATATCTTTTATGTGTGCACCATTGCCTCAACACTTCACGATACATCTACATGACGTCACTGGAATCGCTGCCCTACATGCTACAACTAGATGATAGCTCACGGTGCAGAACTACATGTCTGCCAAGCAGACCTTCGTGTCTTCCAAGTAGACATTTGACATGTCTGCAAATAGACACGTTGTAGTGCACTTCGCTAAAGTCTCCACGATGAAATTGGTCCATTTTGTGCACCGCAGACTCCCACGAGCATTCTTAATAGAATAAACACCAAATGTAGTTTCGATATAGATCACCTCACCGCCACAACAGCGTGTACCCCGCAAGCAGAAAACTACAAACAGTCCTAACATCACACACGCGCACACAAAGAATTCCCACCTCCCATACATACACACACGCGCTCAAATCACACACACGCGCTCAAATCACACATACGCGCTCAAATCACACACACTCACTCCCTTGATGATTTAACGTCACCGATAAATTAAATAACCATTTTTTTAAACACGTTTCAAAGCCCAATTTTAGCCGTTAATAAACAAATATTGCAATATACAAATGTCCAGAGAATACAGCAGGCGTCTGTTAGTGGTCTGCACCTCAAATATTTCATCTGCTTTGTAGGACACTGAATTTTTATAACAAATTATGTTAAACAACAAACACGTGTATTGTAGTACATGATATTCTCACGGACAGAACCAACATGTATTGTTGTACAAGATATTCTCACGACAGAACATACGTGTACAGTGTACATGATATTCTCACGACAGCACATACGTGTATTGTAGTAAAGATATTCTCACGACAGCACACGCGTGTATTGTAGTAAAGATATTCTCACGACAGCACACATGTGTACAGTGTACATCAGTGATTCTCAAACTTTTTAGTACGGCGGACCGGCACGAATTTTTGCCATTGCACCAGAGACCTTGCACTATTTTCCCTGCACTGACAATTTTTTCTGTCCTTTTTTTTTGAACATCTGCGGAACGGCAGCGGATGGCCCACGGACCGGCACCGGTCCGCGGACCACCACTTTGAGAACACTGGTGTACATGACATTCTCACGACAGCACACAGGTATATTGTAGTAGAAGATATTCTCACGACACCACACACGTGTATTGTAATACAAGATATTCTCACGACTCTATTCAATCCCACCAACAGACAAGATTATGCTGATGTTTTAAAAAAGCATCAATAAATATTAGGGGAAAAAAACAACATTTTTAAAAATAATAAAAATATTTTAAAAACAAGAGAAATAGCCACAATGAAATAGCAACGATGAATCTCTAAATTTGTAAAATCTGTCCACGAAATATTAACAAGCCATGTGTTTTCTGTAATAATTCCGTATCCCCAGATTATAGGTTATCCCTTGAGCTCCAAACCAGGAGCGTCATTGAGGTTAATATCGCTGGGTATGGTCAAAATTTAGCACTCCTACCCCCCCCCCAGCCCCCACACTGAAATATTGTCTGCAGGTAACCAATTATAACACGCCCCTCCCCTCTAGAGCCAAACCCAAACAAGTTTTTCCGTATCTATTTGGTCAAGAACTTTCACCACCCATCAAATGCAGTGTTTCCTCACTCGACTGTTTCCTTATCCAAACTCGAATCGAATCTCCGTTTCCTGGTACCACCATCATCTCCCATAACAGCAGACTATGAAGTTAAGAAAGTCTGCCAGCCTCTAACGGTAAATGCCCCCCTACCCGTTCTCCTCAAATCGATGAGTTCTCAGTGATCGATACAATAATGAAGATCCGATTTTAATATTTACTGATGGCCTGGGATCAAAATGAGCAACGTCATCTTTACCCCAGTCGGACGAGCAAGGAGTGGGGGGCTGTGGGGTGAATGATAGACTAAAAAGTGTGGATGAAGGAAATGTAAGTGTGTGGGGATTGGCGATTGCGGGGATTTGAGTTCTTTCAATAAAAAATACATTAATAGAAGTTGTACAAAATCTGCGAGCGTTCCATTGAATTAAATCGGAAATTTTTGTTTAAACTTGGCGCTAAATAAATAAAACAACGATAATAACTAAACTTATATACTGAAAAAGAAGAATAGCTGTCGGGTGTGTGGGGGGGGGGCAGTTACATAGTCAACTACAGAGATGGATATGTGAAGCAAGCGTCTCAAACATTCAGCCATGAGCTGCATGAAGAAATCATAACGGCTGCCAGCGTTAGTTGGACTTTACAAAGATACGTCTTTCAACGTGTGTATAAGTCATGGAGTGGATTCTTGTGTATAACATGGCAGTATGACTTTTGATGGCAATATGCGAGCAATATTTTGTATTAATCTATCCAAGGATTGCATTTGGAGATGGTCGGTCTTTGGGACCTGACATGTTGGGCCTGCATATAGGTAATGACAATGATAGATGTATTCGAAGCCTGTCGTTTTGGGTAAATAATTTAGATAAGACATTTCAATCTATTTCCTTAATATTAATATCAATTTTAACAAGAGCAACTTTAGTATAAACAAACGTGCTACTAATTTCCTGGCCCTCTTTTTGATCATACTATAACAGTTCTTTCATGAACGTTTACTAGAAATATAAAAGTAAATAAATGCGAGCTAGATTATTACCTCCCTTCATACACACGCACATTATTTATTCATCCATCCATCCATTCATCCATCCATCCAATCATCCCTGTGGCGCTACAGCCCGATGTGGGGCTTGGGTCTGCTTCACCACCTCCTTCCCCTCAGTCCTAATCAACGCCTTTCTTCTCCAACACATTGGATGCCCAGTTGTTGTACATCTTTCTCTACTTCATCCATCCATCTAAGCTTAGGTCTTCCCTTGAGCCGTTTTCCTCTGGGGTTTTTGTGGTGCACCCTCTTTAGTCTCGTGTTAATTTACATTCTTTCCAGGTTTACACACACATTAGTGAACCCACAAATGAATTCTGGTAATTTTTAAAAGCTACTGATTTCAAGCACCTGAACCAAACTCTATACCCGACTTTCAGCACAGCGCCAATGAGTTCCATGCCCCATTGGATTCTTCAAAAATTTATTTGATGATGGCTCATTGAGCCAACATCACCAACCCCTTGCTTGACCCCACCCACACCTGTCTATCCCACCAACCCATAGTTCAACCCACCCCTGGTCCCCCTATACCATTCACACAACACACCCCAGCGCGAGACGTTGCTAAAAAAACATCTTACACTGACGTTATGCCTGGGGCTGCTCAGTACAGGAAGCAGTTTATTCACCAGGTCCACTCAATAACCCACGAGACACTGTCTACCGGGCGCCATCTTGCACTGCCACTGCCACGAAGAAGGTCATCCCGACAGTTTGGGTGAGATGGGAGATAAACGAGTTACTTTCATCGAGAGTGGGTTTCTCCTGGCCCCGAAACCTCGTTAGATGGATTCTGGAGGAGGCGCGAGAATTGGCGAGGGGTGTGAACGAGGAAATAAATAAAGACAAAAGATAGCGAGACTTAAGGTGTCAAGAGGGATATCAAAAGTGGTAGGGGGTGGGGTGGAACTTTAGGTGGAGAAAGATTTTTTTGATGAAATGCCACTTTGCGTGCTGCACCAATAGATGTTATATGCGCGCTAGAGATGTTTGTTGTGCGTGCTGCCGATGCCCTCCAAGCAACATAAAAGTGGATATCATGTTTATTAAAAAAGAAAAAACTGATGATAGCACTTGTCAATGAATAGCTTCATTTTCAGATGCCAGGCCTCTCCAATGGCATATCGCAGATTATGTGCACGTAAAAATTAAACATTAAACATGCATCAAAAAGTGGGGAAATTGAATGAACATTAATTTCAATGAAATATGTCGTCGACTATCATTTTAAAGTTTATTAAACACTTGTTTATCTTTTACGTCAAACTGCGGACACATTTTTGATAAATATTTTAATTACATATCATTTTTTATGGATTTCCACAGCATTGTGCGGATAATGAAATTGATTTGGATTGATGTGTGCAGGGTCGGACTTTAACTTGATTTTACCCTAAGCTATTTGAGATATGGGGGGGGGGCCCTTTGAAGTCCAGATATTCTACGTCAGTGTCAAATATTATAAAAATAAATTCCGAGGGGCCCCCGAGAATCTGTAGCTTGTTTAGCAAATAGGTAAATCCAGCACTGGGCGTATGATATATTTGATAAAATTGCATAATTAATTTCACTTTAGTCCTGAAATCATGAGCATTTAAAATGCTTTGTGTTAGTGCGTGAAGTTAAACATTCCAACGCGGCAATATGGAAAACACAGTTATGTTGTTTTTAAATATTTTTTTTTAAAGAAAGTACTTGAAGAAGATATTTTGTCTGGACCTCGTAAGGAAGTCCATTTGACTAAAGACATTTGAGATTGATAGTTTTGTCCATCTTCCAGTAACTAAACAAATTAATTTATGCCTTCACACATAGGAAGTGAACATTCGGGAGTGTCTTAAAATATTCTGCAGTAATATCATCGTACGTTTACAGAAAATTTGACTTTTCGGGATAGTTCAAGTCTAGATCTAACATGGGGCCCTATTGGATAGTTCACGTCTAGATCTAACATGGGGCCCTATTGGATAGTTTACGTCTAGATCTAACATGGGGCCCTATTGGATAGTTCACGTCTAGATCTAACATGGGGCCCTATTGGATAGTTCACGTCTAGATCTAACATGGGGCCCTATTGGATAGTTCACGTCTAGATCTAACATGGGGCCCTATTGGATAGTTCACGTCTAGATCTAACATGGGGCCCTATTGGATAGTTCACGTCTAGATCTAACATGGGGCCCTATTGGATAGTTTACGTCTAGATCTAACATGGGGCCCTATTGGATAGTTACGTCTAGATCTAACATGGGGCCCTATTGGATAGTTCACGTCTAGTATCTAACATGGGGCCCTATTGGATAGTTTCACGTCTAGATCTAACATGGGGCCCTATTGGATAGTTCACGTCTAGATCTAACATGGGGCCCTATTGGATAGTTCACGTCTAGATCTAACATGGGGCCCTATTGGATAGTTCACGTCTAGATCTAACATGGGGCCCTATTGGATAGTTCACGTCTAGATCTAACATGGGGCCCTATTGGATAGTTCACGTCTAGATCTAACATGGGGCCCTATTGGATAGTTCACGTCTAGATCTAACATGGGGCCCTGTTGGATAGTTCACGTCTGTATGTAATTTGGGGCCCTATTGGATAGTTAACGTCTGTTGCTAATGTGGGGCCCTATTGGATAGTTCACGTCTGTTTCTAATGTGGGGCCATATTGGATAGTTCACGTCTGTTTCTAATGTGGGGCCATATTGGATAGTTCACGTCTGTTTCTAATGTGGGGCCATATTGGATAGTTCACGTCTATAGCTAACATGGGGCCCTATTGGATAGTTCACGTCTGTATGTAACACGGGGCCCTATTAGGTAGTTCACATCCAGATCTAACATGGGGCCCTATTGGATAGTTCACATCCAGATCTAACATTGGTCCCTATTGGATAGTTCACATCCAGATCTAACATTGGTCCCTATTGGATAGTTCACGTCTAGATCTAACGTGTGACCCTGTTGGTAATTTTTTGAGAACATCTACCATTTGCACTCTAATTAACGAATATATATAACAGAAAAACAAAGGGGAAGAACCAACAGACTTAAATTAAAGCGCCAGCAATTGTTTCAAACATTCTAAAGGGCTATTCCCCGCAGCTAAAGGATTTTCAAAACCTTAAAATGTAAGGTCAGATGTAATTTCAAGGTCTCTTTAATTATAATATTATTTTAATCACGAAAGAGGCCATAAAATCTCAAAATGTCCTTGTGTCAAATACTATGCTGCTAAATCTTTCCATTCTTTATAATTGACATAAAGAGTCTCAGAGTTTTGATTGTAAAGTTTCATCATCCTCACGCAAACATTAGACACTTTTCCCTCGGGACATCATTCGCACCGCAACCCCCCGCCCGCCCCATCCCCCGGAAACCATGCCCAGACGCCTACATGCATTTCCTCCACTCATAATTGGACAATACTATTTTGGCTGACACTCCGGCCAACCCCCACCCCCCCACCCCACCCCTACCTCCTCTGTTGTCCAACAAAACACTTCCTGTGTGTTAGCTCGTCATGTTTTTTATCCCCGAGGACCGATTTCACCGTTGTAGTTCATTAGAGAATAGCGCTGGTTTTTTGGAGACATGAGTTGCAGAGCTTTCGTTTCGCTCATTGTTTCTACCGCCCCAAGGTTGGAATGTTATCCACCCCAGTAATGGAATGTTAGGTCTTTTTCTTGACTCCTAACCTTGACAGATGGACATTGAAAGCATTGAAACCATATATACAACATCACGCACAGCCACCAAGTTAACGACCTTGAAAGAATCACATTTACATAACGGCACTGAAGCCATGGCCCAGGGTTCATGATCGTGAAATGATGGCACTGGCACTCGGCACTGACAACATGACATTGACAACATGGCACTGACAACATGGCTCTGACATAATGGCTTTGTCATTAATGACTCTGACATCACGGCTCTAAAAACATGGCTCTGACATCATGAACCTGAGCGACCACTACACTACAGACAGTCCTGAACTATAAATATAGAAGCTGCAACCATGTACTTTGTGCAGTGTATATATTTTTATTTTATCACTCAGTTTTCGTTGTTCTTTGTTCGCTGTGTGAGGTTTCTTGCCGACAAGTTACTTCATCTCATTGAATGTAATTTTCCATTATTTCCCGGTTGTAATGTCGTTATTTATAAATAGATACAACTTTAGTTTAATTTCCCAGAAATTCAAGATCAAATGTTTGAATGTGTCTTTTGGTTACAGCTTGTGTTTACGTTATTCTTTCATCCTTGTGATACATAGCGATGGATTGAATTTTAAATTTAAAAAAACAACAACAACAACAATTTACAAAGTAAAATGTTGCAGTCAAGACAATAGGCACAAGGAAGACCCAAGACCCCAGTCGCTGGTGTCACAGTTAAGCTTGACTTGACATACTTATACCGCGCTTTGACCAACCAAGTGTCTGTAATCAATAACTGTGCCAGAGCTTCGTAATAGTTTGGATATCATCAAAATGACGTCATCGGTAAACGATCGGGCAAGCGCCACAAAGGGCGTTACGAATGTGGAAAGTCTGAAGATGTTCAACATTTTTTAGTTTTTTTATTTATTTTTGTTATTTTTTTTACACTTTGGCAATATGAAAACGTTTTCTGAGACAGGAAATAAAAGAGAGAAAATAGAAGAGAAAGAGAGAGAAAGAGAGACCGAAATAGAGAAAGAGAGAGAAAGAGAGACCGAAATAGAGAAAGAGAGAGAAAGAGAGACCGAAATAGAGAAAGAGAGAGAAAGAGAGACCGAAATAGAGAAAGAGAGAGAAAGAGAGACCGAAATAGAGAAAGAGAGAGAAAGAGAGACCGAAATAGAGAAAGAGAGAGAAAGAGAGACCGAAATAGAGAAAGAGAGAGAAAGAGAGACCGAAATAGAGAAAGAGAGAGAAAGAGAGACCGAAATAGAGAAAGAGAGAGAAAGAGAGACCGAAATAGAGAAAGAGAGAGAAAGAGAGACCGAAATAGAGAAAGAGAGAGAAAGAGAGACCGAAATAGAGAAAGAGAGAGAGAGAGAGAGAGAAAAGACGAAGAAAGAGAAAGTAAGAATGAGGAAATTACGTAATTTTGGACAGAAGGTTCTTGACAGGAAGCTACAAAATTAGGGACAGGCCAGAAGTGGACCGTCCAACAAGCGATAATCTGTTTAACACATTTAAGACAAGAGCCAGGTCCAAATTATAGAAGAGTAAAGTTCTTGGAGGAAAAAATGAAGGTCCAATGTGTAAAATAATGTTAAATTTGTAAGAGAATATGGTGTAGTGTGAACAAGAAAGGAGCCCAACTGGTCAATAGTATATCGGACCTTGTTGTGTCAAGAACTGGCATTTATTACTATCCGTGATCTTGGTTTCTGGAGGAGTCCACAAAGGTTAAATGTACTCCTTCACATTGATTTAAGAAATCTATCAAACCCCAATTCTCTACACACGCACACAAACACACGCATACATAAATTCACAGATCGTTTCAGGAGATCATTGCCAGAATAATTACAAGTGGTGTCGATTGATTGATTGATCACATCGCAGAGGCGCTGGGTGCCAGCACGCTGGTCAGCCGAGCCACGCCGGACTGACGGTAGCAATGGGGTAGAATTTAGGGTGGTTTAAATGTCTGTCCTCAACAAATGGCCAGCAAAGTTCCCAGGTAGGTGCATGTGCTCCTCTAGAGTAGATGGCAACAGTTGTCAATTAGTGTGCGTTGAAGTATTTATTTCAATCTAATCTCAGTTTTGTCAAGGTAACCAGATATGGCCAACGACTGCTATTTAAATTTTTTAAAATGAATGTTTATTAGTTTATATGTTAAGCGATGGGACAATTGTTTAATTGAAGATTTTGAGGTTAAAAGTATAATAAAGGAAAAAATACTTTAAATAGTGAAAATTCTAAAATAATAATTGCGTTATTAATTGTTGTGTCACCGATATGAAATTCTGTATTTTTGTTTTAATTGTTCTTATAGTCTGTCAATAAACGTATCATAACATATGTAAAGATATATTTGCTATATACATACACTCGTGAGAAAGATCAAAGATATTACAAATTAAATTTTAAAATCAACAACTTATAAATAATGACAAATTGGTGTCAAATTTTAAATTTAAAAAAAATCTTAATTGCAAAAATATCAATAAAATATTCACCTTTTTCCATTTAAGCGTAGTTTTCAATCATTTGAAAAGTCTTTCTTCAAAAATCTTTTTTTAATAAAATTAATATAACCATGTATTCATCTGAGGGGCACTGTGGCGATCGATTAGCGATCTTAAAGTCCCAGGTCCGAGACCTAGTGGAAGTTGTGACTTCCTTCCAGGTCCCCAGGGCGTCCCTGAGTCCACCCAGCCCCGATGGTTACCTGACATGAGTTGGGGATAAAGTAAAGGCGGCTGGGGATTGTGCTAGCCACGGATTCCTTTCGTACGCAGCAGCGGCTGTAGAAACTTTTGAACGCTACTTCGCCTGCCCCCATAGGCCAGCATGGGTTGAAAACGGAACTTCACTTATTGTTTATTTGTTGTTTTTTTCCCCCTGAAGCATCCAATTATTACCGAGCTGACCACTAGCGGCTTTGAAGACCTTACTTTTGGTGAAATTTGAAGTAAATAATAAACAATATATTAATGCTAAGTCTTTTTTTTTCACGCGCCATTGCAGCCAGGCAAAGAGATCTCAAGGTTAGTTTCGGTTCACTGAGTTTTAGGGGCGCACGAAGACTACGCCCCAGGGAAATTAGTCCTCTGACGAACTCATTAAACCCTCCATTGTTTTTAGTTTGTGACGAAGTGATTGTTATTTGGCATCAACCTGGCCATCGATCATTGTTATTAATTATATTATTTTTGCATGTCATTTATGACATGCCGCCAAGTGCGGCCAATTTTTACGCGACGTTAAAAAAAAAGGGACTGACATTATCAGCGATGACGTGGTTTGTCTCATTAAATTCAAAGGGGCTGCTCAAATAAGGAAGGCCCCGGTGCTTAATGGACTAATCTACACTTCTCTAAAGCTGTATTATTTGAAAGCAGAAAAAAAATTGGGTGGGGAATTCGCCATGCATGAACATTAATGTGAATGTTATTTGTTTGATCTTGGCGGTTATTGCAACTGTATTTATGAGAGTAGAGATGTCAATGAAAAAACAAAATAAAGTTGATGATTTCTAGGTAACAAAAACTAGGTGTATAGATTCGGCATTGATACGGAAAACACATTGTACAATCTTGTAAGTCTTATAAGAAAATATCCAAAAATAATATTTTTTATGTTTTTTTTTAAATGTCTGTGAAGTCCAGGGGGATTATAGAAACATTAGAAATAGTATGGACATTGGCATAACAATAAACCCATGATCCAAAGAGACCTTATCCTAAAATTAAACTGAAACGTGTACACTTTATTTTTTACCTATTCATAAGATTATATATAATAAATTATGAATTATAAAAGCTACCATTGATTTTTTTTTAAAAGACAAATTTTCTCATGTTGTTATTAGGTCATGGGACTTGAAAAATAGGCTGCTAAATTATTGTAACAGCACTGCAATATGTGTTGCGTTCTGCACCACATTTTAACAATAGTGGTATCAATGACAACTGGGATTTGAATCTAGTGGGGGGGAGGGCACCGAGAGGGTTTCAATTATTTTTAAAAAGTGAATGGGGAGGGGGTGGTAGGGGTGGGGATGGGGTTTGGATCAATGTTATCCTCTAATAAATGCCTCGGGCTAAAAACGAGTTAGCAAAGAGTTGAGTTTTTCTTTAAGCCGACTTTCGTCGCGTAAAACTCGAGCCTTTGACGAGTGCTCCAAACATTAGGCTCGCCTCTTTTCACGGAATCGAAGATCACGAGTTATTTTTTATTTTTTTAATATTTTTGTGAGACTGAGCTCTCCGAGGGCTTTATTACGAGAATCGATTTCCAGAAATATCTAACCGCAACTCAGGGAAAGTAATTAATATTTCTAGATATGAAATCTCCAAATCAATTTCAGCCTTAATCTATTTTCTTTCTTGCCATTTTTTGATATATCCAGATTTGTTAATTTAGAAGAAATAATAATATTGGAAATATCGGGGGCGGTTCATTATAATTAGTTTTTACTCAAATATTGACATTGCAAAGGAAACTCTGTAAATACGTTGTGCTGTAAAACTCTCAACAGTAACCACGATACAATCGAAGCTTAAGTCTCCAATTAATAAATTTAAGAGTTTCCATCAATGAGATTTTAAAACGGTCTCTTGTTATTGTTTGGATGGTCAACATCCAAGCGTCGTTCACTCGGTGCATAAGATCAGCCGGTATGAGATTTGTGGAGGCGGGGGGGGGCGGCGGTGTTTGCTGGTTATTTATGATTCTTACTCGTAACAAACGAGTCCAATTTAAATCGGATGCTAGCTCTTTGTTATCTGAAGTTATAAATATATGGCCATGTAATCGAAATGGTAAAACTAATAGCATTTTTTTAGCGTTGATGACGTGGACAATTGAACTACTTACGCGCAGTGGTGTAGTGGGGGGTGGGCGCGGGAGGGCCTGGCCCTCCGACCTTTTTTTAACAGGGAGGGCGCGCCCACCCTGCCTGGAGGGGACTTTTGAGACTGTGTTAGTTGTAGAACTTGTAGACCTTTGAGAAAAATACGCCGCGTGAAAAATTTGAAAAAAAAGAGAGCCCTCCCACCTCTTTTTTTTTAGGACTACACCACTGCTTACGAGGTCATAACAATGACTCAACGAGCTAAACAGCGATTTAAAAATAACTAGTTGTTCCTTTGTTTGGGATGGGGAGGTTGCGAATCTTTAAATATATATATACTAGCGTATCACCCGTCAAAAATGACGAAAGTTTTGAAAATAAATACACATCAGATTAAAAAAATAGCGTAATACAGAACTTTCATTTATTTAAAAAAATTTTTTTATTCATTATTATCATATTGAACAATTTTATGCGGAAGGTTTGAAAATCGTTATATTTGGTGCAGTAATTTTTCATGCGCACTATTGAACCTAACAGCATTACATCAGCATTAAACAATATAATTTGCAATGTCTGTCCGTGACGCTACTAATTTTAGAAAGCAGGGAAAACCAAATTACTGCACCAATGCGTCAAAAGGTGTGCAAATGAAAGATGCGCTGTAAACAAAATTTTATATGACGTCATTGTTTTCGCTCGCACATGTATTTTAATTTTGGAAAAGGGATCAATGTAAATAGAGGATTTGATGATGGTTAATTATAAAATCAAAAAAGACGTATTTATCAAACAAGGGCAAGTTAGTTGGGCTTTTGAAAAGGTCGGCGCCGTAGGCGCCCTAAAAAAAGTGCATTTTTTATAAAATAAATAGATTTCAGCTGAAAACTTCCGTCATTTTTGACAGGTGATACGCTATATTTATATATATATATATATATATATATATATATCGCAGCGTTTTTAAACTAACTATATTGGACACCCGCTTGATATGGCACGTTGACAACAACATGAGAAAAGTGAAGTTGACTGCCTTCGTAAAGATAGCAATTTTCTCACCATTATAGACACCAATGGTTGAAATAAAACAACTGTCTGACAATAGCTGTTAATACAACAATCTGACCATAGCTGTTAATACAACAATCTGACCATAGCTGTTAATAGAACAATCTGACCATAGCTGTTAATGCAACAGTCAGAATTAAAAAGAAACAATTAGTTGTGATTATTTTCCGATCCCCGAATTTTGTCTCCTCCCCCCTCCAACCCCTTCCCACGTGCTGATTTAAATCCTGCTCCATCACTTTAGCTCCATCACACACTTAACTGAATGGAGAGGTGAGCAAAATCCAGGACGTATCAGATTAAAGACATCTACCAGATTATTCTATTCAACCGTTCTCAAGCCGGCCGTGCACTTAAGATCTGCACCTTTAGACCACCTCATCCCCTTCGCGTGACATGCATGTGTTTGATTCATGTGTTGTTGAACTCTTTCCCTGAGCAAAAAGACGTGGTCGGTCAATCCATCGAGTGTGACACCGGCCTCTGGTCCTCCGCTTCCTGTTGAACTATTCATCAGGGGGACTAACTGTAGCAGAAGCCCCCCCCCTCCCTCTTACAGAACCATTTTCCTTTACGTCACCCAATTTCCTCGCAGTCCCGGGTACAACCTATTTGCTCCGGTCCCACATGAGCCAAGGGAAGGAACTGCGCCTCCGGTTATCACCGATATCTGAGTTCAAGACAAAGGTCTCAACATTCTCTTCAGACAGATTTACGGACACAATTCTGCATGTTTTCTCATTTCCCGCTCGTCCACTTTACGGACACAAACTTTCTTGTGTACTCTAAATCAGATATGAATATTTCTTTATTTTGTTTACTCTAAATCCATTTTCTAACAAATGGAAGATCTGGATTTGTTGGAATATCGATATTTTTATCCAAAGCTCATCCAATTGATCGCACCATTTCTAACACTCTCCCTCCTCAATCTCTCTCTACTTCTCTAATTTTTCTACTTTCTTGAAGGAGGTCCATGTCTTGTATCGTGATCTCGATACCATAGTCATTCAAACATGAGAAAATCATGTATTCGAATGCATCAGAGGGTATTTAAGTAGCAAGTGCATTTCCGTTCTAAAGAAAAGAAAGACAACCCCGTAGTACGAGATTTATTCAATGATTGGCATCAAAAATTTCTATGGTACCATTTTATTCAGTCATTTGGTCGAATCCAACGACCCGCAGGATCAAATATTAATTAAAAAGAACCCCAAAAATTGTAGCATAACAAATGTATTACTTAACTTAAAAATTAATCAAACATCATTCTTTTGTAAGTATCCATACTTTGCTTTTTGATAATATTTTTATCAGTAGTAAAATAACTAAAAATATGTTTTTAATCCATAATTTTAACGTAAACTAGATGTCATCGCCATCAAACTTTCAAACCAGATCGCCAGAGAGTAACTTGACCCCATATATTGTGGACATATAGGTTTTTGTGAGGACGGAAAAATGAATTTTTAAATTAGTTTTATAGGTATGCACTCAATTTTTTAAGTCAATTTTCCTTGGGAATTGTGTTTATACATTTGCAATGTCTGCACTGTTCGAGCTTGCACATGCAACTTCTCCTGAACCATACCAGATAGAGGGTTCGGGTGTTTTGCAAATATGCCAAGGAGGTCCCAAAGATGTGCAACGGCCAAAAAATACCGAAAAGGTTTACTGGATTTCCTGGAAAATAAAAAAAAACGAAAAAATATCAGTATTTTGTCAACTTCTCGCCAACCATAACATCTATCGGGTTGAAAGAAACGCCAAACAATAGCTAATAATATTTAGAACAATGTTGGAGAAGGAATTTTTCAAAAATCTCTTTTCGTTCGACTCCAGTAATTTTAGCAGCAATGTCTAGAAAGCAATTGTCTCGTATTGTTTAAGAATTATTATTTGAAATTACTTTTAATGTCATCATATATATATATTTAACCTCAATTATCTCTGACTCACTTTGGCCTAACGCTAAGAGACATCACTCTGCTTTTTTTTTAAATTGAAAATATAGACTAAAAAATCGTAATCATTTTGGTTTCCAGATTAACATTAACCAAACAACGAAAGAACCTTTAACGTCAGCATTTGTATTGTGAACAGTGCTGACTGACTCAAAGAGGTTTTTTTTGGTGCAGTAATTTGGTGCGCTGCTTTCTAAAATTAGTTTAAAAATCGTGTGATGATTAGCGCTGTAAAAGAATATTATATAAATGCGTTGTGTGCATTTCAGGAATATTTAGTACTTATCATACAAGGCTAAGTTACTTGGGCTTTTGACCCAAAAAAAAGTTACTTGGGCTTTTGAAAAAAGTTGACGCCGCAGCACAACCTAGACTATCTTATCTTATCTATACAGACGCTCCTTCTATGCAGAAGATGGTTGCGTCCACAGACCATGACAGATTATCTGTTGGCAAGTGATGCAGTATTCACAGGCCACGGCTTTGTGGGTTCCACGCATTACACAGCCGCCTAACTACATGTAGTGTTAGGTACCCATTCGGAGCGGGGTGACTCAGGGACGCCCTAGGCCCCGGGAACAAACCCTTGCCTTCACACGGATTCGAACCCGTGACCATCGGTACGACAGTCCAGTGCGCTGCCACTCGACCACCGCGTCTAGACTAGAATGATATAGTTAATGGGGTTTTCCCGCTTTGTGAATGCAAATTGTTATGTGTTGCGCATTATATTGACTCCTCCTTCGTGTGACGCAGCATGAAGGGATATGACGTCATAGAGAAAATATGCGATAGGGAGCAATTGATAGCAATTGTTTTGTTTACTTTCAGAATTATTGATTTGAAATGACTTTTAATGTAATCTAGAATGATTTCCCTTTGTTGGCAATAATTGCGTTTAAATACTCATTCGAGTTTTTATTACTTGTTTTTATCAAAAGTTTAGTTTGCGCACAAATGTTTAAAAATGTGCATCAATTTTCACAACAGTGCAAAGGAAGATCTTTGTTATGTTAATACTAGGGGCTTTAGGGCGCCTACGGCAGCGCCCATTTTGTGTGTGGTAAAAAGCCCCAAGTAACTTATCCTTGTTTGATAAATTCGAAATATTCACCTTCCTGAAATGTACACAAAGTATTTTATAATTATAAATCCTCAAATCCTCTTTTTACATCGCTCTCTTTTCCAAAATTAAAATATAAGCTAAAATATGACGTCATATAATTTTTTTAAAGAATCTTTGAGAATTTTTAGAATTTTGAACACCTCCTAATGCGCGCCTTGTATATATACTTAAATATAAGCTCCAAAAATGAAGTCATAACACTACGGATCCTTCCTTCCAGCCTGTGACTTGAGCTATTATATTGTTTTATTTCTTTTGTAAATGTGCACACAATGTATAGAGCGTGAACATTTGGTCAGTCTCTCTCTAGCGCAACAAGCGTCCAGTCATGCGTATCCCATTTTAACTTTCCAAAACAAAAAGAACGTGTTGAGTCTTGAGTGAAACAGCGGCTTGCTCTCACATTACAGCTGTTAACAATGGCAGGCCACAATGAGTTAACATTGAGGAAACGTTTGGCACGCCAACTGTGATCATGACGAAGTATTTTGTCTTACTAGCTGTGCACATCGTTAGTAAAACGTATATTCACTACCAGAGGCGTTAAATATTTTTTTCATTATTTAATAGTAATGTGAAAAACAACAATTATTGTTCTTGTTGAAACTTATTTTTAGTGTTTTCTCAAATAAATTCAAAAATGGATCTAAAACTGAATATGATTTAGTGTAGCAGACTAGCTACAGTCATATGCTGAGTTTAGAAACTATGTACCAGACTAGCTACAGTCAAAGGCTGAGTTTAGAAACTATGTACCAGACTAGCTACAGTCTCAGGCTGAGTTTAGAAACTATGTACCAGACTAGCTACAGTCTCAGGCTGAGTTTAGAAACTATGTACCAGACTAGCTACAGTCAAAGGCTGAGTTAAGAAACTATGTACCAGACTAGCTACAGTCTCAGGCTGAGTTAAGAAACTATGTACCAGACTAGCTACAGTCTCAGGCTGAGTTAAGAAACTATGTACCAGACTAGCTACAGTCTCAGGCTGAGTTAAGAAACTATGTACCAGACTAGCTACAGTCTCAGGCTGAGTTAAGAAACTATGTAACAGACTAGCTACAGTCATAGGCTGAGATTAGAAACTAACAGACTGACGTAGAGTTAGCCAGTAATGTTGAGAATGTTATTGGCTTAGCCTTGCATATATCAGCGGGTCAAAATACAAGCATTGAATTCTTTTCCTGGCATATTTAAGTAGGTCATCTACTATGGAGTCTGGGGGGAAGGTGGAGACAACGTATGTTTTTGTTCAAATTAACAAATGGCACGTGCAGCCATGAAGAGATAAACGGGTATCTATAATTTGATAGATATTTTGAAATTCTAAAATATTTTCCTACCAAATAAATCGGAATAAAAGTAAAATAAACTGATGACCCCATTGATCAGGTGCCTCCCTTAGACCCTTGTTTGAGACCCACCGACCGCTACTGAGCAGCTCTCGTGTTGTGAGACTACAAAGAAGTTATCGAAGATCAATATAGCGAAAGATCCACATATCCGGCCCCTCATTTCCGTCACTATGAATTGTTCGGCACATCGGAACCTGGACCTCGGTAAGAAAGCCCGTCTGCACCCCCTATGCATCCCAACCCCTTCCGTGGAAATCCTATCCCACCCCTCCCACCCCCACGCACACGCACACACACGCCCGGTCAGAAATTCGTGTATGTATTTCTTGTTCGTCTTTCCTAATTTCCTTTCTCTCTCATTCTTCAGTTCTGCCTGCCAGTGGACGATGAGTTCCGGCATTAATGTGAGAAAATTTATTATAAGCGCGCCACAACATGGCTGTGTGAGTGTGTGTGTGTGGGGGGGGAAGGCTGTGGGGGGAGGAGAGAGGAGAGGGAGGATCATGTCACGCTAAGGAGGAAATCGGAAATATACCACACACAAAAATTTTTTTTTATGGGAGCAAGGCAAGTAGGACACGGCATGGATGGTGGGATGAGTGGGTCATGGATAAATGCTGTGAGGATGGATGAATAAGTGGGTTAACGGATTGGTGGATACAGTGGATGGATGGGTGGATGGATGCATGGATTGGTTAATGGATGGATTGGTTAATGGATTGGTTAATCGATTGGTTAATCGATTGGTTAATGGATTGGTTAATGGATTGGTTAATGGATTGGTTAATGGATTGGTTAATGGATTGGTTAATGGATTGGTTAATGGATTGGTTAATGGATTGGTTAATGGATTGGTTAATGGATTGGTTAATGGATTGGTGGATACAGGGATCGGTAGATTGATTGATGAATAAATGGGTTAATGGATGGTTGGATTGATTGAATGGATGGATTGATGGATTGTTCATGAATGTGGAGTGATAGAAAAGATAGGGGAGCGATGAACAAATTTGATTAAAGTTTTAAAACGAAGTCATTTATTCTCGGCAAAGCTGTCCGAATTAAGATTAATGATGATAAGTTATATGTAACTAATGAGAAAGGGACAAATAGAATGGTGGTCACAGTCCCCTCTCTCTCTCTCTCTCTCTGATTTGTATCAGCCAAAGAAATGACGACAACTCTGACAGGAAATAGATTTATTTGTGAATCAATAGGATGAACGCTACCACTGAGTTGCATCAATAGAAGATAGTTGGCCCCCCGAGAAATAGATCTTTGAGAACCGTTGTAATAAAAAAAATTAAGCTCAAGCTATAATCAGAATTTATAGAAATATTTTCTTTTTAATTTTAAAAATCGACAAATTGAAAAACAAAAATTTAAACTTTGTCAAATTGAAAAATTGCTTGAAAAGAAGAGAGACCCCCCCCCAGCCACACTTTTTTTACCCAGCTTCCCCCACCCCTCACCTTTCCCCCTGTTAACCCCCACCGCATTAATTTCAAGCTCTAATCTCTGACTTAAAGACTTGATTGGGTGAATTTAAAGATGGAGAAAATGAGATTAATCACAGATTGCGCTCCCTTGGTTGCATTAATAACAGATTTCAGCTTCAGCAGAAACATTGTCAACTCAAGTTGTGTTTCTCAAACGAATCACTAAGATATAAGGACATCTTTTGGTCATCTGAGGTCATGTTACTCAGAGGGTCACAGAGAAATAAGAACATCTATTGGTCATTTGAGGTCATGTTAGTCAGAGGGTCACAGAGAAATAAGGACATCTATTGGTCATCTGAGGTCATGTTAGTCAGAGGGTCACAGAGAAATAAGGACATCTATTGGTCATCTGAGGTCATGTTAGTCAGAGGGTCACAGAGAAATAAGGACATCTATTGGTCATCTGAGGTCATGTTAGTCAGAGGGTCACAGAGAAATAAGGACATCTATTGGTCATCTGAGGTCATGTTAGTCAGAGGGTCACAGAGAAATAAGGACATCTATTGGTCATCTGAGGTCATGTTAGTCAGAGGGTCACAGAGAAATAAGGACATCTATTGGTCCTCTGAGGTCATGTTAGTCAGAGGGTCACAGAGAAATAAGGACATCTATTGGTAATCTGAGGTCATGTTAGTCAGAGGGTCACAGAGAAATAAGAACATCTATTGGTCATCTGAGGTTGTGTTATTTGAAGAGTCCCTGAAATATGAGAACACTAGTACGCGAAAAAGCCTTCTTACATATTATTATTTACGTATTGCCAAAAAAGACGGACATCACATTCACTACAACTGAAACAACACCACAAGGCTACCATCTACAAATGACCATGCACCACACAAGGATACCATCTACAATTGCCCCAACACCACAAGGCTACCATCTAAAATGCCCATGTACCACACAAGGCTACCATCTACAAATGACCATGCACCACACAAGGATACCATCTACAATTGCCCCAACACCACAAGGCTACCATCTAAAATGCCCATGCACCACACAAGGCTACCATCTACAAATGCCCATGTACCACACAAGGCTACCACTTACAAATGCCCATGCACAACACAAGGATACTATCTACAACTGCCCCAACACCACAAGGTTACCATCTACAAATGCCCATGCACCACACAAGGATACCATCTACAACAGCCCCAACACCACACAAGGATACCATCTACAATTGCCCCTACACCACAAGGATACCATCTACAACTGCCCCAACACCACAAGGCTACCATCTACAAATGCCCATGCACCACACAAGGATACCATCTACAACTGCCCCAACACCACAAGGATACCATTTACAAATGCCCATGCACCACACAAGGATACCATCTACAACAGCCCCAACACCACACAAGGATACCATCTACAAATGCCCCAACACCACAAGGCTACCATCTACAAATGCCCCAACACCACAAGGCTACCATCTACAACTGCCCCAACACCACAAGGCTACCGTCTACAAAAGCCCATGCACCACACAAGGATACCATCTACAACTGCCCCAACACCACAAGGCTACCATCTACAAATGCCCATGCACCACACAAGGATACCATCTACAACTGCCCCAACACCACAAGGCTACCATCTACAAATGCCCATGCACCACACAAGGATGCCATCTACAATTGCCCCTACACCACAAGGATACCATCTATTTACAAAAACCGTTATGGACCCTTATCCCCTCCTCCACTCTCCAGATCACGGAGATAAGACAAGACGGTCTAGATTCGATTTATTGGAGCACTCGACAAATAAGGGGAGAGCAATGGCTTTGTACGTACAGATTCGCCTTGAAACTCGGCCACTCATGATTGTATTTGCCCGTCAATAATAAAACAACGATATGTGTTCGGTGTTTTCTCAAAGAAACAAGAGACGCTAATTTGTGTAATGATAGCATCGTTAAACTAGAGACGCTGATTTGTGTAAGAGAGTATAGTAAACTAGAGACGATATTTTGTGTAAGAGAGTATAGTAAACTAGAGACGCTAATTTGTGTAAGAGAGTATAGTAAACTAGAGACGCTAATTTGTGTAAGAGAGTATAGTAAACTAGAGACACTATTTTGTGTAAGAGAGTATAGTTAAACTAGAGACGCTGATTGGTGTAAGAGTGTACAGCAAACTAGAGACGCTAATTTGTGTAAGAGAGTTCAGTTAAACTAGAGACGCCATTTTGTGTACAGGATAATGTTCCCCTTAAGCTGTGCGGCCGCGCAGATATCTGACGGAAGCCGCGCAACAGTTTAGAATTACCGCGAAGCAAATTTTGTAACATTTTTTCACAAAAAAATTGATGCTGCGCAACTTTGCAAACGAGTTATTTGTCACTTTGCACACGGACCAAGGCACTTCAGAGGTAACATTGGTACAGGAGTATGGTTAAGGACGCCAATGTTTTGCAAGAGAGTGTAGTTTAAAAAAAAGAGACGCTAGTTTGTATCAGAGAGGAGGAGATCATTATGTTGAAGTAATCAGTATAAATTCGTCACGTTGCTACGCGACCATAGGCGGTGTCGTAATAGAGCGTTTGATCCCCTACAATTAGACACGCCCTGAGAAAGTGTAATGTAAATTATGAAAGCCGAAACAAATCATCAAATTATAGTGTCGAAAAAACAAAATAAAACAAATAATCTTCACCTATTCTAGTTAGTGTTACTTTGATGGGAAAACAGCATTAAAAAAACAGGTATATGTCATTTACCAGTCTTTCAAAGAGCCACTAACATGAGTTTTGAAAAATCGATAATATAATTATTTATATGTGCACATGGAACTGTAGAGCCGCATCTTGACATCGAAAGAGCAACATGCGGCTCGCGAGGCGCAGGTTACCGAACCCTGGTATATGTCTATCTGATCTTGATTCCAATGTGGTGACTCTAATTTGCATAAATTTAGTTGGCCTTGACATCACATATGACGTGCAGTGTCACACAAACTGTTTGATTCCCTTGTAACCTCTGAACCCATTTCTGGTAAAAAAAAACGTATATTTGAAACATTTCTGCATTGCTGATTGTTTTGTTTCGTTTCTTTTACAGAGTCATTTGACTTGTGAGTTTTTAAAAAATTTTATTTTGTTAATTCTCATTCTAAAGATGAATTTATCTTAGTTCAAGGGGTAAGAGTTAGTAATAACTTTGATCCCAATGAGTAATCTGTCTACGGTATGAGAATCGCTGTTAAGATGAGATGTTAGTGACAATAAGACATATAGGATGGCTGAGATTTGACGGAAGGACAATAAAAAAGTAAGGAAATAAGTTATATTGATGGGTGCTGACAAGGAGTAGTGGTGATGAGTTGTCATTGAGTGACGGGCACTGCTTCGAAGTGAATATGTTACATTCGTTTGGGAGTGATAACTAATGGAAGTGAATATGTTACATTCGTTTGAGAGTGATAACTAATGGAAGTGAATATGTTACATTCGTTTGGGAGTGATAACTAATGGAAGTGAATATGTTACATTCGTTTGGGAGTGATAACTAATAGAAGTGAATATGTTACATTCGTTTGGGAGTGATAATTAATGTAAGTGAATATGTTACATTCGTTTCGGAGTGATAACTAATGGAAATGAATATGTTACATTCGTTTCGGAGTGATAACTAGTGGAAGTTAGAATGTTACAAAGTTTTCCCCGTTTAATGGAGTCCCCCGTTTGTGAAGGAAGTCAGACAATACAGAGAAGTTTAACTTTTGACAAATGTGTTTTGTCACTGCTACTAATGTTGTTTCTAAGATGTATGTAAAGCGACATTTTTTTGTATCTATCCAACATACAAAAATAACGATAAGAGCACATATGTTTCGTAATATTGATATATATATATATAAATAAAGAGTTAGCAGTTTTTTGTTTAAAGGTACTAAAACTCACAGATCAGATTAGCGAGAGACGATGACAATTTAATACAACACACAGACAGACATAGGGATAACAGATTGTCCTTGTTACATATGCAAGAACAGAGACAAATTTTCGTTCTTCCTTTCTGGTTCTGTGGCGTGGAATTGGTTGCCTGAACAAACCAGGTAAAAAAGCAACACACACTATCGACATATAAAATTCTAATCAAAATGCTAGACGTTAATAAGCGTGGGGAGCAATAATTTTATGCATAGTAGAATTCTGTAATATACAAAAGAAAAAAAAAGACGGAATAAAATGTTAGACTTTTTGGAGATGAAAATAACCATCAAGACTTTTGGGAGCGAATAGATTTGCTATAAAAAGAAGGGAAAAAAAGACATCATTTAAAGAATGTCGAGTTGACATGCATCCTTACCTTGTATCGGCACGTACAGGTTCAACGTTAGGCAATCCTCTTTCTGCTCCGTTAAATAAGGGGTAATATTCCGTAAGTGGGCCACGCGGCCCTCGGGCAACTGCTGGCTGTAGTCCCGCTCGTGGCGCGTGGGTTGTGGACACACCGGCTGGTGCTTGACCGCCACACGTATCCCGTTCCACTGGTCCTTGGGGTTCTTGGGGGGCATGAACCTCATCCCCCCCGAGTCCAGGTCCCCGTAGCGCAGCCCGAGGTAAGCCTCCACGGGCCGGAGGTGCCTGTTCGGAAACTCCACGAGGATTCCTCGGACTTTTCCGTAGCGCGTCGATATGACCCGCTCGCTGAGCTGCTTGAGGTACACGATTCCCTCCCCTTTGTGGAGGAGGGGCGCCAGGAGGAGGAGGTTCAGGAGTAGGACTTCCAGAAAACGGAAGATGAAATAAGATGGCAGATCCATGGCGGCAATTTGATGAAGATCATGGAGATATCATCTGATCTTTTAGATTAACATTGCAATAGACTGCTGAGAGGTGTTGAAATATGATCCGAAAAATATTCTGACTTAAGAACACTTATAATAGAAACTAAATTAAAAACTAGGATGCTAAAATCACAAAACAATTATATCATTTCCAACTGAAAATAATGAAATCTGTTTCGAAGCGAGTTTATGAAGTCAAACGTATAAAACCAAACGGTTTAATGAATTTGACCTGAAACAATTTTCATAACTTGAACCAATGAGATGTAACTAAAATTAATTTAAAAAAATATTTTTTAAAACTATAGTTCAGTATAAATCACGCCACGCTCTAACTCACGGAAAGCCATGTTAAATTATTATTATTATTATTATTATTATTTTTAAAAATTACATGAAATCCAACATTAGAATTATGCTCATAAATGTCGACTGAATAAAAACGAAAATCGAGTAGTATCCCCTGTCTCAATCCGCCATCTTGTCACACCTCTATAAATTCTCTAGTATTCCAGTTCTGACGTAGACTCTCTGAAGTAAGAGATCCAATGAGCACGATAAGGTCACATCCTGTTATGACGTCATTAGGGCAGACGGTGCGAAATCCTGGAGGGAGGAGAAGAAATTCATAAATGAAAGTAAGAAAGGCAAATCCAAAAGCAGCCCAGGAAAGGGAGAGGGAAAAAAAACCTGGACGCTGGCACATTATTTTCCAGATTACCTGCCCCTATCCCCGCGTGCAATCACGCCCATTAAGACACTCAAGTGAATTAATTATTGCTGCGCCGTTCACGAAACATTTTGTCATTAAAAACAATCTGAAGAAGACAACAACGTAAAAAAGAATACGGTTGTCCATCAGAAAGACATTAACTGATCCATTACCGATTCTTCAATGAGGAATTCCGCTCATTAGAGGGGATCTGGACCCGCTCTCATTTGAAGCACGCCCACTACACACACACACACACGCGCGCGCGCACACACACACACACACACACACACATGCACCCACTACACACACACACACACACACACACACAACAATGTGCTCAAACTGTAGCAACAGCCGTGTCTTGTTGCTGCCCAAAACCCCTTTTTTTGGTTGGGAGGGGGGGGTGGAAACGCGCCCAATCGTATTCCTAAGCCACCCATTAGACCGCCGAGCTTATCATGAAACCCGTCGTAAACCTCAAACTCAGACCAACCCATTTAATAACGCCAACCCGTAGATCTCACACCACCCCTCTAATAACACCAACTCTAAGACACCCCCCCCCCTACATCAAGCATAAAACGGGAACCATCAGTACATCGACCAACGTACATAAAAGTGCACCCAACCTTGGCAATGAGATGACTTAGAGATGCATCCAACTCCCCCCTCCCTCCCCCTCCCTCCCCCTCCCCCCGGCCATGTCTTTCTACGACATCCCGACCGCAATCAATTAACCGGCTAAAAGAAGAAAGTCTTTTATCTCCTCCCTTGAATAAAACAGTTACATGCCCTGCCTTCACCATCTCCTCAACCGCCCGAAATCTGTTGTCCTACTAATGCTTCAGTATCTCATTCCTGAAAAGCTGAAACCATTTCATGTGTCCTGCACATCAGCAAGTCTGAGAGACGAAACCTGACTTTTGAAATGTAACATTTGTCATTTTGGAATAGTTGCCGGGGGAAGCAGTAGATTGGAGAGAGTTGTTGAGGTTAAACTACTTTGGAATACATTACTTTGGGGTACACTACTTTTGGCTATATTACTTTGAGGTACACTACTTTGGGCTATATTACTTTGAGGTACACTACTTTTGGCTACTTTACTTTGTGGTACACTACTTTGGGCTACATTTCTTTGTGGTACACTACTTTGGGCTACATTACTTTGGGGTATATACACTACTTTCGGCTACATTACTTTGGGGTACATTACTTTCGGCTACATTACTTTGGGGTACACTACTTTCGGCTACATTACTTTGGGGTACACTACTTTCGGCTACATTACTTTGGGGTACACTACTTTGGGCTACATTACTTTGGGGTACACTACTTTGGGCTACATTACTTTGGGGTACACTACTAAGGGCTATATTACTTTGGGGTACACTACTAAGGGCTACATTACTTTCGGGTACTTTACTTTGAGGTACACTACATTGGGCTACATTACTTTGGGGTACATTACTTTGAGGTACACTACTTTGGGCTACTTTACTTTGAGGTACACTACTTTGGGCTACTTTACTTTGAGGTACACTACTTTGGGCTACTTTACGTTGAGGTATACTACTTTTGATTTTGATTATTTAAGCACTGCTGTATATTTTATCTGTAACGGCGTAGAGTGCATTTGTAATGTGCATTGGGTAAAACACACTGGATTAAATACATTACATTGTGCAAGAGTAGTTTGGTTTACACTATACATGTATTGTACTTTTTTGAGCTGGAGCAGTGGCCTAGCTAGGGGAGAGGGGAGAGTTCGAAAGTCCCCCCCCGGCCTCCACTTGAAGGGGGCACCAAAAGGAGTGTCTGAAAAAAATTTTTAATTAGATATTACGCCCCAAAGAGGCCAAGCCCCCGGGCCCCTCAAATCGCTTTAAATCCCTAGCTACGCTACTGGGCTGGAGCAGATGTTTAACAAATATTTTTTTTAAAGTCACTAAACTGTAGAATATAATGTAAGATTTCTTTAAAAGTCATTACGCAAGTAAAAGGCAGAAAGCATCTATAGAATAATTAAATAAAATGTAAGAAATATAAAAGAAAATCTTTGTTTTTTTTTGTTTGTTAGTTTTACATTCAATTTGAAATCTTCGATGACGCGGAGTTATAGTTTCAACTGGGGCACTTTCTTATTTTGCCTAATGAATTTTAAGAAATTGTAATTATTCCCTAGTTTTTACTTAATTTTGACCTTAAATGTGTATTTGGAAGATGTTCATTGTTTTATATATATATACATATATATATATTAGGGCTGCGGAAATTAACGATTAATTTCTCGATGAATCGATAAATTTTTTTTATCTATTAAAATCATTTTAATCGATAAAAATTCGATTAAAATTAAAGAAAATATTTATTATATATTTTATTTTTTTTTATTAATAAATAATTAATTATTAATAATTAATAATATATAAATTATTATTAATTATTAATAATTAATTATTTATTAATAAAAAAAATATAAAAAATATAATAAATATTTTCTTTAATTTTAATCGAATTTTTAGTTTACATATATAAATTATGTTTTTACGTACAAAATTCTCCCGCGTAATATTATAATTTATTTTATTACCCTATGTGGACCGGCAGACGTCAACTAAAAAATGGAACTGCGGATAGCAGAGTCGAAGATGGTGAAAAAGTTTACTGTGCTCACTGCCATAAACAATTCTCTTTTAAAGGATCAAATTAATATATCAAAGAGGTACCACCTTCAGCACAAAGATCCGATCAAGTATCAACACATTGTCATAAAATTTAGTTTCAAAATTTTCTCAATTTTCAATGTCCGTGAGAAATGATCAGTTTAATGACGTCATAAATTTCTATTTTTGGCTTTAATCGAAATTATCGTTTAATTAATCGATAATCTTTCAAAAGTTAACGATTAAATTTAAACTAATCGATAACAGCCCTAATATATATATAAATATATATTATATATATTAGGGCTGTTATATATTAATTTAAATTTAATCGTTCACTTTTGACAAGATAACGATTAATTAATCGTTAATTACGATTAAAGTTAAGCGTTGTTTTTGAAAATCTAAATGACACTGGAATGTCTCCATTATATGTCATCTTTGAACCAACTATGCAAAAAGACAAGTGCGTCGACATTATTTGGATGAAGTGATGAGCGGGTCTAATTGACAATACAACCAGCCCAGCTGAACAGTGATTCACATTTTTAAAAAATTTTTTGACTTCCAATAATTTGTAAGTGATGGGTCGATTAATCGTTAACAAACAATTTAATCGTTAAATTTTTAACGATTAATCTAGAAATTAATCGTTAATTTTCGCAGCCCTAATATATATATATATATATATATATATATATATATATATATATATTTAAAAACAAAGAATATCTTCCAAATACATATGTATAAGATCAGTCTGTTGCCAATACTTTAGTATCCTGGATATTGTCTCGCCAGTATATAACTAGAAATACGTCTGAAAATAAAACTTATGGCCATGAAATGAAAATTTCAATGTTATGACGAGCAGTCTGTAATGTTTCTAAGACTTGTGCATCCCAGATGTTGTTCAGCCATCGAAAGATCCTAATCATTGAGACTCGTATGCTTTGCCGGGGTGGCGCCGAAGTGGTAGCGGGTCATAGTAAGGCAATTCCACCCCTCCTTGTGAGGTCAACTTAGTGGGAGGCATCCTCGACTTTCTGTCTTAGATGCCCAGGTGGCCGCTTCAGAAGCGACCGCTCCGGGGGGGTTTTCCCAGCTGTCAACGTCCTTTTCTGGGGGAGGGGGCCAGATAGCTGGGATGGTCTTCCAGGAAGACCCATGAAGAGCACTAGGCTCGGGGCTTCTGATTTTCTTCCACATGTAGGATCATCATTAGTAGAGAAAATAGGATTGTACCATTTCATTGATTAACACAATCAATTAAACAATCAGATTCATAAATAGTGACTTGTGCGGCGCAAAAATTGAACTGAAAACGATGGCGCAAGCAACCTTTTCATATAACTCTTAACTTGTACGCACATTCAATGTGCATTAACGCACGTTTTGAAATAATCCGGAGCCCTGTTTAGTCCCAGGCCGTTATTGAGTGCAGGAGTGTGAGTAAATATTGACCAGTCAAACATCACTGGTCTGGTTAGAACAAATCGTTTCTTTTCAAAACAAATACGAAGAAGCATTTCAATAAACGATCGATCAGTAAAGGGGTGTTTTTCTTTTCTTTACGTTTTCGTAGCGTTATGAGAAAAGATCATCAATGTTATTGCAATTACTCACGTATTACATCTAGAAGACTTAAAGACACAGAACGACTTGATCACCATCATTTCTTTAAGTACATGGTCTATTCAAGCCCAGAGAAGGAATTTTATAAATTGCCAAATAAACTATTAGCTCGCTTACAATTAAACGATGTAAAACAGACATATCCACATCAAGCTTACACACCTATATGACATTATATCGTACGCATTATATCTTACCTTCAAGTTACCTACAGGTATACGGTATCTGTGCCTCTTTAGCCGCTGCACCTAACCAGCTCTTCTAAACCTTTATGGTCTCACTTTTCCTAACTCAGCGATTCCTCCCAGCTCACTAAAAGCAACACGCACATATTCACCTAGGCGCATAAAAACTCTCATATCATGTTAAAGGAAAGTCGCAAATACGCAGATGTGTTTTCTTAATTTACAAGTAGGACCATCAACTCACACACACACATCATCTCCACCCCAGCTCTCAAGCCTTTCCACTCTTTTTCTTTTCTTCACCTAAATCCATAGACACACCTTGACCCGCAAGCTACATACAATCCTGCAACTGATGGGAGAAACAAGAAAACAATAATCACATTTTTATATAGCTATGTGTGTGCTTCAGTATTTAAATCGAGGTAAGCAATAAGCAATGAAAGTTAGGTGAACTACAAGCAAGGAAAGTTAAGTGAGCTACAACCAAGGAAAGTTAGGTGAGCTACAAGAAAGGAAAGTTAGGTGAGCTACAAGCAAGGAAAGTTAGGTGAGGTACAAGCAAGGACAGTTAGATGAGGTACAAGCAAGGAGAGTTAGATGAGGTAATGTAAATAAAGTTAAGTTTACTAAATGTAAAAATAATTTTGATGGCGTATCTCACTAGGTCAGCCAAGAGAGCAAAGATTTGGATGGCATATCTCACTAGGTCAGCCAAGAGAACATAGATTTAGATGGCACATCTCACTAGGTCAGCCAAGAGAACAAAGATTTGGATGGCATATCTCACTAGGTCAGCCAAGAGAACATAGATTTGGATGGCATATCTCACTAGGTCAGCCAAGAGATCAAAGATTTGAAGGCCATATCTCACTAGGTCAGCCAAGAGAACATAGATTTAGATGGCATATCTCACTAGGTCAGCCAAGAGAACATATATTTTGATGGCATATCTCACTAGGTCAGCCAAGAGATCATAGATTTGGATGGCATATCTCACTAGGTCAGCCAAGATAACATATATTTTGATGGCATATCTCACTAGGTCAGCCAAGAGAACATAGATTTTGATGGCATATCTCACTAGGTCAGCCAAGAGATCAAAGATTTGAAGAGCATATCTCACAAGGTCAGCCAAGAGATCATAGATTGGTGGTCGAGTGGCAGCGCACTGGACTGTCGTACCGATGGTCACGGGTTCGAATCCGTGTGAAGGCAAGGGTTTGTTCCCGGGGCCTAGGGCGTCCCTGAGTCACCCCGCTCCGAATGGGTACCTAACACTACATGTAGTTAGGCGGCTGGGTAATGCGTGGAACCCACAAAGCCGTGGCCTGTGAATGCTGCATCACTTGCCAACAGATCATCTGTCATGGTCTGTGGACGCAACTATCTTCTGCATAGAAGGAGCGTCTGTATTGATAAGATAAGATAAGATTTGGATGGCACATCTCACCAGGTCAGCCAAGAGAACATAGATTTGGATGGCATATATCACTAGGTCAGCCAAGAGAACATAGATTTGGATGGCACATCTCACTAGGTCAGCCAAGAGAACACAGATTTGGATGGCATATCTCACTAGGTCAGCCAAGAGAACATAGATTTGGATGGCACATCTCACTAGGTCAGCCAAGAGATCATATATTTGGATGGCATATCTCACTAGGTCAGCCAAGAGAACATACATTTTGATGGCATATCTCACTAGGTCAGCCAAGAGATCATAGATTTGGATGGCATATCGCACTAGGTCATCAAAGAGATCATAGATTTGGATGGCATATCTCACTAAGTCAGCCAAGAGAACATAGATTTAGATGGCATATCTCACTAGGTCAGCCAAGAGAACATATATTTTGATGGCATATCTCACTAGGTCAGCCAAGAGATCATATATTTGGATGGCATATCTCACTAGGTCAGCCAAGAGAACATAGATTTGGATGGCATATCTCACTAGGTCAGCCAAGAGAACAAAGATTTGGATGGCATATCTCACTAGGTCAGCCAAGATATCAAAGATTTTGATGGCATATCTCACTAGGTCAGCCAAGAGAACATATATTTTGATGGCATACCTCACTAGGTCAGCCAAGAGAACATAGATTTTGATGGCATATCTCACTAGGTCAGCCAAGAGATCAAAGATTTGAAGGGCATATCTCAGTAGGTCAGCCAAGAGAACATATATTTAGATGGCATATCTCACTAGGTCAGCCAAGAGAACATAGATTTAGATGGCATATCTCACTAGGTCAGCCAAGAGAACATATATTTTGATGGCATATCTCACTAGGTCAGCCAAGACATCATAGATTTGGATGGCATATCTCACTAGGTCAGCCAAGAAAACATAGATTTGGATGGCATATCTCACTAGGTCAGCCAAGAGAACATAGATTTTGATGGCATATCTCACTAGGCCAGCCAAGAGATCAACGATTTTGATGGCATATCTCACTAGGTCAGCCAAGAGAACATAGATTTGGATGGCATATCTCACTAGGTCAGCCAAGAGAACATAGATTTGGATGGCATATCTCACTAGGTCAGCCAAGAGAACATAGATTTGGATTGCACATCTCACTAGGTCAGCCAAGAGAACATAGATTTGGATGGCATATCTCACTAGGTCAGCCAAGAGAACATAGATTTGGATGGCACATCTCACTAGGTCAGCCAAGAGATCATATATTTGGATGGCATATCTCACTAGGTCAGCCAAGAGAACATAGATTTGGATGGCACATCTCACTAGGTCAGCCAAGAGATCATAGATTTGGATGGCATATCTCACTAGGTCAGCCAAGAGAACAAAGAAATTGTTTGGTATTTTCGTTCTCAAATTCTTGGTCCATCAACGCTACTATGTCATTACCCCCTTCAGTTTTTGTGTGTGCCTGACACGTCATTTAGATTAGCAACGTCGAAAGCTGGTACAGCTACCGTACTTAACACTGGGGAAAGGTAACCAGGGGAGGAGTGTGCGTTGCCAGTTTTGATACAGTTGTGGGTTTTAATGCATGAATTGTTATTGAAAAAAAAGTTTAAAAAGTTGTTTTTTTAATTATTTTTGTGAGTGCTAGTTACTGGAACAATGTATCAATCCAAATTTTAAATTTCTTTAGTGAACAAAACACAAACAGAAGTTAACATTTAAAAAAACATACAGCTGTGGTATAGAATGCCAACAGAAATCATTCGGAAAGTCATCATAACCTTTGATAAGTACACAATCAGCATTACAAGAGTCATCACGGCACACGCTCTTTGTCAAACACTCGGTAAACCATAACACACTGTGTCAGCAACTGAGTAAACCATGACAAACTGTGTCAAACACTCGGTAAACCATGACACACTGTGTCAGCAACTCAGTAAACCATGACACACTGTCAAACGCTCGGTAAAAAGATTGTAGGCGTTTGGTACACATTCTGTGGGCTGTTGGTGTAGATACTGCGACTGTTTATAAAAATAAATATTTTTCTAGATATATTTGTGATCTCGGCAATTCGTTTCTATGCACATTCCACTTGTCAGCATTTTCCTGATTCTCTCCGGAAAGTTCTCAGATAAAACGAAACAAAAACGAAAACGAACTCAGCTGTACCACAAAAACATTCTATCAAGATTTAACAAGTTTTAAAAAATATTATAATATAACCCAGTCCACATTCAATAAAACACTAACTCAATTAACAAATAAAGGACATGTAAGGTGTTAAGAGAACAAAACACAAAATGGGGAAATGAAGCAAATACTGAAATGTCTTTTGTTAGACTATCAAAATTGTTTTGACACTTCAAACATCGATAAACTCGTTCACACAAATCATTCCATCAATTCGGATATTTCCAGTATTCAATGAAATGGCAGGTCACTGAACTCGGTGTCTGTCCTAGAAATATTGTTTGGCAGTTAAAAGATGGCCGGCAGGTGGGGAGGGTAGTGTGTGTGGGATGCAAGGAGGAAGAGTTTGTTTAATAGTGTGGTGATGGGCACAAGGGTAGATAATCTACTTGCTGCGGCGGGCAAAGAAACACCAGAATGTTTATGTAGAGAGTCAATTTTCAGAGGTACACAATTAGTCACAAAGTCTAAACCTCAGCGGGGACTGCCTACAACTGGTTGCCCTGTCCCCAACAATGGCCCAGTTCCCAATGTAGGTGACATCTGTGAATAAGTCATTGGTTCGGAGGTTATTTCACAAACATGATTCATCGAGGAGGCGCATCTAATATCTTAAGGAAATATCTGGGGTCCACTCTAACAGGCTCTAGGGTGCAATAAAAAAACAAAAACATGACCAGTCCTTAAATAAGACACTGCAATTTACATTGCTGTTTGCTTCTCATTTCGAATATGTTTATAGGTGACGGAATAATAAATAGATGAGAATGAACTAAAGCAAAAAGAGAAAACGTTTACTAAAATAAAATTTAAAAAAATAATAAAATATAAAAACAACAACTTTGATTTCCTCATAAAGTAAGACACAAAAAAATGAAGAAAACAAATTACATTGTTCTCCTAGTTGCATAAAAGTTTTGTAGAATTTCTATGAAAAGAGGCACGACTTACCGCGGAAATACATATTCTAAAATGGCTACCCTCCCCCACCCCTCCTTTTGCATATTTTCTAATTGGACTGTTCCAGGGATACTTCTGTTGTTATCAGACACACTTATGTTATTATTAGTTTCAATGCTGAAGTATAAATGTGATTTCTTTTTTTTTAAATGATTAAATCCCCAAGTCGAGTGTTTAAATTTACTGTCAAAATATTAAACCACCACAACGACTTTAAAACAAAAAAAAACAAAACAACACAACAGATCGATACCTTCAGACTTATTCCTGTGTATTCGATTACCGACGTATTTCGACTATTTTCAACAAAGCGATACTGTTGATTCCGAGGTCTGCGTAAATAATGGTGGCCACATACCTCCCCCCACCCCCACCCCAACCAGCCACAAGAGCACACAGATCTTAACCCGTCCCATAACTGATCGTTTGAGCAGACGTCTGGGTTACGTTTGGAACGGGGAAAAAACGTCAAGAGACCATCACCGAAATCTATTCTGACGTGATCAGGAAAGACATTTTGCCAACCGAGTTTCACGGTAACACTAAAATCACGTGATCTGAATGAACCTGTATCTGGCCAGCTATGAAATTTCTCGTACAATTGCATTGCATCATCGCGTAATGTTTCTAGATTTAAAAAGAAAAAAGACTAAACCACAGATCTAAGTGGAGCTATAATTTAACTTATGTTGAAAGTCAATCACAAATACGAGAAAACGTTGTTTTTTAAAAAAAGAAATAAATTTCTAAAACCGTAGAAGAAGGTTTAAAATATCTTAAATTCATTGCAAAAGGTAAGCTTGCACAATGCTGTGTTGTGTATTTTGTGACTGCTATCATTTCCTCTAGGTTAAATTAGAAATCACTTGAAGGAGCTAAATATCAATAACCCCTACAGAGTATGGGTCATTTTAGCCAGCGGCCATAGAGACAAGTCCCGGTCTCATCACATCACGAAACTCTTATGATACGACAGGTTAGACCAGTGGCCATTGCATCAGACTGGACAACCTGCCGAGCAATAAACATGGACGAAGGCTTAAGTTAACACCAAAGCCTTAGACACCCCCCCCCCACACACACACACACATGACGAGCAATAAAAGCGAGAACGAGACATTTAGAATTTCTGAATAGTCTGGAACAAATGCCTGAAATAACCCCACCTCCCACCCCCATGTAGCCCATTATACTCGTAATCAACGGAATAGAAGGGAGAGGATGAGGACAGTGTCTCTACGTCATGCTGAATGAAAACTAAGTAAAACTAAGAACCCTAATCACGAAGATGGCAAAGGGGCGAGCATTGCCTCCCCTGGCCCCCCTTTTGTTTCTGTACGTGCACCGGGCGCTGTGTGTGGTGCAGGAAATCGCCAAAGCTCCCCCAGAGCTGCATGTGCTATTTACACTTTTCCCGACATCCCCGGCGATGGCCGGATCTTTATTTGCTCGATGTCAATTGATTTTTCAGGATATCTTTACGTTAAAAATAAATAAATAAAAAATCTCATGCCTATATCATTTAGCCAGACTTCTATGCCGACAAAATAGATTTACCTCTGAGGCTTGTTCTTTGCTGAGACCAAAATAGACTCCCTGAATACCCGCTTTATTCCAAGTCGGTTAGCTCCCCCTTTAATCAAAGATTTGCTAATGAGTAAACTGCAATTCGTTTAGAAAATTGAATGAGATAAACTGGTTCAAAAGTCGCATTTCATTTCTTCGTGTTATAATCGGTAATTTTATATGAGGAAACAATAATTAGGACTAATAATATCATTTATTTATTTAAAGTTTGAAGAAGAAAAAAATTCTTAAATGTAAAACCCATATGACAGACCTATAAAACTTGAGCCTTCCCTGGATGGTATTAATATGAAAGCACGTACGCAATTTTATGGCAAGCAACTTTAATACTGACCTTGTTTTGAACAAAATTCACCAACCTAAAATTTATAACAGCCACGATTATTAATACAACTTTGGGCAAAATAAAACCAGATAAATTCTTTTTAAAAATCTTTTTTGAAATCGTTTGTAAGTCTGTGTAGTAAGATCATTAACAAAGTTGTCAATTTCTAAAAGCAGACATTTCTCTTTAAATGTGTTCAAGGGTTAGTAATTCTATTCCAGAAATTTGTTTTTATTTTTGAAAAATTTCATGGTTGCAAATGTGTGTATTAGGCTGAATACAGGATTGTAAATTTTCTTAAAAATGAAACATATAAGAAAATACGTTTATTTGTATATCATCCGTCGAAAAGGAGTTGGCCTCTACGTGGCTCGACAGACGAATAGGGTAGCGGAGCTGACCGCAGCCTGAAACCGACAACTCCTGGCAGGCAAAGCCGAATTCCAATATGTTAGGTGTTAGGTGCTAGTCACATATGATTACAGTCGCTGTATAGATCTTGGGCAGAGCATTAGATGCAATGCTGATGATGAAAACCACAGTACCCGTTGAGGGTCGGGTTATTCCGAAGCGACCATTTCGTTCCCCTCATTTTACTAGCAACGCCATTGAGAGGTGCCAATTTAGGGCCAGAGGCGCCAGTACGGATTAGCAAACGGTACCGTGAAGAAAGTAGCGTACGACAGCTCTGAGGAAACCTTCCAGTGGGGGTTACACCCTAGGTAGGTCATTGATGATCCCCCGCTTTGCGGCGGTCCCAACCATAGAGACTCGTGTGCTTTGCCGGGGTGGCACAGGAGAGGTAGCGAGTCGAAATAGGGAAAATTCCACCCCTCCTTATGAGGTCACTTTATTGGGAGGCCCTTTCGACTTTATGTCTTGGATGCCCAGGTGGCCGCTTCAGAAGCGACCGATCCGGGGGGGGCGGGGTCTCTCAGCTGTTAGGTCCCTTAGGGGGTGAGAAAGTTGAGGGGGTTTCCGGGAAGACCCAGGAAGAGCATTAGGCTCGGGGCTGCTGATTTTCTTCCACATGTAGGATCATTTGTATACGATAAAGCCTGTAAGGGAGGGCATTAGCATTAATGATATCACCCAGGTGTTAAAAATAAAAATAAGGCAATACGGGTTAATAATAAAACAATAAATAAAAACTCGAATTAGAATTTAAACTCAATGTCCAAAAAGGAATTTCCGATTTTTTATCAAGGGAAATCATTCTAGATTACAATAAAAGTCAATTCAAATACGTAATTCTGAAACTAAACACAATATGACGTCATATCCCCTCACGCAAGATCACACCAAGAATGTGTCAATATAATGCGCACCACTTCACAATCTAACATAAGCATTCACAAAGCGAGAATACCACATTAACTATCATTCTAGATTAAATTAAAAGTCATTTCAAATCAATAATTTTGAAACTAAACAAAACAATTGCTTTCAAAAATTGCTTCTAAAATTACGGGACTTGAATGAAAGGTGATTAATTTCAAAATTCCTTCTCCAACATTGTTCTAAATATTATTAGCTATTGTTTGACGTTTGTTTCAACCCGATAGATATTATGGTTAGCAAGAACTTTACAAAATACTGATTTTTTCCCCAGGAAATCCAGTAAATCTTTTTAGTATTTTTTTGGCCGTTGCACATCCTTGAGAAATCCTTAGCATATTTTCAAAAGACCCGAACCCTCTATCTGGTATGGGTTTAGGAGGAGTTGCATGTGCAAGCGTAACAGACATTTCGAATCTATAAACGCAATTTTTCCAAGGAAATTGCGTTAAAAATTTAAGAATATGAAAATCCTTTATTCAAACAATAATTGGCAGACAAATTTAAGAACATGAGAATCCTTTAATCAAGCAATAAGTGGCAACATTCTTGTTTGTGCATAAGTTCACGAGGTTCTGAAAAAAAATGTTTTTTCAACTGAAAAATTTAAATAAATCATAAAATACATTGCGATTACCCTATCTGTTTACAACTATAAATGCGTAATTAAGCAGTTGTTTTTAGGACTAATGGTAAAATTCACAGATATGTATTGACCCGGCTGACTATATTGATTTTTATCAAGGGACACGCGCTATTCATTGTGCTGTCTTCTCGCCGACCAAAATGGACTGGAAATTTCTCGTGGATTTGACATTTGTCTATACACGAGCTGTCAAGATAGACTAAAATTGTTTTTTTTTCCCCCCAGATATTTTTAACCGGAGGGGTAACTAGAGTTAGAAAAACCATTGGTGGTAAAAGTGTTTTGCCAGGACACTCCTCCAAAATATTTACCGTCGAAGGCAGAGCACCCCCCTCCGCCTCCGTACAAACGTATTTTCTCCACTACCAAACCGCTCGTGAGTATTTGAATGTTCAAAAAAGATTATTTTTTTTAACATACCGATGTGCTCTAACTAAATGAAAATACATTGTTTCTGACATTCTAAACCTTTTTAACACAACGAAATATATTGGGTTATCCTGATTCGCAAATATAACTGGATGTCAGATTAGCAAATATCATGGAATGTCAGATTAGCAAATATCATGGAATGTCAGATTAGCAAATATCATGGAATGTCAGATTAGCAAATATCATGGAATGTCAGATTAGCAAATATCATGGAATGTCAGATTAGCAAATATCATGGAATGTCAGATTAGCAAATATCATGGAATGTCAGATTAGCAAATATCATGGAATGTCAGATTAGCAAATATCATGGAATGTCAGATTAGCAAATATCATGGAATGTCAGATTAGCAAATATCATGGAATGTCAGATTAGCAAATATCATGGAATGTCAGATTAGCAAATATCATGGAATGTCAGATTAGCAAATATCATGGAATGTCAGATTAGCAAATATCATGGAATGTCAGATTAGCAAATATCATGACATAAAGGCTTGCCTATATCAGTGCAACTCACACAAAAAAATATATTTGAATGTCAGATTCGCTAACATGTCATGAGATTTCATATGGGCATTTATCATGACAACCCAAACTCCAAAATGTCATGGCATGACTTGAGCGCAATGACTACTCCACGAACGAAACAAAATTGACATTCAAGACTTTCATTTCTCTCCGAGCAGAAACGGCATCACCGGCCAGATCTCCCCCCCCCCGCCCCACCCATTCCCCTCACCACCAGCAACACTAACAACCTGGTCGCATTCAGTCACACAACTGACGATTTGGGCAGACTATGGAACAGTGCTAAAAGAAAGAGGAAAAAAAACGTCAATCGGTCTCACTAGAAATGTCCACACACTTGGGTCTACTTCCATAATTCGGGCCGTTTAGGATGTTGGCTTTAAAACAACACAAAATATTGGCCTGGTACGAGAAGTCGGTTTTTGTCATTCACACAGATTCTCAGACTTGACTTTGGCACAGACATCGACGTCTGCTGTGAAATGTAGTCACCAGGACAAACAGACAACGCGGCCTGTGTGAACGGGAATAAGTCTTTCAACATTAGATATTGTCTGTATAAAGTGAATTAATGACCATTGAAAGTAACTGAAAAGGTTCATCAACAATAAAGGGGTATTTTAATTTTTTAAAAAAAAGTAATTCTTGTACAGGTTATGTTAATATGACTTGAAATTGGAAAATGAAATTTTCTAAATTGTAATTAAAAATTGAATTAAGTTCTATCTTATCCTATACCATTGTCCACATCACACACAGAACTTAAAGTTTATTTATACACCCCTACTGAAAAAATAGTAAAATAAATCAAAGTTCACTAACTTACCTCTCACTAACAACATACATATTAATCTCTATTTACTTACATAACGAAAATTTAAATTGCATCATTCCTTTAACTGAATTTCCTGCTTCAAACAAAATCATCATTTAAAAATCCCATTATCTTTTCTAAACTTCATTATTAATAAAACAAATAAGCATATGTGTTATTGTAAGTACAACAAAATCCATCATTTTTTTTTACATTCTAAAATTGTTCCTGTAACATACATATCCTTTTGCTTTCGGTGTATAAATGTAAACAACGGGCTGATAACTCTTTCGGTGAATTATCTTCGTGTGTTTCATTAAACTATTTTAGTGAATTATCTTCATGTGTTTCATTAAACTCTTTTAGTGAATTATCTTCATGTGTTTCATTAAACTCTTTTAGTGAATTATCTTCATGTGTTTCATTAAAGTGCGCACGTGTTCAACAAGAACTTTTATCTAAGAGCTGGCGCGCCAAACTGTAAGGTATTGATTACTTATAGCTAATCAAATGAACAATAAACTCAACAATAACAGATGGTTAAATAGAAGGAAGAAATAAGTCAAACATGATAAGAATATCATGGTTCGTAAAGATTAACTCGTAATTAACTTCACGTCAGGTCCCAGTTGTAAATAATTGATATTATATCCCGAGAGTTTAACTACATAATGTTAAACTTTGAATGGGAATTCCCTGAACCATCACGTCTCAGATTTAGAACGCGAATTCCAAGAGTTAAACGATCTCATGTGGGGCTTGAATGTGAGATCAAAGTGTTCAACTATTTTCCGTTAGACATGCATGTGAGTTCCAAGAGTTAAAAAATTATCTCATGTGTGACTTGAATGTGAGATCCAAGTGTACAACTATCTCCCGTTAGACTTTGAATGTGAGTTCCATGTATTCAACTATTTCATGAGCATTTCCAATGCTCAGCCAACCGTTCTAAAGACTCCACCAATCGATCCACTGGGCTTAGGCTTGGTCCGGTATTGACAATTTTAATGTCACGCTCCTTCGATTGTGAAAACCCGCTTTTTCTGGTGAAAAGACAACACCAGACTCCAAAACAGTTAAAATGGTAAGCAATTAGCAACGCTTGTCTCCCCTGTTTTCGCCATTTATTTCTCTCCCTTTAATTTCACCCCAAAAAAAAAGTGTTTTCCTTTTCTTTCTTCCCTACAAACCTCTACTTTATTACTGTACAATAATTTTAATGTCGTGTCTCTTCCCGACCCCCCCCTCAGTTTCTAACCATAACCTCTTACTGCGGCTTTTCTTATTAATTATAGTGCAGTGTTGTCTCCCCCTTTTCAGTGTACGTTGCCTTGCTGGAGATCAATAAGAAATCTGTCAGAATTCTTGGTCGTCTGTTTGTTTAGCTTACCGACGGCTGATCTTTGCTCAAATCGCGTGGATTCCTATGGCGGGATTGTCAATCATCGAAGATTTTTTTGTTGTTGCCCCTTAAGCATGGGATTATCTCAAGATTTTAGAGAGCGTCTCGTGAAGAGGGCCGTTAAGTATTGTCCCATTTTTCATTTTTTTTTCTTTCCTTATTGAAATAGAGTAAAGGAATTAGAGATTTAACAAGAAATGATGGAAAATAAATTTGAAGATTTATATTTGTGATGTTTCGTATGAAGACGATTCTAAACGTTTGACAGAACAACAAGTTGTACACTAAATGTGAGCACGAGATGACATTATTAAGTTGTACACTTAGTGCGAACACGAGATGACACCAGTAAGTTGTACACTTAGTGTGATATTAAGATCCCACAGTCACGTTGTATACCTACAGTGAGTATAATATGACGTAATTAAGTTGTGCACTTAGTGTTAGCACGAGATGACACCATTAAGTTGTACACTTAGTGCGAACACGAGATGACACCATTAAGTTGTACACTTAGTGTGAGCACGAGATGACATCATTAATTTGTACACTTAGTGCGAACACGAGATGACACCATTAAGTTGTACACTTAGTGTGAGCACGAGATGACACCATTAAGTTGTACACTTCGTGTGAGCACGAGATGACACCATTAAGTTGTACACTTAGTGTGAGCACGAGATGACACCATTAAGTTGTACACTTAGTGTGAGCACGAGATGACATCATTAATTTGTATACTTAGTGTGAGCACGAGATGACACCATTAAGTTGTACACTTAGTGTGAGCACGAGATGACATCATTAATTTGTACACTTAGTGTGATATCAAGATCACACAGTCACGTTGTATACCTACAGTGTGTATAATATGACGTAATTAAGTTGTGCACTTAGTGTTAACACAAGATGACACCATTAAGTTGTATACTAAGTGTGAGCACGAGATGACACCATTAATTTGTACACTTAGTGTGAGCACGAGATGGCACCATTAAGTTGTACACTTAGTGTGATATTAAGATCCCACAGTCACGTTGTATACCTACAGTGAGAATAACATGACGTAATTAAGTTGTACACTTAGTGTGATATTAAGATCCCACAGTCACGTTGTATACCTACAGTGAGTATAATATGACGTAATTAAGTTGTGCACTTAGTGTTAACACAAGATGACACCATTAAGTTGTATACTAAGTGTGAGCACGAGATGACACCATTAATTTGTACACTTAGTGTGAGCACGAGATGGCACCATTAAGTTGTACACTTAGTGTGATATTAAGATCCCACAGTCACGTTGTATACCTACAGTGAGTATAATATGACGTAATTAAGTTGTACACTTAGTGTGAGCACGAGATGACACCATTAAGTTGTACACTTAGTGTGAGCACGAGATGACACCATTAATTTGTACACTTAGTGCGAACACGAGATGACACCATTAATTTGTACACTTAGTGCGAACACGAGATGACACCAGTAAGTTTTACACTTAGTGCGAACACGAGATGACACCATTAATTTGTACACTTAGTGCGAACACGAGATGACACCAGTAAGTTTTACACTTAGTGTGATATCAAGATCCCACAGTCACGTTGTATACCTACAGTGAGTATAATATGACGTAATTAAGTTGTACACTTAGTGTGAGCACGAGATGACACCATTAAGTTGTACACTTAGTGTGAGCACGAGATGACACCATTAATTTGTACACTTAGTGCGAACACGAGATGACACCATTAATTTGTACACTTAGTGCGAACACGAGATGACACCAGTAAGTTTTACACTTAGTGTGATATCAAGATCCCACAGTCACGTTGTATACCTACAGTGAGTATAATATGACGTAATTAAGTTGTACACATAGTGTTAGCCCGAGATGACACCATTAAGTTGTACACTTAGTGAGCACGAGATTACACCATTAAGTTGTACACTTAGTGTTAGCACGAGATGACACCATTAAGTTTTACACTTAGTGAGCACGAGATTACACCATTAAGTTGTACACTTAGTGTTAGCACGAGATGACACCATTAAGTTGTACACTTAATGTTTACACAAGATGACACCATTAAGTTGTACACTTAGTGAGCACGAGATGACACCATTAAGTTGTACACTTAGTGAGCACGAGATTACACCATTAAGTTGTACACTTAGTGTTTACACGAGATAACACCATTAAGTTGTACACTTAGTGTTTACACGAGATAACATCATTAAGTTGTACGCTTAGTGAGAACGAGATTACACCACGAAGTTGTACACGTAGTGAGCATGAGATGACACCATTAAGTTGTACACTTAGTGTTTATACGAGATGACACCATTAAGTTGTACACTTAGTGTTTACACGAGATGACACCATTAAGTTGTACACTTAGTGTTTACACGAGATAACACCATTAAGTTGTACACTTAGTGTTTATACGAGATGACACCATTAAGTTGTACACTTAGTGTTTACACGAGATGACACCATTAAGTTGTACACTTAGTGTTTACACGAGATAACACCATTAAGTTGTACACTTAGTGTTTACACGAGATAACACCATTAAGTTGTACACTTAGTGTTTACACGAGATAACATCATTAAGTTGTACGCTTAGTGAGAACGAGATTACACCACGAAGTTGTACACGTAGTGAGCATGAGATGACACCATTAAGTTGTACACTTAGTGAGCACGAGATGACACCATTAAGTTGTACACTTAGTGAGCACGAGATGACACCTTTAAGTTGTACACTTAGTGTGAGCATGATTATACACCATTAAGTTGTACACTTAGTGTTTACACAAGATGACACCATTAAGTTGTACACTTGATGTTTACACAAGAGGACACCATTAAATTGTACACCTAGTGTGAACACAAGTCGAGAGCATTATGTTTTACACCCGGCGTGACCACAAGATGACACCAATAAGAGCAAACAGTGAGGTAAGGCTTAAGGCAGGCTGACCTGAAGCTCAAGGTTGGTTTGTAACGACCCGAAACGTGCATGCAGTTGGCTCGAAGTTTTGCAGTATAGAACGTGCTTAAGAAATTGACATTTTGAAACATGTTATGTTGACATTTTGGGTGACGATGCGTATTGTAGATTGAGAGTGTCACAGGTTTCACGGCTTTACTGAATGTGTTTGAGAGAAGCTGGTGAGTGTGGGTTCAAACAATACACACAGAATGTAATCGACTTCATGTATCGACCAGGAAAAGGATTTTAATGTTCAAATCAACAAACTTTTAAACTGTAATCTGATCAAATACGATTATGTCTGGGATTAAGCTCATGTTGAGGGGACCCGTTAAACTTTACTTATAATCTATGAAACTTGAGCGATATACATCCGTGTTTTCGAATTAACTTTATAACTGAGATTTGATCATTCCAACTTTTCAGGAAAGTGTGTGTGAGGGGGGGGGGAGACTTAATGTCTGATAAATAATCTTAAACTCCCTCTACCTATTCCAACTTCCTACAACTAAATGACGTGTATTCCAACTTCCGTAAACTACATGACGTGTATTCCAACTTCCTATAACTACATGACGTGTATTCCAACTTCCTACAACTACATGATGTGTATTCCAACTTCCTAGAACTAAATGACGTGTATTCCAACTTCCAACAGATACCTGACGTGTATTCCAACTTCCTACAACTACCTGACGTGTATTCCAACTTCCTACAGCTACCTGACGTGTATTCAAACTTCCTACAACTACCTGACGTGTATTCCAACTTCCTACAGCTACCTGACATGTATTCCAACTTCCTACAACTACCCGACGTGTATTTCAACTTCCCACAACTACCTGACGTGTATTCCAACTTCCTACAACTACATGACGTGTATTCCAACTTCCTACAACTACATGACGTGTATTCCAACTTCCTACAGCTACCTGACGTGTGGCTACAATTTCAACTTCACCTTTGACCTAATTGCTTCATTCCCTGCTCAAATTGTGTCTCCCATTCCCTGGAATCTGGGCAGGTTCTCCCCGATGGAACAATTTTTTGTTTCCTTTAATTATGGCCATCAATCAATACTTGCTACCTGGTGAACTTCTGTCAACGACATGAGATCAGGGGTTCCACGCAAGTTCAAGAACGGCCCCGTTTCTAGTTATAGAATTCATCGCTTTTCTAAACTTTTACCCACAGACCTGACACGATAACTAAAGTTCTGATTATTGAAATATTAAGAAAAAACAAGAAATCGCCTTTGAAATAATTCACTTGTTCGACTCGCAATTTTTAATATATTTTTTTTATTGTTCGGGAGGGGGATAAATTGCTTTTTTCAAGACATCACTTAACAGTTTTTGTAAGTGCTGGCCGCAGTCTGGTCACTGGTTATAAAACAGATCAAGTGCTGTTACCGAACTGTGGAAATTGAGATTTCTTTTTGTCTGATTTGAACATAGATTACAACATCTCTTTGCTACTTCAAAAAACATTTCTTCACTTTTGTCACATGGAGGAGTTAGGAACGACTCAAATTTTGTGATGCATAGTAGTTTCTATATATTATTTAGCACCATGTTTTTTCTTTACAGGTTTTATATAGTGAGCTTTCATTATTCGGAGCTTCTAAGTTGTTTAGGTCTTAGTAGTCTTCAGGAACATCTGCCATTTCGAGAACTTGTTAGGCTCTAAAAAAATCCAACCGCCGCGAACTGACCACTGACCATGGGGCATACTCGTCTCAAGCAGGACGTCATACTTTATTAGGTCGAGCTGGATCTCTCTAACTCTACGACATCGAGATAACTTGATTTTGGAGATTGAACAATTTTCAATACCTGTCACCGTCCTTCAGTATATCTTTTTATAGGAAAAAAAAACCAAAACACAAACAAATCAGAACTCGCCCTAAAATCCCATGCAACTTTCTAAAAAATTCAAACAAAATAATGACTGTAACTAACAAATGAACATCTGAAATTAAAATCTGATACACAGTGTAGTGGTACGTTGTTGAAAACCCTAAATTGAGAATCACCGACGAATGCTCAGAAAGAATTTTCATCCCAGATTCGAACTGGTTTTAATAGGGCTGTAAGCACGGCATTCTCCCATCAATTATCTGACTGTTCCAACAGACGAGCGCGCTGTTCCAACAAAGGAACTACCGGCTCTGTGGTCACGAGTACTAGCAATTTACCCGTCGCTCTTCTCACTTTTTGACTCAATGCGTAATTGTCGTCTGCTGATTTAAAGACTCCCCTCCCCTACAGATCTGTAAACACTACTGGCCGTTGGGAAATTTAAGGGAGATAATTTTGTAGGGACAAAGTGTGTGCTGTTTTAGCGGTGTTCCAAATAATTTTGGGTGAAAAAAAAGTTGCGCGCGTGATAAAATACGATGTGAAAAGTAAAACATTTTAGCTGTTTTCGGGCGTTATGCTTCAATTTAATTATTAAGAATCATTGAATAAACCTGCAATGAAAATCGTTCTTTGACTAGTACGTTATCAAAGTTACAGATAATGTTAATTTGGTATGGGTCAACACATGACTATATTATAAATGCATAAATTATAGTTTAGATATACATCCATGCCATATTGTTTAGATATTATATTAGGGCAAAATGTGTAGACAACATGCAGTAGTCTATGGAGAGAAGAATTCCCTCTCACCCATGAAAATTTAAAATAAAAGATTGTTGAGCTAACACAAGCCACAAAATTGTTTGTTAAAATCACTGTAGGTGAAGAGGTTTTTAACCTTAGATTTGGTTTAGATTTTAGATAAAACATGTCCTTTAGTAATAAACATGTCATATGCCCTGTCTCTAATAACTTCAAAATGCTACTTATAAACGTGAACTATAAATTATATGTGAAATAAAAAATACGATACATCTTACATGGAATATAGATTCACAAAACAGGAGGATCGTTTTGCCGAACAAAATTGAAAGTTTTACATAGGTGAACAATCATGTTCCTGTGTTGGTCTTTCAACTGCTATTTTTGACGATTATTGTCTGTTCTTTTGTGTGTGTGTGTGGTTTTATTTTGTTTGTTTTTTCCTATGGTCCGGTTGCTTAACTTCTTTCCTTTCTTTACTTAATCGGGTTTTCCCATAGTATATGATATAATATTCAAAACTAGATTGTGCTGGGGCGCCGTGGCGCCTGCGGCACCCACCTTTTTCAAAAGCCTAACTAACTTGTCCTTGTTTGATAAATACGAAATATTAAACTTTCTGAAATGTACACAAAGTATTTTATAATAGGGGTTGTATGGCGCCTACGGTACCCACTTTGTTTATTGTCAAAAGCCCAAGTAACTTATCCTTGTTTGATAAATACGAAATATTAAACTTCCTGGAATGTACACAAAGTATTCATTAATTAACCATCATCAAATCCTCTTTTTACATTGTTCCATTTCCAAAATAAAAATATGAGCTAAAACAATGATGTCATATAATTTTTTTTTACAGCGCGTCTTTAATTTGTAGTTAATTTGCACACCTTTTAATGCACACCTTATATTTTAAAATATAAGATCAAACAATGACGTCATAAAAAAATTTTTTACAGTGCTAATCACCACACGATTTTTTAAACTGATATAGACTGTTGTGCATCGTTCCTCAGCGTTCCACATCCAATGAGTGAGTGACTTGGATTATTATATTATTTATATACAAGGTAAATAATTTAATGTAAAAACCATTGTTTATTTATTTGTACTGATGAAGGTATTTTCCAAAATCTCTACGCATGCATTTTCTATTAATAACGTTTTAACTTAATAAAACAAACCTTGTGTATCTCTTGTACTCGATAAAGACGTATTACACCAGGACCATCATTGGAACGCGGCCCCTTCAGAAATACGTCTTTGGAAATTAACTCTTTAATAAATACGGTGTCTCCAATCGAAATATGCATAAAATTAACCATAATGATAGCAAGAGTAAATACAAAACATCAAATTATACTGTCAGTATTGAGTGCAAAAACAACACATTTTGTCTTGTGTAATAGATATAATCTCCACTAATAGGCGAATCATGACGTTTGGTTTGAAATAATTGTGAATAGAACTTGTGCATCTGGCTTTCTGACGGCGGGATAATTTGTGTACTTTCGTGATTTCTATGTAGACGTTTATGACTATAATTGGTTGAGACGCATTAGAATTTACGACTGACATTTTATCAACCAGTTTCAACAAATACTTGAGTTTTTTGTTTTTCCCTCGCTTCTTTCTCATATTTCGGTAAACAAAGGCACATAAGAGAGAAGTCATTTTGTCTTGGTAAACAGAGGTACATCTGAGAGAAGTCATTTTGTCTGGGTAAACAGAGGTACATCAGAGAGAAGTCATTTTGTCTGGGTAAACAGAGGTACATCAGAGAGAAGTCATTTCGTCTCATTTCCTCTATGTTTTTAAAAATAAAACAATTATATATTTCAAATTTCACATTCTAATGTTTAAATTACTGATTTATTCCATCAACGCCATGAGATGTGTGCAGACCACGTGCCGCGGGCCGTTCGTTCAAAACAGATTTAATTCAACCCGCAAAACCTTCGAGGAATTGGAAAACAAAAAATATTTCATACTACATTTTATAAACGTGCATAGACTATAAATCAAATTATTATAAATAAACTTTGTCTTGGACAGTTTTAATCAATAACATTAAAATTTTAAAAAATAAAATTTTTAGTGTCATCTGGAAAACATAATATGACGTTTAAACATTTAAAATTTATTTAAAATTGCGAACAGCATATAGTCTATATATATCACAGCTTTGAAAATAAAACGTCGGCCCTCCACATAGAAATCAACGCGGCCCACAGCACGGAATGTCTATTGTCACTCTTGACTGCTAACATCAATTTAAGTAAGTGCATTCTGTTGTTGACATTTATATTTGACACATGTCTGTCAAACTTTAAAAATGTTTGCAAATATGATGCAGACAAATGCATATATTTCAAAGATATGCAAACATATATGCATACATTTCGAACATTGGGCAGAGATACGCAAACATTAAAATATTGTACACGCACACACTTTATTAGCATGTAATCCGATAAAATTTGGCGTTAAATATAGCGTTTCGAAGCTGTGTCCTATTTTCACTTTGCTTGATATAATTGAGTGCATTTACTTCCATGTTCGGACCGGCTAATGTACAGTATGCATACATTGTATAAGATAGCGTAGGATTGCACTGGGTTGCAGTGGGTTCGCCTGCGTTGAAGGAAATGACAATCCGGTATATAACTTAAACATATATTTCGAGGCATGTATATTTATAAAATAAACGATTACTGTATTTACTCGCATATTTATATAAACCGAATTTAGAATTATAAAATATAACACTGAAATCAGTGTCCATAAAGTACGTCACGCTCCAGAGGGGGGGAGGGGGTGTAAGAAAGTGTGACACTTTGTGACAGGGGGGGACGGGGGGTGTCCGGCCATGTGTGACGTCACACTGTTTTATATTAAATTTTTATTATTTTGTTAATAAAAAACAAAATTTTTGTTCGAAAGTGTGACGTACTTTAGGGGGGGGGGTCCGAGAGGTGTGACGGTTTGTGACAGGGGGGAGGGGGGGAGTTAAAAATGGTCAAAAATAGCGTGACGTACTTTATGGACGGCCCCTTATATGAGCATAAAACAAAATGGACACAAGGACAGACACTAATTCTAAATACCAATTATCCAGCCATACATTTTCATCGCTATCTACATATAAACTTCGTTACTCATCAGTTGTGAACAACTTAAGAGCGGAGGTTTAGATATTATTATAGCAAACAATGTGGAAAGAGCAGAACACGTATTTTTTTTTGTCATTTCAAACGGTAAACAAACTGATATGTAACATAAAAGTAAGCATTTTACATCTTTACAGTAACAAATTTCTATGAACCAAAAATATGGAGTAAAATTAGACAATTGTATGGTCGGCGTAGGGTGGTTCATTGAGATATGGCAAAAAATGAAATGTGTGCTATAGAGCAAGACACCCTCCCAAGTTTTTACATATGCTAATAGTAATATCTTGGTAAAGTTTTAGCTTTAAATTCTAACTACAAAACGGTGCTCAGGAGCCAAATAATATCAAAATTTTACGAAATTCGAGCAACATCAAGCAATACGCATATGTTGAATGTTTTAAAATTAAAACCAGCAATAGCTTTTTAATATCAACAGTTCAACACTTTTTTGCAAATTAAACACTAAGCTTAAAGATATGGGCATTTGCATTTGTTACAATTAAAAGGTCAAATTGTGCTTTTCCATAAAAAAAACTTGAAAATTTAACAAACTAAAATTCAAGTCACAAAAGCATACATTATCAGTAAATTTTAATATCGTTCTGACATTAAAGCCTGAACAGCAGACTTTTTGGTGATTTCTGTTGGAACAGCCTTGCGGTTTGCTTCCACTACTTGCAATAAGAGTTGTTTTTCTTCTTCGTTGTTAGTAAGCAGTGTGTTGTATTCTTCAAAAAGCTTCACCGCTCGCTCTGCAGTGTCATTCACAACCCGTAATGACTTGAATCGTGACTGACCATATCGATACTGTTCACTTGCAGGCCACTCTTGTGGTGGCAAATCAAGAAAGGCACTGTCAATGTTATAACAACAAAGTAGTTTCCCCGTTCTGGTAGTTGAAAAGTCACCTAAACATACGTCTTGTTTCATTAGAATTGATGAATCTCCACGCACTTTTCGTTCGCCAGCCTCACGAGTCATTCCCTGCACAATTCCCATCTTTGTGGCTGCTGTCACATGATCTGAGAACAAAGCTAATCCAACAAGCTCTTCTGAAAGATACCAGAGATGATTTTCTAGGACCTTTCTTGCATCTGTACTGATGTCAGGATCGATGATCTGGTAACTGCTGAGATCAGTCCACAGCTGTAAATCACTGGATGGAGCTTCAGTTGCACGGGGAGCAGTAACCCAATGCTTGGTGTAAATTAGTGCACCAAATTTAACAAAGCGCTCAACTTGGGCTTCTTCTTTCTTTGTAAGTTTGAATACATCTGTTTGGTTTCGGAAGAGATATATTTTCATGGCATAAATTAATTTTGCCATCCAGCGAGCACGATGTACTGGTCCTGGAGCCCTCCAGTGGATTGTACTCGGTGGATGTCCCAAAACAATCAGAGTCAACTCAATGAGCTCCATGTATTCATCTCTGACTTGTTCCTTTAGGTGCTCTTTGGTCAGGACTGCAATGGTTGCATCTGATAAACTGGAAGCTTCAGGTGTCACTTGTAATTCTGAAAAATTCTGCCTGATGATGACACTCCAAACGGCTTTGAATCGTTTGAAAAGCGGGATATCTGGGGAGTTTGAAGGTCCACAGCAGATGGTGAAAACTTTTGACAAGATGATCTCCATTACATGATGACGACAGGCTAACCAATGAAGTTCACGACCCAGCCTGTTTTCAAGGCCAACACATACTCCATTTATTCTGCCGGTATTTACTGAGGTTGTGTCAAAGCACATAGCCTGAACCTTCTCAACCAGCTGCCACTCCACCAACAATTGGTGAACAGCATTTGCTTCATTCTCACCAGTTCCAGAGCTCACCTTTGGCACACCTAATAGTTTCTCCATCCCATCACCTGAAACTAAAACTGGTAGCCTGTCAACTGAGCCTTCCCCAAATATTGTTGGAAGTATCTTTCCATCCCAATGGATTACTAATGGGCAAGTTGGCTCAAAATTATCTTTCATTGCTTTAGAAATTGTATGCCTAGCACTTGACCGAGCTCGTTGAATAGTGCTACGTGAAATAGGAAGTGCATTTGGATCGTGGCCAAGAGCTGCAGCAATAGGAATAAGTAGTCGAGCAGCTTCACGATCAGATGTTTTATTACGGTCAAAGGCACTTGTTACACTTGGATTGAACAATTGGTCTCGAGGGGTTTTCTTTACTTGAGTTATCTTGTCCTGCTGTTTACCTGATTTGCTAATTTTGGTCGGTATGTACTCATCATCATATTCAGTTTCGTCATCAAGATCACAGCTTGCAAATGCACGTTCATCATCAGGCTTGGCTCGGGCGGATGCTGCTGTAGATGCTGGAGGTTGCGAAGCCTTGCGCTTTCTTTCCTCTTCTTTTTGTCGCCTCAGTTCTGATCTTTGTTGTTTTTCAGCTAACTCCTTATCCTCGGTTGTCATTATCATTCTTCTCTCAGTTCTCTGATCATTGAGAAATTCCTTATCCTGTTCCATTTTTATTTTTTTCATTGCATCAGCATGTGCTATATCAAACACTTGACTCAGTTTTTCTGCAAATTCTAGTTCTCTGGATTTCTGTGTCTCAGACTTCCGTCCTTTGTTTTTCTTTAACAGCAGCCAGGCATCATGCAATCTTTCCAACTTTTCAACCGAGTGTGTCGCCAACATTGTTGGGATACCAGCCTTCAACCAGGTAATCATTAACTCATCAACAGTTGCATGAGAAGCATTTCTAACGGACTTCTTTACTCGTAGATGTTCATGAAATCTTTGAAGGACCTGCTTTTTTGTCGGCAACTGTTTCAGATGTGTAAGTGGTTCCATTTCACATATCCCAATAAGGTAAATCTCACTGCTATGACGTGTTGATGCCATGATGAAATAATTGAGTCCTATAATTTAAACCAAGAACATTCATATGATAATTCAGAATCTGATTATGAACTTTGTATTATATCATTCTTTCAGCATGTGATTGCCATGCAGAATAATTATATAATTATCAAATCATTCAAGTAAATGATGTGAAACATTAATTTGCAAAAATATCCTACACTTCTAGTGTTTGTTATGTTCAATAACAAGATTAATTTACTATATTACTTTTTCATTAGGCCTTTAAAATAGTGAGACCTGCAAAGCACTAAGTTTACAGAAAACAATCAATAAACACACAAATATAAATTATTATAACAACAAATATGGCAGACGGTAGCACTAAACAGGAAGTTATGACAGGGAATAGTTAAAAAGCCAACCCTAAGTAAGTAAAATATAAAACAAAGAACATGATACAGTAAGTAAATATGCAAAATGTAAATTGCATGAAAGTTCAACAATTTTCGATGAAATTTTGAAAATTCATGGTCATTGAGCATCACCTTGCAGTTGGCACAGGAGGCTGAAACTTTGCCCTAATTAAAGGTTTGCTATAAGGAAAAAAGTTAGAGGGTGTCTTGCTCTGTGGGTGAAAGTTGAGTTTTTTGGGCCACCCTAAAATGGTCGGCTTATATTTTAGTTGTTTTTTTTTAAACTAGACATTTTATAGCAGTTTTAGAGGGTCGGCTTATATGCGATGTAGGCTTATAAGCGAGTATATACGGTATTTTATCTTCAATACCTTAAACATGCTGCGCACAAGAATTCATCCTTTACTTAACAAGTTACTTTACAATTTTGGGGTGTACTGGATTTCGGCTCCGGCTCAGGCAAACCCAGACTCCAGCAATTTTTAAAAATCTGGCTCCGGCTCCGGCAGGTTTCACTTCATCAATCCGGCCAAATCCGGTTTGCAATTAGAGTTATAATATATGTAGAGAGAGAGGTTAAACGGCGCCTATTACGCCATTTTCTCTAACTTGAAAATTCCGTAAGTCGAATTTTTTTTTCGGGTCCTTTTGAGTTGGACTTACAGAAATCTGACTGTATATATACATAATGGCTCCGGCTCTGGCAAATCCCAAATCAAGCCATTTTTATAAATCCGGATCCGTTTTTGACTCCAGCCGGGATCCCACTTCATAAATTCGACCAAATCCGGTTTAGGCCGGATTTTTAAAAAAGAAATGAATGTGGTACAGCCCTACTTCACCTGTCAGCTGTATTTGCTACTGGCATTAGTTCAGTCAACTTTTTTGAAAATTTGATTTTTTGTATTCATAATGTGTAAGTTTTAATGTCAAGTCTCAGCCACCCAGATTTACTAAGTCCAGTAGGCTGGTCATCAAGAGGTTTTGTGTTGGCGGTTTCAGAAATGGGATGGGGTAGTCTGAGAGGATAAGAGTGACGTGGATTTAGTTGGGCATGTAGGGATGAAACACGGTGGTATTGGAGCATAATGTGAGAAAAATTGAGCTACGTTTACCAGGATGGCAAATGATGGTCCGTAATGAAGAATGCGAGAGAGGGATTATTCAGCCACGGATATAGAGATACGCCTGGGACCACGCAGGTATAACATCGCGTGTCTGGACCTTGCTTGCAGTCCGTACGCTGGAGAGATCTGCGTGACAATCATTTGGTTCAATTAAGATCTTCAGGGCTGATGGCCTTTTATAGCACAACATCGTGGGTGGAACGTCAAAGGTTCTATAGGGTGTTTTGATGAGATTTGAACAAGGGCTCTCGCATAGGTGGGCATGATATGAGGGCAAGGACTCTAACGTAGGAGGCATGATATTAGGTCAAGGGCTCTCACACATTTGAGCATCATATTAGGTCAAGGGGTCTCACATAGGTGGGAATGATATTAGGTCAAGGGCTCTCACGTAGGTCTGCATGATATTAGGTCAAGGGCTCTAACATATTTGGGCATGATATTAGGTCAAGGGCTCTAACATAGGTGAGCATGAGGTTAGGTCAAGGGCTCTCACAAATATGGCATGTCATTAGGTCAAGGACTCTAACTTAGGAGGCATTTATATTAGGTCAAGGGCCCCAACATACGTGAGAATGATATTAGGTCAAGGGGTCTCACATAGGTGGGTATGATATTAGGTCAAGGGCTCGAGACGAACAATGCTTCTTGTTTTTCGTAGTGTAGTGGTTATCACGACCGACTTACAGGCGGAAGGTACTATGTTCTAGCCTCAGCGGAAACGTTATTTTTTAATTTTTATAAATTTATTTATATTTCAAGACTTACATGGGTGTTGTCATGTAGTGGATGGCACATATTACAGATAATTTCTGATGTAAGACATGAATGTTATAACAAACAACAACCGATGTTCCCTCTAAGGTTCGTTGGTCCGTGTGCAAAGTAAAAAAAAAGCGTGTGGAAAGATTCAAGGCATCCATTTGTGTGCAATATTTAACAAAACTTTCCGCGCAGTTTAAAGGGAACATTGCCAACAAACTCCACCTACCCAAATGAGGTGTGCCACCTATTTCTGCCTCGGCTAGTCGCAAACCTCAACATCTTCAGCCATCGCTTTTAGATGTGAAAAGATGCGGATCGACAAGTGGGAAGAAGAAAGATTACATCCATAGCTTGGTAGGAAGTAAACTGATAGAGAACCAAATCTAATGAGTCAGTTCCGTGATCTCCTTTGTAATAAGTGGGTTGCATTTCCGTAGACCTTTTCCCCGTTGGCATCTGACTGTAGCGTGTCTATGATACATAGAAGGATATATGTGACGTTTTGTAATTCAATGGTGTATAATGTGATTTCGTAAAAGTATGACGTCATCGAGAAGAGCGGTACCCAAACAGTGGCACTTGTACCCGAAGGCTGTTCTTGGAGGGATGCCTCGAAATAGGCAGCGAGAGATATTGGTGGTACATGTAAAAATAGGTTACGTGTGTATGTTTTTTAAAACAAAAATTGCATTGGCTTTTAATGGACTGATAGAAATTAAATTCTAACCACGGCTGTTAGGGTAAAAACTTCCTTTTTTTTGTGTAAGTATGACAATAACACTTCTATTAATGTCTCTCGCCAGTTTCTCGTTTGACGTACATTCCAATGTGAATGTAAGTGAAAGACTTTATCTAACACTTAGACACCCAACGGGGATGTGAGCGAAAGACTAAAGTAAACACATACTCAAATGTGGATGTGATAGAAAGCCGTCCGCTAACTTCTGGCCTCCGTTATGACCACCTTCCCCAGTAACGCTCACACAACAAAGACCAGCCCTGAGCCGAAGCCATGATTGGTGTCTAGCGACGGGACTACATGGATGCGGTGCTCAGCACCCTGGGCTCACCTGATGTTTGGTTACCTGGAGACCAGGTGGAAGCATTTATTACATCTCCGGGGGTGTTGTACGGACATGGGCGGAACAGAGAATTAATGGGGAAAGATTCTTAATATTTTGAGGAGTTAACTTTTCGAGCGATATAAATAGTCTTAGCGCCATTAATTCCACAACGCGAAACAAACTGCACCGAGTGTGGTGCGTTTGGTCTGGGAGAACGTGCAAGGATAAATCGAACGAGCTACGCAGCTCTAAGGACAGTTTCGTTTCCAACAAAAGATTTTGTTGAATTGTGATTCATTTGACGTGAAACAGACTTTAGATCTTTTAACAAAATAATTGATTTCACTAGAGGAACTTTGACAAGTTTGTCGCCGTTACTTCCGAGAAACGAAATTTGCAATACAGATATTAATATTGTTTGACTCAAGAAAATTGTTAGCACATTTTCCTTTTTTTCGCAAGCTTTGACCAATTGAATTTTACTGAGTTGAATCGGAAGGTTTTGTCAGATATCGGTGAAAACTTATAACAAGCTGCTGTAGTTATTGTTACTGATGTCTTTGATGATGAAGTCGCCGTCGAGGTTATGGTGGGGATTGTAACCAATGTTGTTTATTATAGTTGGGACTCAGTCCTTTAGAGCAGTGGTTCTCAAAGTGGTGGTCCGTGGACCAGTGCCGGTCCGTAGGCCATCCGATGCCGGCCCGCAGAAGTTACCAAGAAAGGACATTTCGCTACAGCGTCAGTACAGGGAAAATATTTCTCCGGTCCCTGGTTCAATGGACAAAATTCCTGCCGGTCCGCAAAACTAAAAAGTTTGAGAAGCACTGCTTTAGAGTACTCTAGACAAACATGTGAGTAATATTGGACTTTTTCCTTTAGAGTACTTTAGACCAAACTATGAGCTCTATGAAACTCGTTCATTTAGAGTATTTTAGACCGACTAGTGAGTTCTATGGTACTCGTTCATAAAAAAGTACTTTAGACTAAACTGTGAGTTCTATAGGACTCTTTCCTTTAGGGTACTTTAAACCAACCAGTGAGTACTATGAGACACGTTCATTTAGAGTAATTTAGACCGACTAGTGAGTACTGTGGTACTCATTCATTAAAAGTACTTTAGACCAACGTGTGAGTATTAAAGCTTGAAGCTCACGTTGTGGCAGTAAAATGTGTATTATTTCATCAGCATGATCGCACATAAGCCTAAGAAGAAACATAATAGATCTGTAGCCCTGGGCTAGGAATGGGGTTGTTTCAATAGATAAAGGTTGCAGACGAAAAGCAATAAAGATGTCATATTGAAGCAGCTGATAAGTTTTAATTATTTTATTCGAGCTCTGTTGCTTTGATGCTAAGATATACAGCTTTTTAAAAGTTTTACGGGAAAACCTGAATCAACTGTATTGGCGCTATAAAAATTTAAATTCCTTTTAAGGCATGCACCGATATGTAGACCACAGTTGTTTACACTCCTTCACTGATATGGGAACCACTGCAGATTATACATCTCCACCCCTATGGGAGACACTGTGGGTTACAACTCTTCAATGATATGGGAACCACTATTCAGATTACACTTCTTCTCCACCCGTATGAGAACCCCTACAGATTACACTTCAAAACCCGAATGGGCACCAATGTGGGTTACATGTCTTTGCTGTTATGAGAACCACTGCAGATTACTCTTTTCCATCCGTAAGGGACCCACTATGGGTTACACTTCTTTGCTGATATGGGAACCACTGCAGATAGCAGCAGCGTGTGAACAATGTTTGATCTGCAAACAATGCCTGCCATTTAAAACCGAGAAGTCAGATTAAAGAGACTAAAGCAAAGTAGGCAGCTATCCTGTCTGTAACACTCGGAAAGGTTTCATTCTTGGCAGTTGTTGGCGCGGGACTCAAGCACGTGGCAGCCAACAACAAGAATGTGAGTCATTGGCAACGGAGGTTAACTCCACGGGAATATTTCATGTTCGCAGTGTAATTTTTTAAAAATATATATATATTTTTTTTTGTTTCTGAGGTATTGAAAGGTAAAACAAATATCTGCGAACAATTAATGAACTTTCCTTCGATTATACGTGAGACATTTTAAGTGGAGAGTTTGGAGTGAAGAACAGGAAATGCTCTTAAATATGTTCATATTGTAAAACACATTTCTATTCTTAAGTTTCGTTTTTAAATAAGTGAACTCATTGACAGCAGATGACTTTTTATAAATTCGTATTTTTGTTTTTGTATTTATTTGTTTTTTGTTGTTTTGGTTTTTTAAAAAGTTTTTGATATTATTTTTAAAATAATTTTTAGTCAGTACTTAGTTTAAAGTCCTCTTAATACGTTAGGATATATGGACATAGAATTTGTTTCAAAATTAAAAACCAAAAGAAAAAAGATATGTATCAGAGGGGGAAAAAACTACATGAATATTTTATTTATAAATTCCTGAATCACCTGAGTGCTTGCTAAAAAAAAAGATTTAAGAAATAATTATTCAATTTTCCTTCAGTACTCTTTCAAATATCACTTATAGTACTGCTTTTTATCAAACGATTTACTACTCTTTCATTAACCTAGTTTTTTATAGTGATTAAAGATTATCATGAGCCTTTAAACACCAGTGTATTTATTTATCTGAATCACGAGGAATAACGATTTAAAGAAATAAACAAGGGTTCTATCGCATGTTCCCTCTAAGGTTCTTTGGTTCGTGTGCAAAGTTTTTAAAAAAAACAAACTCGTGTGCAAAGCTGCACAGCATCCATTTATTTGTGCAATATTTTACTAAATTTGGTGCGCGGTAATCCTAAACTGCTGCGCGGCGTCGGTCAGATATCTGCTCAGCCACGCAGCTTAAAGGGAACATTGAGTTCTATCATTATCTGACATCATTTAAAACCCTATTCTTTTTTAGACCCATCCAACCCAAAATTGTATTTTTTTTCTTTCACCCCCCCCCACAGCCCAGCAATACCCTCCATCATCCCCCACACACAAAAATGCATTTAAAAAAACTGCGAAAAGCAAAGGTGTCGCTTCGAGTTAGCTCCCCTGCGCCAGGTATTGCGTCTGTCTGGAGTGTCCTGCCCCTGCCCCATACATCTCCTGATACACCTTGCACGTGTTACAGAAACCCAGTCGCACATCGCAATGAGCTCTACGGTTTATTTATAGTTGTGAGCTGCAAGAGGAATGTGCGTTCAACTTGGGTTGGAGTCAGTGCGTTCACAAGTCAAACACATTTGTATTTCCCTTCGCGTGCAAATTTGGCGAAAGTTGGTTCCTGTTTTCAAAAATGGCCTCACCGGAAGAAAAAAACCAAACACCGCAAACGCTATCGAAACTAACACGCAGTGAGGCATTGAGTAATTTAATAACAACCGATTGCGGGGAAATAACAGAAGTTGTTAAAGAATATGATCAAAATACTAATGACTCAACTTGTCCAATAACTTTTTTTCGCTACTTCATCTATTATTCTCTAAATGAGTTGCAGGTATTATTTAGACAAGTCAACATACAATAAATGTCCTGTGACGCAAATTGGCTCCAAGTTCAACACACACACACAACCCCCCCCCCAAAAAAAAATTCCATTGTTTTAGAATTTCACAGAGAAGTGCTCAATAATTTTGAAGGATATGTTTCAAAATTATTCTATACGAGTTTTACAAACGCCCAAATAAAGAAAAAATGTTTCAAACGATTAATTCAAAAACTCAGCTATCGAATCTCAGGTCTGTTTATTGTTTTCTCCTGCCCGCGATCCTCACTCCCCCCCCCACCCACCGTGACACCACCTTCCCTCCCAGATGTTACCTAATGCTATCGTTTCTATTGATAGACATTTTATCTTATGGTCAGTCTATCATCTCATCTCGCTGATCCAACTCTCGTTTGTGGCCGTTCTTCAGAGCTCTGACCCGCCTACCCCACCCGCAAACCCCCCCCCACCCCACGACTTGGCCTGCCAATGTCCACCCTCTCCTCCCCACCTCTGTGATATTCCAGCCGTCCCTGGACCCCCCCCCAGCCCAGCCCTCATCACCCCTCTCCCGTCTCTTTGCTCTTTTCAAGAATTTACCCAGGATTTCAAATGGGTTTCGGTAAAGTAGGCAGATATTGATTTCTCTGATTTATATCTGAAATCGTATCTTCTCAAAACTTGGGGTAAACTGGAACCGACGACGGACGGACGGACCGGGGGCGGGGCGGGGGGAGGGGGCTGACCAGAAAATGAGCCCAAAGAACAGGTCCTTGCCACTAACCTTGGAAATTACAGTTTTAAAAGACATTCTTTGTCTCTGTGGAGTTAGGCAAAAATTGTATTCATATTTCATTATGTTTTTCTGCCTAAATGTTCATAACTTTTTACAACAATAAACAGATACGCTAAATTAAAAAAGGTGAACAATAGTAAAAGAACAAAATACTTTTTTTTTAATCGCGGACGTTAATCACCAGCTGGTCGTTAAACAAAGATACTGAGCACAAAATGAAATGAAGAAATGTAAGCAATGCTTGACCTAGTGCGGAGTTTACTTATTTTATCAGAAAATTGTCACGTGTCGGCAACTGAAAACGTTCGAGTGATTCGAGATAAATAACAGGAAAACAAAAAAAAAGATAATCAGAAAATCTGTGCAAAACTCACTTCAAAAAGTTTGTTGATACAACTGTTAAGCAAGTGAGTGTGAACAACTGAAGAGTACCGCCTAGAGATATAAAAATTATGCGTGACTTTATGGCCAGTCCTCGTAGTAGCGATTTTGGATTTAATGTTAGGAAAGTCGTCGCCGCGTATGGAGCCGAAAACTGGAAAGACAACCGGTACGATGCGGAGCACACACACAGTAGCCTCATGTTCTCAAACAACAACACTTCCGCTCAAAAGACACCGCACGGCCGCCACACATCACACATACAGCCACCACACAGACCCCGCACGGCACTCACACGGGCGTAACACAGCAACCACACAGATCCCGTAGAACTCACACAGCATCCACACAGCCGCCACACAGACAGCACACAGCACCCACACACGCCAGTGTAGTGATTTATGGCAAGTCTTGTTTTAATAGCCCAGTAAGCACATTCACAAGACCAGGTCCGATAAATCAATCTGATCTTTTCAAAGTTAATATTGACAGCTCTGGTATGTACGTGCAGAGACGATTAGACCCGTCCATGTCAACTGATATCTTCGAGAGCACAATTTACAGGAACGTTTTCATATCGGGGACGGTGTTTAGTGATGACGCGCTCTCTGTGTTAAAGGAGGATGCGATTTCTGTGTTAAAGGATGACGCAGTTTCGGTGCTTATGGATGATGCGTTGTCTGTGTTTAAGGGTGGCGTGGCGTCCGTGTTTAAGGATGATGTGATGTCTGTGTTTAAAGGTGATGTGGTGTCTGTGTTTAAGGATTATGCGGTGCACGTTTTTAAGGATGATGCAGAGTCCGTGTTTAAGGATGATGTGATGTCTGTGTTTAGTAATGAAAACGTTTGGTTCTCCAAATGTTATGTTACCAGTAGAACACGACTAGTTACCTAAATGTCATGTTACCAGAGCAACACGACTAGTTACCTAAATGTCATGTTACCAGAGCAACACGACTAGTTACCTAAATGTCATGTTACCAGAGCAACACGACTAGTTACCTAAATGTCATGTTACCAGAGCAACACGACTAGTTACCTAAATGTCATGTTACCAGAGCAACACGACTAGTTACCTAAATGTCATGTTACCAGAGCATCACGACTAGTTACCTAAATGTCATGTTACCAGAGCAACACGACTAGTTACCTAAATGTCATGTTACCAGAGCAACACGACTAGTTACCTAAATGTCATGTTACCAGAGCAACACGATTAGTTACTTAAATGTAATATTTCCAGAACAACACCATTAGTTTACTAAATGTCATGTTACCTGTAGAACACGATTAGTTCTCTAAATGTCATGTTACCAGAGCAACACGATTAGTTACCTAAATGTAATATTTCCAGAACAACACCATTAGTTGACTAAATGTCATGTTACCTGTAGAACACGATTAGTTCTCTAAATGTCATGTTACCAGAAAAACACGATTAGTTCTCTAAATGTCATGTTACCAGAACAACACGATTAGTTCTCTAAATGCTTGAGGCTATACACAGGGCCCTGGAAAGTGTGCACCGGACACTGCAGGGGTCGTAAATTTTCGGTTTCGACACGGTACTGTTTTGTGACTCGAGATCAGCCCTCGAAGTCCTGGCTAGTGAGAAGCGTAGTACCCACTTGGTTGACGCCATCTTGGAGGACGTGGGTGGGCTCGAAAGACTTTGAGGTAAGGTAACAGTGCGGTGGATCCCGAGCCACGTGAATGTTAACGGCAATTAAAAGGCAGACTCCCTGGCCAAAGCAGGAGCGGCCCTGCCCCAATCAGAGGCCCCAGTCACTTATCTTGGGGCTAAAACCTGGCTAAAGGAGCACTTCCGGAATAAGTGGTACCATGAGTGGGCTGACAACACGACAGCCAGGGGGGTATTCGCTAACATGCCCAGGCCAAGCCGTTCAGACCAGTGGTGGAACCCGAGTCGCAAACACCAGAGTTTAGTGACTCAGATGAGAACAGAACACTGCCCAACCAACTCATACTTTCACAGGCTAGACCACAACAGGGACTCGAACTGCCGTCATTGCAGCCAAGCCTCTGAGACGGTCGTACACCTGGTGACGTCTTGCCCGGCGCTAGATATAGCCGGGGAGGTGAGGGAGGCGGAAGAGTCCCATGTAAAGACAATGTTGTATGGCAATGCTCAACAGATGGAGCAGATTGCCCAGGTACTAGCCAAGGCCTTAAGAGATTAGTCTCAGGCCTACAGAATGTGTGTTTAGTTTAGTTCTCTAAATGTCATGTTACCAGAACAACACGATTAGTTCTCTAAATGTCATGTTACCAGAACAACACGATTAGTTCTCTAAATGTCATGCTACCAGAAAAAAAATATTTGTTATCTAAATGTCATGTTTCCAGTTGAACACGAATAGTTCTCTAAATGTCATGTTTCCAGTTGAACACGATTAGTTCTCTAAATGTCATGTTACCTGTAGAACACGATTAGTTCTCTAAATGTCATGCTACCAGAACAACACTATTTGTTCTCTAAATGTCATGTTTCCAGTTGAACACGATTAGTTCTCTAAATGTCTTGTTACCAGAACAACACTATTTATTAGTTCTCTAAATGTCATGTTACCAGTAGAACACGATTAGTTCTCTAAATGTCATGTTACTAGTCGGACAAAAAGAGTGGTCTTAATGTCAATTTGCGAGTGGAATGCGTGTTAACTCTACAACAGTACTATACTCAAAGTGGTGGTCCGTAGGCCAACCGACGCCGGTCCGCAAAAGTGATGAAGAAAGGCCAGAAAAATTATAATTATAATCCTCTATTTGCAACCATTTATACTAATACTATAGAATAAGTATTGTTTTGACAAAAAGCACATAAAAAATGAAACAAATAAAATAAAATAAATTACATTTCGCTACCACGTCAGTACAGGTAAATGGTGAAGTGGTCCCTGGAGCAATGGAAAAATTACCTGCCGGTCCGCCAAACTGAAATGTTTAAGAATCACTGGTCTACACCACGAGAGGCTAACATCCCTACGAACGGTCTAAGATTGTTTCCTTTTATAAGCTTCATTTTCAAAATATTTACTTCGTATTTGTTTTGATCATTAACATTATCTTTGTCTTACGATTACATTATTTGTTTTTAACAACATTATCTTTATCTCGTGTTTTCATTAATTATTTTGATCCTAACAGTATGTTTATCTCATGATTTCATTAAAAAAAAATTATTTTTTTTAGACAATAGCAGTAAGTTTATCTCATGCTTTTGAAGTTTCCAAGGACACGCTTGAAGTGCAAGTGTCAACAAAATGTCTCAAGAAGATGTATTTCTTTTTCATTCACTCCTCTCACGGGAGTAAAATAGTTTTATTTTGCTTGCAGCGTGTGAAGACATTACACAGAGGCGAATGCCTTTTTTTAGACCTATCTACAGTGTATGTTTGTGTTGTTAAATGAATTGTCGTGAATACCACCTTACAAAGAAATGACAAGCTTATTGCAGTAAAACTTTTTGCCAATGGACAAAACAACCAGAAATAATTGGAAACACAAAAAATAAAATAATTCCTCACAAAACAAACTTGTTGCACTTAAAATTGAAATTTTTTAAAAAAATAAATGAAATCAAATCAAAACTTCAAACATCATTTTGGCCATTATTTTGAGTTTAAATGACATGAACTGCAATATTTCCTCTGCAACTCATTTTTTTAGTTTTGGTCGTAAGTTTTTGCTTTGTTTACAATATTTGAGATAACTATTTTTTTTTAAATATAATTTTTCAATGTATTTTGATCTAAGTATTCACTCTGGATTCAGCATTGCTTATATACCCTCCACTACTTGAGCCCAGTGGACTTACATTTTACGTTATCTCTTTACAATTCCAGCCTTAACAAGGCCCATGTCAACAGATACGACACTCCTACCCTGGGCGTTTCCAACACTTACCCACCCACCCCACGTGCCATAGAAAACTGCACTAACAGAACAACTTGGACACTGTCCACCTTAACGAGGTAACAGTCCATTCCGTTCACGGTGAAGTCGTTGACCGCCAATTACAAGGCGCTATTACAGGTTGTAAAGATGATGGTGTGGTTAAACAGTTTGGTGGCTACCGTTGTCAGATCAAACGCAGTTTCTCAACGAAAAGGCCCCTGGTCGCTGTGGTTACTGCGCTCACGGTGATCGGCAACGTGTCATTAAATGTGGTCAGTCCCTGTGGTCACTCTGGTCAGTCAATGCGTTTACTACGGTTGACCACTGCGGTCACTGTGCCCGGTAACTGTGGTCAGTCACTAGGTTCACTGTGGGCCGTCACTGCCGCCAATGTGGCCGGTAACTGCCGTCGGTCACTGCGGTCACTGTGGTCAGTAACTGTGGCCGTACATGTGGTCGCTCCCTGCGTTCACTGTCATGGTATAGATACTTAGTTCAACGGTCAACATCTGTTGTCAACAGGCCTATGGTCGTGTTGATCTCAAAACATGTGACGCCATCTTGACAACCCCACCCCCCACCCCACACTCACATAAACAAGATTTTAAAAACAAAAAAAAACTCGGTTGAAACTTATTTCTATTCATAGACTCCCCCCCCCCTAACTTACACAGCCCTATTATTTGTTGTACCTCCTTCATCAAATCAACACATTTTTGTTTTAAAATGCTTACCCACATCCGAGTTAATCCCAGGCACAGAATCCCTTGGCCCAGGTGAAGTTAATGAAACATCCCAGGTGAGGAGGTGGCGAGGGGGAATACCTAGGACGGGGTCATGGAGATTTGAACCCCACCTCGTCGGGTTACTGCGATGGTGTTGACCCAGCTCAGACTTTAGCGATATCATCTACACGGGGGCGGTGACGAGGGCGCCGAGATAGCGAGTGTTCCTCCCCCATCAGGTCGCAGTCGGCTCACGGTTTTGTAACGGAATAGGATCAGTGGAGGAAGCAGACGTATGCGGTGGTGAGCAAATCCGAACTTTACCGTCGATCGCAAGACCACATCGTGTCTACGTCATATCCCTGTACAATGACGTGGTATCCTGTACAAGAACACTGCAAATCTCAGGAACTCCACCGCTGTATTGAGAATGTTTTGGCCCGTATCTTAGCTGACCCGTATTTTAGCTATCTCATAGAGGCTAAAAAATTGGGATTGCGTTTGCTTATAAGGTGCACTTCAAGAGGGTTTAATATAAATGGAGGATTTAAACCTGATTTAATTTGGTACCGACTACCGGAAAACTCGCTTGTGACTTGTAACTTCTTGTTTACAAATCCTATTTTTGAAACTCTGACTCACTTCTAACTAGCTTCATTTCTAGCATCTATTGCTAACTTTGCATTTTCAATTTCTAATTTCTAAGTAAAATCTCTGTCAATTCTATTTTTCTATTAACTTCTACCTTTTGAATTATAAATTATAACTATAAACGTAGCTTTCAAATTAACTAACTCCTAGATACTAGCACAGGTCTCTCCAACATTCACCCTGGTTTATCACAGACCAACTCCTAGACACTACCGCAGGTCTCTTCACTATTCACCCTGGTGTCACACAGACCAACTCCTAGACACTACCGCATGTCTCTTTCACCATTCACCCTGGTGTCACACAGACCAACTCCTAGACACTACCACATGTCTCTTCACTATTCACCCTGGTGTCACACAGACCAACTCCTAGACACTACCGCAGGTCTTTTCACCATTCACCCTGGTTTATCACAGACCAATTCCTAGACACTACCACAGGTCTTTTCACCATTCACCCTGGTGTCACACAGACCAACTCCTAGACACTACCGCATGTCTCTTCACTATTCACCCTGGTGTCACACAGACCAACTCCTAGACACTACCGCAGGTCTTTTCACCATTCACCCTGGTGTCACACAGACCAACTCCTAGACACTACCGCAGGTCTCTTCACTATTCACCCTGGTGTCACACAGACCAACTCCTAGACACTACCGCAGGTCTCTTCACTATTCACCCTGGTGTCACACAGACCAACTCCTAGACACTACCACAGGTCTTTTCACCATTCACCCTGGTGTCACACAGACCAACTCCTAGACACTACCACAGGTCTTTTCACCATTCACCCTGGTGTCACACAGACCAACTCCTAGACACTACCGCATGTCTCTTCACTATTCACCCTGGTGTCACACAGACCAACTCCTAGACACTACCGCATGTCTCTTCACTATTCACCCTGGTGTCACACAGACCAACTCCTAGACACTACCACAGGTCTTTTCACCATTCACCCTGGTGTCACACAGACCAACTCCTAGACACTACCGCATGTCTCTTCACTATTCACCCTGGTGTCACACAGACCAACTCCTAGACACTACCACAGGTCTTTTCACCATTCACCCTGGTGTCACACAGACCAACTCCTAGACACTACCACAGGTCTTTTCACCATTCACCCTGGTGTCACACAGACCAACTCCTAGACACTACCGCATGTCTCTTCACTATTCACCCTGGTGTCACACAGACCAACTCCTAGACACTACCGCATGTCTCTTCACTATTCACCCTGGTGTCACACAGACCAACTCCTAGACACTACCACAGGTCTTTTCACCATTCACCCTGGTGTCACACGGACCAACTCCTAGACACTACCGCATGTCTCTTCACTATTCACCCTGGTGTCACACAGACCAACTCGTAGACACTACCGCAGGTCTCTTCACTATTCACCCTGGTGTCACACAGACCAACTCCTAGACACTACCGCAGGTCTTTTCACTATTCACCCTAGTGTATCACAGACCAACTCTTAGACACTACCGCAGGTCTTTTCACTATTCACCCTGGTGTCACACAGACCAACTCCTAGACACTACCACAGGTCTTTTCACCATTCACCCTGGTGTCACACAGACCAACTCCTAGACACTACCACAGGTCTTTTCACCATTCACCCTGGTGTATCATAGACCAACTCCTAGACACTACCACAGGACTCTTTACACTAGTGCCACGCCTGTCTCAATTCCATATGTTTAAGTATATATGCAGCATAACTATAAAATAAAAATTTTCTTATGCAGAGGCATAGCGCACACCTAAATCTTCAAACAACACGCTAACATTTCGGGAACTGAAATCCGCGTAACAGTTGTTAAACAGAAACATGATTTCTGTGTTTCTTGTCTGATGGTCCCAGTGATTTTCCTAATCCTAGAAGATATCGGACAGGAGCGCGTCAAGTAGATGAAGGCTTCAACAGGCCAGGGAAACAAATCACTTGAAAACTAGGTTGAAAAGGTTAGGTAACTGCAATGAAGTTAAACGTCTGGGGTGTAATTGGTCCATTGTTTTAAACTGAGATACAAATCCCTAATATTGACTGTCTAAAATGAAATGTAGAGACCGAATATTAGCTCTATAAAACGATATGCATAAACTCAATAGTAGCTCTATAAACTGAGATACATAAACCCAAAACTAGCTCTATAAACGGAGATTCATAAACCCAATATTAGCTCTATAAACTGAGATGGAGAGACGCAATATTAGCTCTATAAACTGAGATGGAGAGACACAATATTAACTCTATAAACTGAGATAAACTGAATCTGTTACACAAAATATAACTACTTAGACATATTAAATTTCTTATATCAGATTTATTCAATTATAGGAAATTTCATCGCTTACATCTAATATCCACATATTTGATTAAAGTACCTAATCTATTATATGAGCTATAATCCAATCACATGACAAAATCCTGATCCAATGCAACTAATCTCTATACAGCAGATTGTGACGTAATCTATCTCATGTGACCTGTTCTATTACATCTGACCTAATCTATCTCATCTGACCTGTTCTATTACACCTGACCTAATATATCTCATCTGACCTGTTCTATTACATCTGACCTAATCTATCTCATCTGACCTGTTCTATTACACCTGACCTAATCTATCTCATCTGACCTGTTCTATTACATCTGACCTAATCTATCTAATCTGACATGTTCTATTACATCTGACCTAATCTATCTCATCTGACCTGTTCTATTACATCTGACCAATTGACAAAATCTATCTCATCTTACCTGTTCTTTTACACCTGACCTAATCTATCTCATCTGACCTGTTCTATTACATCTGACCTAATCTATCTCATCTGACCTGTTCTATTACACCTGACCTAATCTATCTCATCTGATCTGTTCTATTATATCTGACCTAATATATGACATATTACTTAATCTACTACATCCGAAGTCATCTAAATGTATTGTTACAACGTTTTACCGAATATAACCCGTTACTGCACATTTCCGTGTGACCCAATAACTGTGTAAGTTATAATCGCCTACTTCGAAACGATCACTCACATTAAGAAAAATATTAAAGAGCAAATCGGTTGAAAATAATAACAGGGATTACCTCCCCCATATCCCTTACACGCCCTTGTCCCATTAATTGAAATAAATTTGAAAATTGAATTTGGAGAACGGACTTTGTATATAAAAACAGCTGTGTTTTAGACAAGACAAAGTTATCACCGCACACAATGTTTAACTGAATTATTTAAAAGGAAAATAACTACGAAGTGTCCAATTAAACATAAGAAAAAAAAATCAAAACATTTAGATAGATAGATGTATGCAGGGTAATGAAGTACAGCAGAGTGTGTTATACCCATAATGGAATCAGTGTCGCTATCCAATGAGATGCAGCAACAACAAATCACGATAATCCAACTGGAAGGCTGGTGTAACAAACAAAACACGCACAACTCCGACTGCGGGGATCGCAAAGTATCTGTAAAAAAAATAAGAAAAAAAGTTAGCACAAGTGAGACCGTCTAATTCAGACGAGTATCAAAGAGAGGCTGGCACGCGCACTACGCACACACACCGAGCCCGGTGGTGGGGGGAGGGGGGAATGAGGGGTAGCGGGTGCTGGTTGGCGAAAGCGCCACCACTCCGGGTGAGCAAATAAAGATTGTAATATATGCGCGCACCGAGAAGAGAGAGAGGTAAGGGGGACAACCGAGAGAAAACTGGGAGGGGAGAAGTTGTGCTTGTGTGGCGGGGAGTGGGGGGGCGTGACAATGAGAGGCAGGGGGGTAGAGTTGTAAAAATAAAAGCACATAGGTAAGTTTAAGGGTGAAGGATGGGGGTGAGAGGGTGGCGATTTAACGAAAGAATGATGGTAAGATTGATGTGGGGGGAAGGATGTATGCGTGTGTGTGTGTGTGTGCGTGTGTATATATATTCGTGTGAGAGAGAGAGAGACAGAGAGAGAGAGAGAGAGAGAGAGAAAGAGAGAGAGAGAAAAAGAGAGAGGGAGAGAAAGGAGGGAATGAGAAGAAATGAGACCGGTCTTAGAAAAAAGATAGATCAGTCGAGCCGAAACGATTATTGGGTTCCCGTCCAGTGCTGGATAACAAGATAGGACGAGCTCGGACAATGAGGGGGACCATTCCATTGTTGAGATCTGGGGTAGGGGTCGGATAGCAGGGGTCACGGAGATGGCTTACAATAAACGCGTGTCAGTGGGGTTGTTGAAGAGATTTTGGTTTAGAGGGAGCTTTGCTATACATGGTGGGAACAGGGAGGAGCTATGCTAGTAAGTGGTTGGATTTGACATAAGGAGATGGTGGGGTATTCAGGGAGGAGATTTGTCAGTAAGTGGTTGGATTTGACATAAGGAGATGGTGGGGTATTCAGGGAGGAGATTTGTCAGTAAGTGGTTGGATTTGACATAAGGAGATGGTGGGGTATTCAGGGAGAAGCTATGCTAGTAAGTGGTTGGATTTGACATAAGGAGATGGTGGGGAATTCAGGGAGGAGATTTGTCAGTAAGTGGTTGGATTTGACAAAAGGAGATGGTGGGGAATTCAGGGAGGAGATTTGTCAGTAAGTGGTTGTATTTGAAATAAGGAGATGGTGGGGAATTCAGGGAGGAGCTATGCTAGTAAGTGGTTGGATTTGACATAAGGAGATGGTGGGGAATTCAGGGAGGAGATTTGTCAGTAAGTGGTTGGATTTGACATAAGGAGATGGTGGGGAATTCAGGGAGGAGCTATGCTAGTAAGTGGTTGGATTTGACATAAGGAGATGGTGGGGAATTCAGGGAGGAGATTTGTCAGTAAGTGGTTGGATTTGACATAAGGAGATGGAGGGGAATTCAGGGAGGAGATTTGTCAGTAAGTGGTTGGATTTGACATAAGGAGATGGAGGGGAATTCAGGGAGGAGATTCGTCAGTAAGTGGTTGGATTTGACATAAGGAGACGGTGGGGAATTCGGTCCTTTCGTTTTGTAATCACGGAGTGCACAACAAAATTTTGAATTAGAATTGGGAGATTAAAAGCGAGAGTTAATAAGAGGAGGGTATAGGGGGGAGAAGTAAACATCACTGCAGCAGCAAGAGGTAGAGCTCTGTTGAAGAGCAGGGGTGGGCGATTGTTTTGGCCCCGGGGGCTCCTTTGTGTTAGCGGATTTTAACAGAGGTACGCAACTTTTTAAAATGATGTTTCTAATATAATATTTGTGTCCATTTTTGACTTAAACACATGGGATTCATCCCCAGTTTTAGGCTTTTTTTTTGAGTGTTAATGGCCCAACTTAATTTGGAAATTATTACATTTTACTGTGACGAAGACAAAATTAAAAAAAAACTGTTCACATAAAATAAATGCGTATCAACACTACCTGCGCACGCGCTTTGCCACAACATTTCAACACAGTTTATTAAATTAAGTGTACGTAGTCATAAGTAAAAATCATCAATCTATAACTTGGCCAATATTCATCTAAAATTTTGCCATTTTTGATTATGGGCAAATACTTACAAAACTGTATTTAAAAAATGGCGATATCTTTGTCACAGTTTTTACTTCATTAAGCTCTTACAAATTACAATTTAAAAAAAAATTATTTAAAAATCATTTTAAGTAAAAAGCCATTAATTCAGTATCAAAGTAAGTCAATTTTGTTTATTATCTGAAAACAGACCCCATACAGATTTCATTCATGGAATATGGCCCTCTATGCAAAAATGTGTATGTGTTTGACGTCTAAATAAAAAAACAACTGTATTTACAGTACGACTGCTCTTTTTTGCGAATGCACTGTATTCTCTTTCTTTCTTTGTTTGTTTTTTTTTCTTTTTTTTCCGCACAAGGGTTTATCTTTGCTTCGCCTTTATCTTCATCTATCTTCCATCTTTGCATTTCATTAATGCTTTAATGCCTCATATTTCACTCTGTATCCCTCTTTCTGCCAGCCTCCATCTTTCTTCTCGTGTTCACCTTTGTCTTTCTCACTCAATCATTTGATCTTCGAAATCATTCTCATCTGCACAAAGACTTTCTATTCTATTCTTTTCTATTCAATTCTATTCAAATATCCAAGACTCATTGCATGACCCACATATTCAATGCGCTTCAAACTCAGTTGTATATCCGAAACCCCTTCACACTGACCCAGCAAATGTTGCTCCTCTACTCCGTTGTATACCTAAAACCTCTTCTCATTGGTTCAGATACTGTTGCCCTTCTACTCAGTTACATGTATACCAGAAACCTCTTCTCATTGGCCCACCAACTGTTGCCTTTCTACTTTATTTCTCCATCTCCCAATCTTATTCCCTCAAAATGGGGAACATCATGAACTCATTAAATACAAGCCTTGTTCTTTATGAAACAGACGTAAGTTATAATATATAACATCGGGCTTACGTAGTTTGTTTATTATTTTGTATGTAAGATATTTTGTTAACATTGAAATAGCTAATGATGAAAAATTACCTTCGTAATGAATGACATTTTAAATAATAATGTTAGCCTATGCTAGGGACAAAATCAGTTGATTCAAAAACAAGTAAATGCCACGTATAAAAAAAATTACAGGTGTTGCTCAATTTAAAAAGCAAATATGTATTAAATAATAGAATCCCTATCTTAAATTGTCACTGCAACTTAAATGCATTACATTTTTACTGCAAAAATAAGTCTCTTCAATCAGAGTAAGTTAGCCAAATTAGCGTGGGATTGATTTATTGAATTAATATAATGCGCAACGATCAGGAATATGTTTGTAAAAAGTATTGTCAGTTAAATACGCAACTTACTGCGCGACAGGAAAGGTTGTTCAATATAATACGCACCACGACACTATAGCAAAAAAGTTATCATGTTAAATAGAGATAAATAAAGATAATCTTAAAATTCATTAATTTAATGACGGTACATTCGATTTATCGGAAATTTTGATACATCATTTTTATCATCGGTACGAGTATTCCTGCAAAATTTCAGCTCGCTAGCTTACGAGGAAGTGGGTTAAAAATCGATCGAAAGTTTTTTCAGCACCGCCTCAAGCAGACACCACAAGTTAATATAAAGGATTTTTTTAAAAATTGCAAATAATTGCATCCGCTTTGATGATTGTCAGGTGCTCGAGATAAGGTAATGTAAGTTAGTGGAATTTTATTGATGAAAACCTCTGAAAATGCGTTTTGATTTATACTATTTTGTTATAAATATTTATGGATATCGTGAAAACAGAGTATGTAGAGCCTGACAAGACGTCACAAAAAAAAACAACGTTTCGGCAAAGAGCCTTTCTCAACGAACACATATCACAAGAACAAATAAAAGGAATAAAAAGAAATTAAAACTTAGCTGCGGTGAAATTCAGAGCCAAAGAGGGCAATATTTATATTCCGCACATCAATATATGTACAGCCTAATTTTAACCAAGTCAACATTTGACCATGAGAGAGTATTAACCACGTGACACGCCAGCCTTGTCTTACTCTTAAAAATACGTGTTATTCATTGCTCTTCCTAGGTGTGGAAAACACGGCAGCTAAGTTTTCATTATATTTTATTTTTATTATTTTTTAGAACGGTTTTTTGCCGAAACATTCGTTGTTCCGTGACGTCCTGTCAGGCGATAGCAGTCTCACTCATATTGTGTATTTCTCTACTCTATATAAAGGTCAATGGAAACAGACAATCCACAGTTTTGCCTTCGCCCTACTTCTCATTGGCAGTTAAAATCTTTATAGCTCCACACAATATAATTTTCTACAATGTTTTGTTTTTTTAGTTTTTCTTTTTTTCACGATCCGCCGAAACGTTGACTCCGCCCTTAGGACCGGACGATGTTTTGAGAGCTGACATTGTTCAACTTAGACTGGGAACGGGGGGCGGGGGGGGGAAGCATACTCAGGTTATGAATTTGACTAAATTTAGAATTTCCGGTCACGTGCTATTGTGTTTTGTCCAGGAACGGCAGAGATAAGTGAGGAAGTGTTCTGCGAACGGGGCGAGTCTAAACAATGATAAACAGTCATCGAATGCACTGACACGCATTGCTCGCTGTTTGGTTCACAAACCGTGTTACTTTACAACCTGGCAAGCTCCTGTTTAAAGCTGTTGTGCGCCTGGCACAAAACCATCAGACGGTAAAGGTAGAGGACAGGTGAAAACAATTGAGACCTGTGGTGGAGCGTTGGGGCACAGGTTCTCAAACACTAATACGTCCAGTGGGTCCAGACGGTTCACCATACTAAAATTTATGAATTTCCTCCTCATCGCACAGCGGTGTGATGACAAATTGTTTTTCCTGATACTTGATGCAAACTTTATTTAACTTGAGTTAAATCTTAGAGACATTCAGATTTGCACTCAATCTTTGCAACTAAATTTCGCAATGACGTGAAATGACTTGAGTGATATTGCGAATTTATTGCTGGTCTTTTGCTGCTTCTTATTATTTTAAGAATCATTATTATTATTATTTTTATTATTTTTTTTTGTAAACTTGCCTAGATTTACAAATTTCCTGGTATGACTGAGCACAATTTGAGAACCACTGTAGTACTCTGTTTTTTTTTAGTTTTTTTTTAGCTTTTCACCTTCCTCTTGCTAAGCGTGTGGGTGTGCGAGGAAGTAGTGATGAACTCAGCCCATTTTATTCTGGTCTGGTTGTTTGTTTCGTTTTATAGTGACATTGGTCGGGTTGTTTGTTGTGTTCTATTGTGACGATAGTCGGGTTCTTTGTTTCGTTCTATTGTGACATTAGTCGGGTTGTTTGTTGTGTTCTATTGTGACGATAGTCGGGTTGTTTGTTGTCGTTCTATAGTGACATTGGCTTTGTTTTTTTTTAGTTCAAAAGTGACGTTGGTCGGGTTTTTTGTTCAGTTCTATTGTAACCTTGGTCGTTTTGTTGGTTTAGTTCTATTGCGACGTTAGTCGTGTTGTTTGTTTCGTTCTATTGTGACATTGGCTTTTTTGTGTGTTTTTTTTAAAGTTCAAAAGTGATGTTGGTCGGGTTTTTGTTCAGTTCTATTGTAACCTTGGTCGTTTTGTTGGTTTAGTTCTATTGTGACGTTAGTCGTGTTGTTTGTTTCGTTCTATTGTAACCTTGGTCGTTTTGTTGGTTTAGTTCTATTGTGACGTTTCCACTGTGCGCTAAGATCAGAGTTGTGGTAAATTAAAAACAATTTCGATAAAAGTAAGTTGATGTGTTACAGACAAACACACTCAAAATGTATAATATTTGAAATACACTTTTGATGCTGAAGCCATACATTTGAAGAAAAAAATTAATTAGCTTTGTAACTAGACCAATTCTAAAGAAAGAGCAGTCAAGACTTTAATTACTTTATAAAAGGTAAGGGTGTCATGCGTGGGCCATCGTAAAACAGGAGCGTGTGTTCAATGTGAATTGTCTAATATACCCACACCCCTGACCACGCGAAAGTCCTTCATATTACAAGTGTATGAGACTTTATGAGCTGCAAGAAGTAAGTTAAAGAACTCGACTGGCCCATGTCTCAATATGAATGGAAACAGTGGCGTAGCTAGAGAGGGCCGTGGGGGCGGTCCTCCCCGGCCGGCACATTTGGGCATTTGAAAAGTTCAACCTATTCCGACAACCACCCTTTTTATTTTGAAGGGGGTAAACCAAGGTGACACAAAAATATTTCTAATTTCTAGTCTAAATTAACGGATTCCCACAAAATTTGTTTGATTACACAGTGGATGTGTGCATGTTATAGGTAACGCAAAAACGTTCAAAACTTTAAAATCACTCAAAAAATGTATCGATTTGTTTGGAAATTTAAGCGGTTTACGGTACGACCAGATTACGCTTTTAGGTGAAAACTACACAAAAACACATCACCGCTGGGCCCCATACTGTGCTATTAATATCGACACGATTGCTTTTCCTTGGAATTTCGACATTCGCAGAAGGATGCGCGAACAAGTACCTAAAATTCATGGTGATTCAAATATTGTGTTTAGCTTGCTAGTAGTAATTTATATAAAATATGGGTAATTTATATTACTGTTTGAGTTTTCAGAAAATTATTGTAAGGTACGTTATTAAAAATTAAATTTATTTTGTTTTTATTGCATTAAAGTAGCACAAATAATTTGTGTTTTTCATTAAAATACGGATATTCATTAAAATTGTTACGCCTATCCAATTAAAGAAATGTGTAAATAATTTGAATTCGTCTATTTTATGGAAGATTATTAAGATTTATGGCAAGAACATGAAAATAATCAAATTTCTCCGTTAATAAACGCCACAATACGCATAAATAATTTCGAAAAAGACATACTTTGTAATTGACATCTGAAGAAGTAACTAGTAAAACGAGATAAATGCTAAAATTTGACTCAATTCAATGCAATCTTTTTCTTTTCTATGTTATCTCAATTTATGGGAAGCCGTCATTAAATCCTTTATATTAACTCGTGGTGTCTGCGGCCGACCTTGCTTGCTTGCTTGTCGCCAAAACTTTTGATCGATTTTTAACCCACTTGCTCGCAAGATAGCGAGCTGAAATTTTGCAGGCAGTTTTTTACCGATGATAAAAACAATGTATCAAAATTTCAGATTTCGCATGTACCGTCATTAAATTATTGATTTTTTAGATTATTTTCTTTATTCCTATGTATCATGCTATTTTTTGAGATAGAGCGTCGCGGTGCGTATTATATTGAACAACCTTTCTGTCGCGCAATAAGGTGCGTATTTTACTGACAACACTTTTTATAAACCTATTCCTGATCGGTGCGCATTATATTAAACACGTTTTACGACACAACTGCAATTTTGTATTTTTGGATGGTCTTGCGCTGCGTGTTATAATGAACATTCTTTTAGTTACGTCTCATACGTAAAGGATTTATAGTCAAAAACTTGGTTTTTTACGGGTTGTTTTTATTTTTTAAATTAATTCAAACCAATTGCAAGGAACAAAGAGATGTGCTAATACAAAACGCTATTATATCAGTCAAACAATTTGTGAAGAGTTAAAGATATCAACTGAACGCTGAGTTAGAAGGAGAAAAAAATATGAGTAGGGAAAATTAAGAAGGCGTGGTTATATCTTTAGAACGAGAAGTACAACAGGAAATGTTTTTATCCATGGATGGAATTATAACAGAAAATAAAAGAACGCTTTGATGAGTTGAAAGTCCTTGCGAGAGAATATTCATATAAAATACCATGTAACCTACTAAATGAAGAATTTGAACATCAAAAAAATTACTTTATTGACATTGATAAAGAACAGTTCAATACTGAAAGAAAAAAGCGCCAGGTTTTTATGGCTGTACCTAACTACAAGAATAGGCATTATGTTAGAAAAACGTGGGGAAAGGCCCTCTTGATCTATTAAAATTTATTCAACAGTAAGATTGGAAAATTATGTACCCAACATTGTAATTTTGCTATGAATTTTTCAACAATTGCTATCAGTGTCGCTAGTTGTGAAAGGAGCTTCTCCAAAGTGAAGTTGATAAAAAATTATCTTCCTTCCACAATGAGCGATTTAAGACAACAAAATCTTGCAATATTGTCAAATAGAACAAGATATTACAAATAATTTAAATTTGATAGCATAATACACGATTTTTCTATTATGAAAGTTAGGAACTTAAATGTAAAAATATGATTACATACTAATGTATACAATTTCTTTGTTTGTAAAAATTTTTTTATTTATTTATAAATATAAAATAAAAGAATAGTAATTGATAAAGTTTTATGGGTGTAAATTTGGAATATGTTTTGTCTCATTTGGGGCGGGGAGGGGGGGGTGGAGTACCTGCAACCTTTCTTGTGGCTTTTAAAAATAGATAGTGTTTTTTAAAAAATGTGTATTTATAGGTATATCATCTTATGCGGTCTCTTTAATTACTGCTTACATAAAATATGGCATGCAATGGTAAACATGTCCCCCACCTTTACTTTGTTTCAATTACAATTATTTATTCATGCTTATTAATTTATAAAAAACATCATATAATCGACTAATTTGCCGTCCATAAATGACGTCACGCAATTTTGGATGATTTTACACCCCCTACGCCCTCGTCACACGTCGTCACAAAAACTTAGAGTTAGACCCCTTCCACAATAATGTCATAAAGTTTTGACCCCCCCCCCTTTTCCACCATAAAAGCCGTATTTTCTATTTGAAAATAAACATGTTTCAAATCAATTTTTTTTCATTTAAGTATGTTTTTAGTGCAAGGCTGCACAGTTAAATCGTAACACGCGCTTTAAGTAAACGTAATTTAATTCAGCGTCAGTAATCAATATTTAAGCGGAACTTTTATTTAAAGGTGTGCGTTTTGACGTGACGTCACATTTCTCAAACACAAACTCCCCCACCCGTGCGTGACGTCATTTATGGACGGTCCATAAAAGGGCGGCACATTTGAAGACCGCATCGGCCGGCAAAAGTTCTAGCGACGCCACTGAATGGAATGGAAACGGCCACCACATTCAAACCACCGTTGACTTTCAACCCCAAATTCTAACCCACTTCCTTGATATCTTTTAAAAAAAACTTACTCCCGAATGATCCCATAGCCCACCCCCTCTCTTAACAACTAGGGTTGAACCGGATTGAGATTTTTTTAAAATCCGGCATGAGCCGGATTAATATGCAGTGAGAACCAGCCAGAGACGAAATCCGATATGTTGTTGTTCGTCCGTCGTGGTTGACAATGACCACTCTCGTCATTTTTGCTGGGCCGCCACATGTGTCCTCTGGTGGCTTATTAACCTTATTTTGGCACGAAAAAGGCGTCCGCATGTCGGACAAGAGATGGATGCGGTCCCTTCAGAAGGGTTTTGGGTACGTTCCTTTCTGGCTTGACGTTTTAACTTGGCAGCCTGTTGTCTGTTAGCTTCACAGACAGCTGCGCCATTCCGTATCATAGAGCGCCAGTGGGCTCGGTTACTGGATGCTGCTTCCCAGGAGTCATGTCCGATGTCGAAGGCCTTCAGATCAGTTTTAAGTGCATCCTTGAAGCGCTTTCGTGGATCTCCGCGTGCTCTATGCCCTTCGGTAAGCTCACCATAGAAGAGCCTCTTGGGGAGGCGATGGTCGGGCATGTGCACTAGATGCCCCGCCCAGCGTAGTTGGCTTTGCATGAGGATAGTGTGAATGCTGGGGAGTCCTGACCTGGGTAATATTTCGGTGTCTGGAACTTTTTCCTGCCATTTTATATTGATAATTTTTCTAAGGCTTTTGGTGTGGAAGTGGTTCAGCAACCTCGCATGGCGTTGGTATACAGTCCAAGTTTCACATGCATATAATAAGGTGGGGAGCACTACAGCTCTGTATACTTTTAGTTTTGTTTGGGTGCTGATTCCCCTTCTGTTCCAGACACTGTCATGCAATCTACCGAATGCTGCGCTGGCCTTTGAGATTCTCGAGTTCACCTCGTCATCAATATTGGCCTTCTGGGACAGTGTGCTGCCAAGGTAAGTAAAGCAGCAACTGTGTTGATTTTGTTGCCGTTGATGAATATGTTAGTCTCAGTATAGGATTTGCCCGGGGCCGGCTGGTATAACACTTCTGTCTTCTTTGTGCTGATGGTGAGCCCAAAGCTAGAGCACACACTGGAAAATGTATCAGCACTTAGTTGCAGTTGTGCTTCAGAGCCCGCGTTAAGGGCACAATCATCAGCAAAAAGAAGGTCCAGGATGCTGTCTGAATTGACCTTTGTCTTAGCTTTAAGCTTCCTGACGTTGAACAGACGACCATCAGTGCGATACCTGAAGTCGATGCCTACATTTCTATTCCTGAAGGCCTCTGTAAGCATGGCTGAGAACATGAGGCTGAACAATGTTGGGGCCAGAACACAGCCTTGCTTAACGCCATTCGTGACAGGGAATGGTTTAGAGACCTCTCCGTTGTCCTGGACTCGAGCCTGCATGCCCTTATGAAATTGCTTTACAATGGCTATATACTTATTTGGACACCCATACTTGGCCATAATCCTCTGCAGACTGTGTCAAAGGCTTTCGTAAGGTCTATGTAAATGGAAAATAGGAGATCCAGCCAGAGCCGAAATACGATATATATACACCCCATTTATTTATATATATATATATATATATATATATATATTCACATTTTTAAAATCTGGCATAATCCAGAGTTATACAGTGAGATCCGGCCGGTGCCGGAGCCAGAGCCAGATATGTAAAAATGATCGGATTCCAGATTTGCATGAGTCGTAGCCGAAGTCCTGTACACCCCTATTAACAACCTGACTCCTTTCCCTATAGTGTAGTTTACTTGTTTCTACTTAGTCTGTCATTTTTTTTTACTATCCTAACTACACATGACATTCTAATATTGTGGGGTGGGGCTTGTATGCATTCACACCTGGCTTTCAACACAAAAGGCATATAACAGCTATCATTACAAAGGTTCTCACACTGCCGCCTGCTGTTGTTCAAAGTTGACATCGGTGCAAAGCTTTACTTCCACCCTAAACGTGAGTTCTAAAAGTCATTTCCTATTGACGTTCAACCAGCTGATGGCGAATGCCTCTGTACCTTCAAACATCTCTTGTATCGCAGTTACGGAACAAAGGGGGGTGAAGAAAAGAGTTGAGACAAAGGGGAGACAACACAAGGGAGTCAAAGAGAGTATACCAAGGGGTGATAACACAAGTGAATCGGTTAATTCCAGGTAGGTACTTCCTAGCGGTTTGAGCTGAGGTATATGTCTGATCAGAGGCGTCACAGTGGGTCACTAGACTTACCCCATAGACCTCCTCCGAGTCCGCCCGGCACATCAGTAATCGTCAGTAAACACACTACCATCACTGGTGGATCGTCCGAACTGTACTGTAGTCATGCACAAAACACGAAAAGTACCGCCAAATTAGTCGTTAGACGTGGCCACCCGTAGCGTCATCGCCTCGCGTGTATAAAAGTAACCTTGGACCCTTCAGATCAATGGTCTCATCCGTACATCACCCTGACCGCCTTAAAAGAAACTGTGCCGTGTTAATTTATTCATCAGCCAGCAGCGAGGCCTAAAAAGTCCAGGAAACTTCATTAAACTTCCACCACGTGGATCTGTCAGCGGAAATGAAAACGAGGATGATGGAATTAAAAACCATGGGGAGGTCCATTCATGGATTTTTTTTTAAATTTGGGGAAGTGAGGGGGGGGGAGGAAGTGCGGATCAAAATGATTATGATTGTCGACATGTAATCGATTAGAATCACTACTTGATACTCGATCTTGTGGACTTAATTTTTTTTCTTGTTTTTTTTATTATTATTTCCCTTAGATGACGTTCATTTTTAAAACTTTTTATTATTACCTTGTTTTCGTTCATGTCTGTCCGCAAAATTTTAAATTTTCCAACGTAAAATTAAACCACTTCTGATGGCCCTAGAGGTCTCCAAATTTTACCATAGATAGATCTTGGATGACAATGCATTGTATCAAAATTTCAGATCGTTCGAATGTACCGTAAAAAAAATTAATGCATTTTTAGTTTAACTCTATATAGCATCTGTTTCCGTCTGCTTTTGTTGACATCCACGTGCCACCGAAGTTCACCCCAGCCATCGATGACCACATCCACGTGTTTAACATCCAGAAAGTTCAGTCACGTTCAGTCTCTAAATGTTTGTCGCGCGATGCGTATTATATTGAACATAATCAATACTCCAATAATCAAATAATGCGTATTATATTGAACATAATCAATACTTCAATAATCAATAATCAAAAGGAAGTGACAAAACTCACTATAGCATACACTTAGACAAAAAAGAATAAAATAAATAGAGGTAAAAAAAATATGTTAAAAAAACGCGTTTTTGTAAGTGGACTAAAAAGAAGAAAATAATTTAAAACTTAAAAGTTCAAGTACTTTCATTTAATATGACTAAAAACGTGGGGCGGCCGCTTATGAGATTTTTCTTATGCAGTTCACTCATTCTCTCACTTATACATCTCTCTTTTGCCCTCTAAATTATAAATGTTTAACTTTTATACCGAATACCCTCTCAACGTTTTTAGTCATATTAAATCAAAGTACTTGAAGTTATAAGTTTTAAATTATTTTCTACTTTTTAGTCCACTTATAAAAACGTGGTTTGGTTAAAATCTTTTTTTCTACATCTATTTATTCTTAAGTTTACTCTGAAATGCTACGCCCCGGGGCTGAATGTATTTTACTTCTGGCATTTGAAACAATATCGCCACCTACCCCCCCCCCAACTCACCATGAGTCTCGACATCAGCTTCTCTAAATATAGCAAAAATTCATCTGCAAATATCGCGTTATACATTTGTCTTCTTTCACATCAGTTACAAGAACAAATCAACTTTTTTTTTCAAAATAATTATTATCATTGTTTTTTTTCCGTTTAAAAATTGATTAATGACGTTCACGCGATTTTTTTTTGCCGATTTTTAGCCCCCTCCCCCTTCCTTTCCCCCTCTTTACGCGTCCCACAAAAAGTTTGACCCCCCCCCAAATATTACGTTACAAAGTTTTGCCACCCCCCACCCATAAAAAAACTTTTTTTTTACTTTTTGAAAATGAACATATTTGAAATCACTTTTTGGTCATTTAAGTATTTATTTATTGACTGCATTCTACAGATAGACATAAGGATAAAAACACCTTTCTTATTCCGTATGCAAGAACAAACACATACAAGTTTTCCTTCTTCCCGTCCGGAATTCGGGCGTGGAATGGGTTGCCTGAAGAATCCAGGAAAACCAACACTTTTTCAACATTTAAATCTCTAATAAAAATGCAGGACTAAACACAAACCATAGATAAGCGTAGGATGCAATAATCTTCCAAATAGAAGGAGCGTCTGTAAACAGATAAGATAAGATACAGTCGGACTTCGCTAAGTCAAACTCATAGGGACCAGAAAAAAATTTACTTACGGAGTTTTCGAGTTAGGGAAAATGACGTAATAGGCGCAGGTTAATAAAAGAAAATATTTTTCCGGGCTTAATTACTGTATTAATACCGGGGGGGGGAGGGGAGATAGCCATGCCGGCGAGAAGGCTTAACAAGAAAGAGAGGCGGTGTCTTTGACATACTGACGCCACTGAGTAAGCACGTGAGAGGAGAAACCTTCCCCTCCCCCTAACACTTTACTCCATCCACATTGGGATGGTGGGGGGGGGAATAAGATATGTTTTTTCTAAAAAGAGTCACAGCATGCAGCATAAGGACACGGATTAGTTACCCTTCTTCCAGCAACTCCTTGTTCTTGTCTAGGTCATTTCTGGTCAAAAATACACGTCCTACTTTCAAGAGTCATGGCACTTAATACCTTGTGGATTGCAGTAAGATAAGAATTTGCGCCTGTTTACGTGGCTCTACGGAGCACGGGTTCTGAAATGTCACCCCAGAATAATAACCCAAACGCATTGGAAAATTCGACTAAGGGATATTGGAAGCAGAAAATCTTTGAGCTAAGGAGATCTAAAATACATTAGTTTTATAGAATTTGTCCGGGAACTAACAATTAATTCGATATAAGGAGGTCTTCGACTTATGGTAGGTCGACTTAGCGAGTTCCAACTGTAATATCGTAACACACGTGAAGCCATGTAAAACGTCCTTAAAGTAATTGTAAGCAATTCGATATTTTAGTGGAACTTTTATTGAAAGTTGCGTGTTTCGACGTGACGTCACAATTCTTAAACTCCCCCCTCTCCCTCGTCACACATCGTAACGAATGTGTGACCACCCTCCCCCTTTAAAAAAAAATCCTTTATATTAACTCCTGGTGTCTGCTTGATTGTTTGTCGCAAAAAAATTTGGATCGATTTTTAACCCACTTCCCCGTATGTTAGCAAGCTGAAATTTTGCAGGCAGACTGGTGGCGACGATAAAAATGATCTATCAAAATTTGATATCGATGTAATGTACTGTGATTAAATTAATGAATTTTTAGATTATCTCTATTTATGTCTATGTAACATACATTTTGTTCTAGACTGTCGCTTTGCGTATTATATCGAACAACCTTTTGAATACTTTCCTGTCGCGCGGTGCGGTGCGTATTATATTGACGATACTTTTTAAAAATATATTCCCGATCTGTAAATTGTATGCTAGTCTGTCGCGCGGTGCGCATTATATTAAACCTGTTTTTATAACCTTGTTCCAGTGATCAAATCGAGCTGAAATTTAGCAGGCAGACTGAAGTAGTTTTTTTAAATTATAGATCCTTTACATATGAGACATAACTAAACTTTTGGATTTTTGGATTGTCGTGCGATGCGTGTTATAATGAATATATTTTTAGTTATGTCTCGTTTTATTATTATTATAGGAATTATATATATAAGGAATTATAGTAAAAAAATCTGTTTTTTAAGGTTTTTAAAATTTTTATTTAGGTGTTTAGCGTCATTTTTCTTATCAACAACTTTCATATCAGCATTGTGAACGTTGAACAAGCCATGCTGTTGTAAAATCGGAGTCCCTGAACAAAAACAAAACAAATATGTCCAAACACTCCACAAAGCAAACGAAATGCCATAACACTGCACAAGGTGACAAAGGCAATGTCACAACATTGCGCCAGATGACAAACAAAATGGCACAACACTGAACGGTCATGCGATGCTAATGTGGTCACGCTTAGCCTAACGGACTTGAATTGATTCCAGTTAATGGTTTTATAGGGCACCAGACGTAAGGGGGAGGCAAGCAAATGTTTCCAGTCACTTCCCATTTCTCAGCCCTTGGTACAAAGTACAAGTGGAATGGTTTGTGTGTGGGTGGGGTGTGTGTTTGTGTGGTGTGTGTGTGTGTGTGGAGGGAGTGAAGGTGAGTGTGTGTGCGGGTGTGGTAGGGGGAGGGGTTCAGCTTTCTGGCTCCAAGGAATCTCTCGCTTCAAAAGCTTAGCCAATCAGCGATTGAGAAATCGAAACCGGTTTCTTCAATTGCGGCGTTTTGTAGTTAGCATAGATATGGCCTCAGGTCTGAGCCGGCGTCTTCTATTCAACACGGCAATCTGGGATACATTTTAATCAATGCTGGGGGGTGGGTGGGGGGTGGTCAGGGCAGGCGGCCATTCGCGTGACGGTTTGAGGGTTTGTTCAGTTGATAGTTTATTATTGGAACAAATGGAACAGGCTTGGAGAGTATCAACACATTTTCAACCCACTCACCCCGTTCCCCAACACAAATAAAAATACATTTTCTTAGGGACGGATAATTCAAGTATTTTTTTAGTTTGATTGAAAGAAATAACTATGCAAGGACAGAAATGTCAAATATAAGGGCATATATGTCAAAGTTAAGAACGAAAATGTCAAATGTCATGACAGACATGTCAAGTATATAGATATAATATACGGCATATGAAAATGTGTGGCGCATGTGAGGATAGGATTAACATGTGTAATGACAGAGTGTCTTACGTCAGGACCCAAAGTCTTATAGCACTGCGTCATTAACATATTATCTGACGGTCGATCTACCCCTTGTTCAATTATTAGCGGTTTAAAAGAAACGACTGAACAATTTATATTTCTAAACAATATGCCTCGGAGGTGTTGATCATAAGAATAATAACTTTTATTAGGGATGGTACTGATTTTTTTTAAAAAAAATTGATCGATTAATCGGGGAAAAATTTAATCGATTAAAGGATACATTTTGATTAATTATATTTTTATAACACATATTTAGATCCCGCTAAGTCACGATACATTATTTTTTTGCGAAATCGGCTTAGCAGCTGTAATTCAATGGCTCCCAAATTTTGTGATGTAACATCAAATTGGTTCTGCAATGCAAAAATAAGGAAGTAAAAAATCTTTTTGTTTACGTATGCTCGTCTAAATAAAGAATAATAATACGAGGAAAAAGTATGTAAGTATATATATATATATATATATATATATATATATATATATATATATATATATATATATATATATATATAATATATATATATATATATATATATATATGTATATATATTAGGGCTGCGGAAATTAACGATTAATTTCGCGATTAATCCTTAAATATTTTAACAATTAAAAGTTTTCTGTAACGATTAATCGACCCACCAATTATAAATGTACTGGAAGTCAGAAAGTAAAAAAAATTTCCGATGATAAATATAAACTAATTTCCGGACGATTACACGAACATTTTGGTTATTGACTGACGTGAATTTTCAACATGTTGATAAAAGTTATGGTATCCATTGAGAGAAATATTTTGCCTACCATGCAATGTTACCTTTAAGTCTAAACTTCGTTGGTCCGTGTGCAAAGTTTAAAAAAAAATTTCTGCAAAGTTGCACAACACCCATTGTTTGTGCAATATTTTACAAAATTTTTGCGCGGCGATTCTAAACTCGGTCAAATATCTGCGCCGCCGCGCTGCTGAACGGGAATATTGCTATCATGGTTCTAACACGCCTCTTACATATCACCTGCAAACCAACCATCCACTACAGTATCAGAAATTTCAGCTGAGACAATCTAAAGCTATGTGAACGATTGTTTCTGTCCTTTCTGTCCCGTCATCTATAGCGATTGGTCCCTCAAACACATATGACTCCTACAGCCAATCACTAGCGGAGAAAAATTTACATATTACGCGGAGGTTCAAAACGAGTTATTTTTGGTGCAGTTTTTTTTGGTCATAATTCATTATGTTGTTCCCATCTTGAAGTGATGCCTGCCGCTTATTCCAATGACAATTCTGTTAAATGCTTTTTCCTTGATGGTCCTGGGTGGGGTAGTGGCAAGAGTTTTAAGTGTTGTTTGTTTTTTGTTGCTATATTATTGTTGTTGTTGTGTTGTTGTTTGTTGTTGTTGTTTTGTGTTGTTGTTGTTGTTGTTTTGTTGTTATTGCTGTTGTTGTTGCTGTTGTTGTTGTAGTTGTTGTTGTTGTTGTTGTTGTTTTGTTTTGTTGTTATTGCTGTTGTTGTTTTGTTGTTGTTTTGTTGTTGTTGTTTTGTTTTTGTTGCTGTTGTTGTTGTTTTTGTTGCTTTTGTTGTTGTTGTTGTTGTCCACATCCCTTGCCCTGCGACGACAATGTCCTGCAAACGCTTCAGCATAACAACTACCAAAACATAGCGTCCATGAACTTCATAGGTCACCCAACACTTAATCCCGTCCTTGGGCGGGCTTTGTTACTAGTATTTATATATATATATATATTATATATATATATATATATATATATATATATATATATATATATATATATAAATATATATATACATTATTAATAATTTGGAAAAAATAGAAAAATGTGCTTAAATTTTACTCACATTTTAATCGATACAAATTTTCTAATGATTAATCGATTAATGAATAGTTAATTTCCGCAGCCCTACCTTTTATGTAAAAAAAAATAATTTGGAATTAATTTCAGATCAAGAATGCGTCATGCGTACAGTGTAATTTTGTACTGTGTATTATTTTTTTTTGTTACGACTTTAAAGTGTCCGCCATCGCTAAAGTGGACAAACTAAATGTAAGAATTGATTCAAATCAGTGTGACAGGCACATGACAATCACACGGCTAGCACATGATGTAACTATAACTCTAGTACTAGTACAAACCATATAGCTCTGAGGATATGGTAACCCCCCCCTTTTTTTTTATCCTGAACAAACCAGGAAAGCCAACACCTTATCAACATTTTAAACTCGAATAAGAATGCAGGACTAAACACAAACCATAGATAAGCGTAGGACGCAATAATCTTCTGTATAGAAGGAGCGTCTGAAACAGAAAAGATAAGATTGTCCGCCAACCCCAAACACACATTTTATTCAACGCTTTCGTATTCAACCATCCAAATTTTGCACTCGACAGGTAGGTCACTGCGTTTAAAAGAGAAAAACAAAGATTCTTTCTGTTATTTCTTTAATTTGTTTCGTTTACTTGTCTCAATGAGACGCTGTCTTCGCCAGTGGTGAAGAGACGCGTCCCCCGAAAGAACAGTTTTGTGTATCGACCGCGGCAGTCCTTGCTTTGGTGCCTCTATAAACACGACTGTTTAGTGGTGGGGGGGGGAGGACTTTCCCTCCAAACTGACGATTAGCCTTGTGTTTATCAAATAAACACGACAGGACTTCTCCCCCATTGCTTCCCCAGTTTTTAACAGTCATAAAATAACCTGGTGCTCAGCTGATCAAAGGATCCAATAAGATGGTGCGGGGTGGGGTTGGGGGGGGGGTTGAAGAGAACAAGTAAAAACATCAACAAATGTGACACAGTTGTTTTGTTTTTCTAAAGAAGTCGGTGAAAGAATGGAATGTTCTGAATTTATTATCATATCGGGGAAAATCAATTGTCTTTTTTTTTACAGCTAAATTATGTTTAAAACTAGCCTTATTACCCGTCAAAAATGGCGGAAGTTTTCAAAATGGATATATTTCAGTTTTTGTAATTGTCCCTTTTGCATGAAAGCCGCATAGTAAATAATCACAAAATATAGAGACCAAGAGAGAAAAAATTAAATCTCATTTCCATATTGAACAATTTTATGCGGACGTTTGAAAATAGCGTTTTTTCATGTTTTTTTTTGTCAGTATTTTTTTCGATGCTATTTGTTTTAGCGGTGAGCTTTCTAAAATCTAGCGTTACGAACGGACATAGCAGAGTATATATTTTGATAATATATACGAATATATGTGTTATGAGAAAACCTCCATGTATAGGCTTCGCGTTATTTAAGTTTGCATGAATAATAATGATATAATCAGGATAATAGTAAATGCATATTGAATTACACACAGCATAAGGTGATACTACAGCAATGAAGTTTGAAGTTCGAAGTATTAACAAATATTGCAGGAGAAGTCAGCCGGACGTTAACTTGCGGCATTGAATAGTGTGCACTAAATATGAGCGCACCAATATAAGAGCACAGTGCGTTAAAAATAAATTATGTGACTGTAATGTCAAGCTGTAATTGAAACAGTATAAGCTTCATTGATGATTATGACTTGTCAGTTTATTCGCCCATTTATCCTTACATTATTACCACAACATTACCAAAACATGTAAAAAATAAAATGTAATTTTTACAAATCTTAATAACAAAGAACTATTCATTTTGCATGAATAGTAAGCAAAGTTTGTCACAGCATAACAGAAAAGATTAAATTATCAACTGTTAATCATATTTACAATTTAATATAAACGTGTTAGTAATTCACATAAACGTTTTTATTATTGTCAAGTCAGCACCTTTCTCAAGATGTATTATGACTTGTCAGTTTATGCGCCCATTGGTCCATACATTATTACCTTTACATTATCAAAAACATGTAAATAAAAAAGTGTAACTATTTACAAATATGAATAACAACGAACTATTTATATTGCATGAAATCTTTGAAGTAAAGTTAATCACTGGATAAAAGAAAATATTACAGTATCAACAGGTAATCGTATATAAAATTTAATATACACGTTTTAGGAATTCTAGTAAACTTTTACATTATTGTCAAGTCAGCACCCCTTCCAGTTCTATATTAAAAGCAAAGATTTTTTTATTCCAAATTAGTCTAAGACGCATTAAAATATTACATGTAAATAATCACAATAAAAAAAACTATTGTGGGGAGGGGTCCGATTTTTAAATAGGTTATTTTTTTAAACATACAAATATGCAATCTCAAAGTGTATAAAAGAAAAACAAACACTAAACTGAAGCATAAGTTGGAAAATTTCATTTGCAGTAATAAATAATGGCTTTGTAGTTCAAAACGCATCGAAACTTGACAACCAAACGACAACCAATTGTAAATTTCATAAACCAAAATCCGAATGTTATATATTAATATATAAAAATAAATTTATAATTACGTACGTAATATTAACATGGACACGTACACAAAAAACGGTCATTTAATACAAAAAAATAAATAATTATATTAATCACATCAAATAAAACATGGCTCTTTTTACTTCGTTCCTTTCACACATTAATTAAAGCTAAAATAATGACGTCACGTCACAATATTTTATGGCGAGAAACACATTTGGTTAATCTCGAAACAACATTTTTACGTTTATATATTTTTTTTATTGGGAGTTACCTCGCATAGTGTCACGGACAGACATGACAGACGTGACAGAGATTGCAAATTATGTATATTGATAATATTAAGACCCAGTGTAATTTTATCTAGCTATCGCCATCTCTTTACAGAAGTACAACGCTAGCTCTTTACATCACCACTGAGATAAGGGTAGGACGCAATCATCTTCTGTATAGAAGGAGCGTCTGTAACATATAAGATAAGATACTACATTAGATATTTACAGCAGTTATAAGCTAGCTATTTACAGCTGTATTCCGATAGCTATTTACAGCAGTACTCCGCTGACTTTTTAAAGCAGTACTAACTCTAGCTATTTACAGGTGTACTATCGTTAGCTATTTACAGTAGCCCTACGCTAACTATTTTTAGTCGAATTTTCTAAGGCCTTTGGGTTATTATTCTGGGGTGACATTTCAGAACACGTATTCCGTAGAGCCACGTAAACGGACACACATTCTTATCGCAGTGCATTCCACAAGGGATTAAGCGTCTCTTGCAAGTATCAAAAAATTACCAAGACAAGAAAAGGGAGTGGCTGGAAGAAGGGTTAGCTGTTCGCGTCCCTTTGCTGCATGCTGTGAATCTTGGAAAGATAAATCTTATTTCCCCCATCTCACTGTGGAGGGAGTAAAGTGGGGGAGGGGAGGGACTGTGTCTCCTCTCACGGGCTTGTGTCCGCATGTCAAAGCAAGTTGGCTTCCTTTCATATGAAAAACCAGACACCGCCTCTCTTTCCTGTCAAGTCTTTTAGCCGGTATGGCTGTTCCCCTTCCCCCCTCTTAATATCTACATTGTCCTTGATTAATCTGCGCCTATTACGCCATTTTCCCTAACTGGAAAACCCCGTAAGTCAATTTTTTTCGGGTCCCTTTTAGTTCGACTTAGAGAAGTCCGACTGTATTTTTTTTTAAAATATCGATTTTGTCACCCCAATACCAAACAAATCGAGACAAACTTTCAAACCGCTTAGTGATGCCAAATTTTTGTATGCTATAACCATGCTTATTACTTCATTATGGGGTTCAAAAGACTGCTGCAAACAAGAATAGCGTGTATTTAGAAAACAACTTTCATTTTCGTTGACGCCGATTTACAGTATAATTTTTGTAAGCTTAGCTCAGGGGTCAGGAAGCCATGGCTCGCGAGCGAGATGTGGCTCTATTGATGGTTGCGTCTGGCTCTCAAACAAATGTTCGATTATTAAAAGAAAATACATTTATTCAGACTCCTTTAATCTGCATATCAATTGAATATAAAAAAACAGCATCACAATGTAATTATAAGTAATTTAGAGACATAATTATTGTACTTTTACTTTTAGTGTTGAAATTACACAAAATGCACACATTTACTTGAAGTTTTAGTTTTAAACATAACGTATGGCTCTCATAGACTTACTTTTCAAAATATTTGGTGTCTTTGGCTCTTTCAGACAAAAAGTTTCGCGACCCCTGGCTTAGCTAATGGTTGCCCAGCGCATCTAACACACCAACACACAACATAAACAAAGCACATATGGCTTAACTCTCACTCCTAACACTTTCATCTCTCTATTCTTGTGTCTTTCTCCAACAGCTGCTTAGTTGTTTTGTTTTTTTTAAATTATTATTATTGTTTTTTTTTAAATGTGGCACTGACCTATGACATCAAAGTTAAACTATCTCTTTTCAATTTCTCATTCTCTTTTTTTTTCAAAGTCTGGATTTCTATGTTCCACTTATTGTTGCATATTTTCAAATTTGCGTTATCTTTCTACAGTTTCTCGTTTCAACATTCGTTCCCACTCTCCGACTAGTTGATCCAACTTTTTAACGTCGTATCTCCCTCTTCAACTTTTCGTTCCAAAAATCATTTCCCCCCACGTTTCTTAAATCCCTTAAATAATTTCTCTTACAGCTATTGTCTAGACAAAAATGTATTTCTTTGCAGCAAACATGATAATCAAATTATGAAATGTTTTAACACAAATTAACGCGCCGTCTTGGGCATTAAATAAATTAAAACTAGATAAAAATGAAGTTTGAAATAGCCCATACAAAGGTAACAAAAAGAACAGGGCTTTCCGATTGGCTCAATCTAATGGGTCAACGTGACCAAGAAAAAATCATCAACACGGTTGAGCTGTGGGTGGGTTGCTTTTGTTAATTCAGGTTAAAATATATATCTATATATATAATTCTCTTCGTGTGACCATGCGAGACACCACGCAAGTATGTGCAAACGAGCATGACGAATGACCCTCGCTGGGGTCGACCAATGTTTCGAGACCAACAATGGTCCTTGCGTTCACTGGCATTGTTCCTTCACAGAATAATGTGAGATTCGTAATGTACTGGTTATCACGTCCGCCTAATACGGGGAAGGTCCTGGGTTCAAGCCCAAGCGAAAACATTGTGTTTTTTTTTGTTTTTTTTAAATGTCTGTTTGTGTCCAGTGTTTTACCCCTTTATTGCCAACATGGCTGACCCTCGCTAGGGTCGGAAATCACAGTTTATGGTTGGCAAGCTAATGTGGTAAAGGGTGGTGGGCAGGTAAATAACCACAGTGCGAATGTCTCGAAACAAACAATGAGTCGGCAGTCAAACCGACGTTCCCTCGCGTTGTTTTGATTTCTTTGTGCTGTAGTTTGTGTCCGTTCTTTCTCCACTTTCTTTGCACTCTCCATGAGCAAGTGTGTTACGCCACGGGGCGTCTAGTGTTATTATATTAGAGTAACTGTGTGTAAGAGATCTCTAGTGGTGTGCCGCATGTTGATTGTGTTCGTGCCGCAAGATGATTGCTGGTGTGCCGCAAGATGATTGCGGGTGGGCCGCAAGATGATTGCGGGTGTGCCGCAAGATGATTGTGTTCATGCCGCAATATGATTGTGTTCGTGCCACAAGATGATTGTGGGTGTGCCGCATAATGATTGTGGATGTGCCGCAAGATGATTGTGGGTGTGCCGCATTATGATTGTGGATGTGCCGCAAGATGATTGTGGGTGTGCCGCAAGATGATTGTGGTCGTGCCGTAAGATGATTGTGGGTGTGCCGCATTATGATTGTGGATGTGCCGCAAGATGATTGTGTTCGTGCCACAAGATGATTGTGGGTGTGCCACATTATGATTGTGGATGTGCCGCAAGATGATTGTGGGTGTGCCGCAAGATGATTGTGGGTGTGCCGCATTATGATTGCGGATGTGCCGCAAGATGATTGTGGGTGTGCCGCAAGATGATTGTGGGTGTGCCGCAAGATGATTGTCGGTGTGCCGCAAGATGTTTGCGGGTGTGCCGCAAGATGATTGCGGGTGTGCCGCAAGATGATTGTGGTCGTGCCACAAGAGGTTTGCGGGTGTGCCACAAGATGATGGCGAGTGTGCCGCAAGATGATTGTGTTCGTGCGCAAGATGATTGTGTTCGTGCCGCAAATTTTACGTCTGCTGTGACAAGGGTTAGCAGATATAGATATGCAGACAGTCCCTCTATGAGAGACAAAAAAATGTTTCCGATGTTGACAGATAATACTAATTATATATATATTTACGCTCAATTATGTAGCCTAACGCTAAGGGACATCACTCTGCTTTTTAAAAATTTTGTGTTGTAAGCAGTGCTGATTGACTCAAATAGTTATTTTTTGGTGCAGTAATTTGGTGCGCTGCTTTCTAAAATTAGTTTAAAAATCGTGTGGTGATTAGCACTGTAAAAATTATTATATAAATACTTTGTTTAATTTTCAGGAATATTTCGTATTTATCATACAAGGATAAGTTACTGGGCTTTAGACCCAAAAAAAACACCTTTATTTTAAAATACTTTTTGTACATTTAAGGCAGTTTAATATTACGTATCTATCATACAAGGATAAGTTACTTGGGCTTTTGACATAAAAAATAAAAAAAATATTATAAAATACTTTGTGTACATTTAAGAAAGTTTAATATTACGTATTTATCATACAAGGACAAGTTAGTTGGGCTTTTGAAAAAGGTGGGCGCCGTATTCACCCTTTAAACAAGGAGAGCGCCGCAGGCGCCACGGCGCCGCAGCACAAACTAGTATCTAATATTATATGAATTCTCATGACATCACTAGAACGAGTGTTATATACGTAGTAGCAGTAAGTCATGGGGGAAATATTTTAATTTACGACGTAACCTTCAATTCTTTGAGGGAATACACAATGGGAGGAGTTTTGGCCAGATATCGATAATCAAATATCTAGCATTTTTAAGTTGAAGAAAAAAAAATAATTTCTTTATAAAGTATTAAGTCCTTGCGACAGAAATGTTCCATAAACAGAAAGCGACCGTTTTGAAAAACGCTTGGAACGTTCGTCAGGTCATTCGGGTTCAAGTCAAATGAGAATGGGTCAACTCTGGTGAGATAGGGTAAACTTCGGTGAGAATGGTAGGCTCAATTCCGCTGAATCGAAGTGAACGATTCATGGAATGACAGCACTGGTCAGCCAGCATCATCATTCAGTGTCAAGGCGTATAAATAGACGAAAAGGGGATGGGGCGGGTAGCGTTGATGGAGGGACTTAGATGTAAGGGAGAGATGCCTGGGAGATTGAACTGTAAGGCCCCAGCACTGTTGGCGTCTGCTAGTGGGACAGGTCTAATATGTTGGAACAGACACGTCATCACAAAGCCCAAGAGGTCTATTGACCATGATTTCGAGCGGTGGTTTCAAAGCAGCCAATGTTAAATGTAAGTAACGCAAAGAGTGCGGTTGGTACCTTAGTAACCGAATCTCTGACAGAAAAATTGCATACCAATTTTAAATAGACTGTCTTTGTTTGACATCAGGGAAGGCTTGCGTATAGGATGTAGCATTTCATACCCATCTCCACCAACTCAACTCACCTGCTCACATGTGTCTAAAGATGCGACCAGTGCTACCTGTACGTTGGATGTTGATCACCTACCCAAACTCAATCAGACTTGCCACCAGACGGACCCATTGAAGTAAAGGATTACAAAAGAGAGCAACAAATCGGATTAATGACGTCATGGCTAACCTGACTTCCTGGTCGGTCTGTATAGCACTGAGGGTCTGTCTGTGGGGCCCCTATGGTCTCTCTTTGGGGCTTTTATGGTATGTCTGTGGGACACTAATGCAATGGCCATTCTGTGGGGACCTTATTTTCTGTCTGTGGGGCACTGTTGGTCTGTCGACAAGGCATTGAGGATCTGTATGTAGGAGTTGAATACTGTACACAATAAATCAAAGTGAAGTGTTGAACATGACCGGATTGTATCCGGACAAACGATTAATCAGACAAAAGGACATATATGAAAACGGACAGAAGAGTGAAGTTAATGAAACGTGTAGTTAAATATTGAAAAACGCCTGTTTGAAATCTGTGACATTCCACGATTGAGCTCAAAACCTCCATGTCATGGCCGCTATGTCCGACAGGGACACGGTCGCTTGCCGAGCACTGGTGTCGCATTGGTCAGCTGGGCACTGTGATTTCATCAGAGTGGACTTGGGACGGCTCAACAAATCTATACCTACAAATTACGTCACGACTCAAAAAATCTATACCTACAAATTACGTCACGACTCAACAAATCTATACCTACAAATTACGTCACGACTCAAAAAATCTATACCTACAAATTACGTCACGACTCAACAAATCTATACCTACAAATTACGTCACGACTCAAAAAATCTATACCTACAAATTACGTCACGACTCAACAAATCTATACCTACAAATTACGTCACGACTCAAAAAATCTATACCTACAAATTACGTCACGACTCAACAAATCTATACCTACAAATTACGTCACGACTCAAAAAATCTATACCTACAAATTACGTCACGACTCAACAAATCTATACCTACAAATTACGTCACGACTCAAAAAATCTATACCTACAAATTACGTCACGACTCAACAAATCTATACCTACAAATTACGTCACGACTCAAAAAATCTATACCTACAAATTACGTCACGACTCAACAAATCTATACCTACAAATTACGTCACGACTCAACAAATCTATACCTACAAATTACGTCACGACTCAACAAATCTATACCTACAAATTACGTCACGACTCAACAAATCTATACCTACAAATTACGTCACGACTCAACAAATCTATACCTACAAATTACGTCGCGACTCCATTACTCAGCTCGTTCCGGGCTTCACGTTTTTTTTTCTTTACATATTTTCCTGAAAGATTGTGCGAGTGGGTTGCGAGTGGATAGACGTGACTGTGGGTGCGAGTGGATAGACGTGACTGTGGGTTGCGAGTGGATAGACGTGACTGTGGGTTGCGAGTGGATAGACGTGACTGCGGGTTGCGAGTGGATAGACGTGACTGCGGGTTGCGAGTGGATAGACGTGACTGCGGGTTGCGAGTGGATAGACGTGACTGTGGGTTGCGAGTGGATAGACGGGAATGGGTTGCGAGTGGATAGACGTGACTGTGGGTTGCGAGTGGATAGACATGTCTGTATTAGATTTTTAAGCTATTATCTTGAGAGGTGTTAGCGCGTGGAACATATTAGCGAATTTGGAAATGTAATCAAGCCGTAAAACATGCAAGATGATAAGCTGAGTGATGTCTAATTGAATGAGAAGTAGGAAATGAAAGCCCTATAATTAACTATAGATATAATTCATGGAACTATAATTTACAAAAGCGGGATCTCAGTATTTAGACTTCACCTTTCTTACAATACAAACTTTACACAGATTTAGGAACACTAAGATCACGGGTTCGCAGAAAACAAAAAAAAACTGCGTTTTAGCCTTATGACAGAGGGCACAAGCTTGAACAGTTATATTTAACCGAAATTACCCAAGCCGAACAGAACATGAACACCCCCAAAACAAAAATACAAAACCAAAACAGAAAATATACAATCAAAACCAATCCCAATCCAGACACGAAAATTACATCACGTGACTGAAAAAAACTTGAAACGTACCGAAAATAAAACAAACCGAAAACGTTCGCTCTAACCGAAAATGCGCCACCAAAATCGAAAACGTTCCACCTAATCTGTAAATGTCCCACATAGCCTGTAACGTTCCAAATTTAATCATTTTAAATATTGTCTTCCATTTCACATGTGAATTTTAACTTAAATGTTACAGGCAGACGCAGAAAATGTTTACGCTCGTTTATCCATGGCTTTTATCCAGTATAAGGTCTCTAAATGAAAGATGTATTGTGTAATATGTGTGTATGGTCTCCGACGATATTTATGGTGTTAATGAAGAGCATTTACATCAGGCTTAAATGTAAATCGTGATAAAGGCAAAAGAGAAACACTTGCGCACACATGGTGCTCTTTTCAGATAACGATATTTTAGTGTTTCCACGTGGTCATTTTTCATTGCCTAAAATCGTGGCTCTAAAGTCCAAAGTTCACTGGAGCCATTCTCAATCTACCAGTCACCTTTGGTCCATAAAAGTCTTATCTAGAATTCAAGGATGAGCTTATACAAGGAGATGGGCTTGAAGCAGATGTGAGTAACGATAACGAGGCACGTCGATAGTGACGTAGACATCGGTAATAAGTAGACTTTGTTGACATTTCTCTATTACTCTCTATTGGTCTGTCTGTCTGTAGATGTTACAGTCTATTTGACAAAACACATCTATCTATACACAACTCTAAATGTATAACAAACCAAGTTAGAGGAAGTATTTTGTTACAGTATCGTGTGATAATTCACTTTATTTGATAACAACCATGTTACTCTCCGTCTAGCAACAGAGTGAATTAATGAGCTTAAAGAAATGGGCATAGTACATACAAAACACACACACACACTCACACACACTCATACTCACACACACACTCACACACACACATACTCACACACACACACTCACACACATTCACACACACTCACACACACTCACACACGCACTCACACACTCATACACGCACACTAACACACACTCAAACACACACACACGTACACACACATACTCACACACATGCACTCACACGCACTCAAACACACTCATACACACACACTGTCACACACCCACTCACACGCTCTCACACACACACTCACGTACACACTGATACACACACTGACACACACACTCACAAACACACACTCACACACACACACTCACACACACACAACACACTCAGACACACACACTCACACACAAACACATTATATAAACACTGTAACAACCACCAGGATAAAACTTTTTTTCTTTATATTACCACGATATCACAAAATGTGTGAGACTTTTTATGGGCATTGATAGGAGGGACAGGGGGGGGGGAGGGGAGGAACTCGTACAATATCCCCTTGAAACGCCCCAATAGCTCGTGGTGTTGATTCCAGAACCAAGTTCGAAGACTGCCCTCAGGTCTTATTCCGATATGAGTATCTGGCTATGATTACTCTCAAAATGGTCACGCTTCATCGCTTCTTATCCAACCGTTGTGCTTTGTTTCACAAGTGTCACTATAGCCTGTGGACTGCTCCTTTTTTCACTGAATTCACTATTACTGGTCTCTGGGCAGAATCATTAACACGTAGTAATTTCTAGGCCTTGAAAAAGTATTTCTTAGAAAATGCTTCAAAACGATTGTTTAAAAAAAAAGTCTTCATCAACGGTTTTTCTAACACACAAACTAAATTGACTGGGTTGTCTATGTAATGTAAATGTAAGTCTAAAACTTGTACGTCTAAATCTAAAAGGATGATGATAATGGTGTCTTCTTTCATTTAAGTCTAAAAAGCTTATCACGCTCTGAGGCTAGAGGTTTTGTTTAAAGAAAAAAGGTCTATAAAAATCTCTTTGTCCTTGCTATATTCTTTCAATGATTTTTGGAACATGTTTCATAGCTAGGTGCAGTTGCTAAAAGAGAAAGAGAGCAAACTTAAGGGACTTTTGTCTGTACCCATATACACTAGAAACTGACGGAGAGATCTGTAAAGAGGAGCAGCGTTTTTAAATTACATAATACATTTAATACGTTTTTTAAAAAAAATCAGTAGTTTCCCATGATACGGCGTATATCCTTCCACTCAGCTGTATGTAGGTTAACGGATTACTTGACCCCTTCATTCACTACAGAAGCCAAAGGAAAAGCTTTTTTTACATTGTCTGATTTCGTCACAAGAAATAAAATGAAAACTTCAGTATTTTCTGGAATCTCTGCTTTTGGTGCTGGAATTTTTTTTTAAATTTGTTAAAGTTGTCTCAAAAGGAAAAAAAAATTTTTAAGCAACGATGAAGAGAGATGTTAAAGACTGTTCTCATAGTGATAATAAAGAGAGAAAATGAGTAAGGGGCCGTCCATAAAGTACGTCACGCTCCAGAGGGGGGAGGGGTGTAAGAAAGTGTGACAGTTTGTGACAGGGGGGAGGGGGGGGTCCGGCCATGTGTGACGTCACGCTGTTTTATATTAAATTTTAATTATTTTGTTAATAAAAAACAAAAATTTTTTGTTCGAAAGTGTGGCGTACTTTAGGGGGGTTCCTAGATTTGTGACAGTTTGTGACAGGGGGAGGGGGGAGTTAAAAATTGTCAAAAATAGCTTGACGTACTTTATGGACGATCCCTAACTGAAACAATCCGTCACTGACACCTTGCTATCAAGGGATTTGAAAAGTAAAGACGTCTTTCCAGAAAATACCGGAAACAGATGCAAGGTAACAACTTCCGGTGCTTCAAAGCGACGAGTCCGCATGAAGGTCACCGCTCTGGATTTAGGTCACGATGGACGGCGATTGGGGAAACAATGTTCAGGTACGCGATGATCAACTTAAACCCTCGTTCTTTCAAACATTTCTTTAAATCGGCTGTCTTTTCCCACGGTATTAAATAAAAAGAATCAGAGCTAAAATTCCAATAATAAATGTGCAAATTTATTAAATAACAAAACTGACAGGAATTTTGATTGCTCTTGCTTAGTGAATAATATAATCTTAAATACGTTAGTTTACCATAGAATTGTATTATCAATAGCTGCGACCTGATGAATGGTAATATATTTCTCAATAAGTATTATTTATAACTATCTGTTTGGTTAAAGACTCTGGAAAGAAACGTTCTGTGACTTCATATGATTGTAGCAGTGCTTCCTCCTTGTTCTTTGTCTTCTGTAGAAAGTAGATGGTTTTAAACATTCTTAATCCACATTCCATAGTAAGTTGACTTGCTGAACAAAATTCTGGCTATCTTCGAAAAGCATGTTTACATAACCTCAATACATGCTAATATGTCTAGATACGCCATCTAACACCTCTTTCTGCCCCTGAACTATATTATGTGTATATTCTAGTTCTAAAACCACTGGAAAAACTCTAGATGGATTTTTAAAAATATGGAAAATGAGACTATTTCTTAAAAATAAAATTAAATGTTTCGCACTAAAGGCATGCGCGCCCTTTGTAGGAGTTTAAGTTAGCGCAGGCTTCGTGGAATCTATGTGTGTCGACACCATTTACCAATGCATCTGTTTAATGCTTATAAAATTACAAAAATATTAGTCCCAGAATGAACAAAAAATGATGCAAACCAAAAGTTGTATAATATTTTGGTGCAAGAACATATGAGATGTGAAATTAAGATTTTACTGATCTCAGTAAATTGGGAAAAAATTTAATCTGAATACAAGAACCAGTTAGCTAAAAGATGAAATTAGTTGAAAGATGGTTTGAAAATTTTTTGTTAAAGTGTTAGAGGTAATTCAATTTTAGAAGCTTACCGTCTGTAAATGTTGTTCATTTTAAATTTAGCATCCACAGTGGCTTTAAGAATGCCAATGACTTAGGACAGAAAGTTGATGCACCCAAGACGCTCTAAATTACACCTAAAACCGTTTTGTCTCCTACCTCCACACGATGGGTAAAACGAGTTTTGATAAGGCTAACCAGAGACAGTGTTTATTGCCATAGAGGCTATTTTCAGCGGCATAGGCAGCGCTCCTCAAACTGTTCGATGGGTGCAGTGAGGTTGGAATATTCGTCTCAGTTGCAAGCAGTGCTGGATTTACCTATTTGCTAAGCAAGCTAAAGCTGAGGACCCCCCGCCTTCTTGGGGTCCCCCGGATTTTTTTTCTCCATATTTAGCACTGACATAGAATATCTGGACTTCAAAATTCAAAAGGGCCCCCATATCTCAAATAGCTTAGTGCCCCATCAAGTCTAAATCCGGCCCTGATTGAAAAAAAAACACAACAACAAACAAACAAAGGAGCTAGTAGTTTGAAGAGCTCATAAAATCTCTTTGAGAATCCCTGTATAAACATAAGACTATTTTTGAAGGACGCAGTCTCCTGTTTCTGGGTACTTCAATGCATTGAAGCATGATAACATTCCCGAATATGTGTTTCGAATTGTACTGTTCTAAATTGCGCAGTCATATGTTTGTGGGAGTTTGACATTTAGAAAACAGTTTTATGGTTTAAACCTGTTGTTTAACTTTCTTTTAAAATCTAACTTGTTTGTTCCAACCTGTTTGTTCCAACCTGTTTGTCACACCATGCTATTTGTAACTATCGACATCCAATTTCAAGGTAAATGTTTAAATAATTACTACAGTACTGTTTTATCAAAGATGCGTGACTCGCCAGAGTTCTCCGCCCTTCTTTCTGGATATTTTGTGACCTTTTTTTCTTTTTGAAAAATTCAAGGTCGTAGTAAAGTACGAATGTAGTAAGAAGCAAGTCTCACGGTAGAAACAAACAATAAACTGGATATGTAAAATGGACATTGAAAAATAGGGACAAACAGCTGGAAATTGTACAATAACAACAAGCAATAAACTGGAAATATAAATTAGACGTAAAATAGGAACAAACAATAAACTGGACACATAAACTGGACATTTTACAATATCAACCAACAATAAACTTGACATAGAAAGTGTGCACTTAACTATATGAACAAACAATAAACTGTACATATAAACTGGACATTGAACAATAGTAAGAAACAATAAACTTGACACAGAATTTGACAATTAACTAGAGGAATAAAACAAAACTGTAATTCATGCAGTGGTTTGGTTATTCGTGTGGTTTAATAGCTTTACAGAGAAAAGTTAGTTAAAAACATTAGATGAGTTGTTCCCCTTAATTTCGTTCATTTTTTGTCTTTCTGACATCTAAGTGTCATGCTTTATATTTTTTCTCTTACTGATCGTACAACTGTGCGGCATCTTAGCATTGAATCATTCGACCCTAGCTCTGCCGTCTGCTAACTCATGGCGGACCTGGATCTCGCGGTATGGGCTGATGTCCGCCGGACCTTGAATGTAGCCAAAGTGGGTGGTCGACCTGGGTTCCATTCCGAGACCTCGGGTCAGGTGAGGACGCAGATAGCGAAGCGCATAACCGCCATCATAGTAAGGCTGTTGAGTGGAGAGAGAAAGACTAGCCGTTCGAACCTCAGATCCATGTTGATGTATGTTAGCAATTAATCGTTTCGATGAGAATGAAAGTTTTCGATATTGTTTTTGAGCATTTGAAATATGTTTATAACAATGGATAAATATTGTTTTGTTTGTACCATTTTTTTTTGGGGGGGGGGTGATAAAAATAAATATCCTAAGAAGGTTTAGAAGATTTCACGAAAGTCAATAAAATGACATCAGTTCAGATTCTTAATTTTTTAAAATGAAAATTCACAACACTGACGCACATAACAATGTTATCACACCGAGGGCCCTCCAGGACACTAACAAGACCTCGAGGGAAGAAACGGCTATGTGACATTTAAAAAAAAATTTTTTAAGTTATCCCCTTTATCTGATAGAGGGTAAAAATAGAATGTTCTGATGAAATTTTATGAAAAAAATAACATCTCTGACCCTATGAAATATTCAAATATATTTGGTTAATTCATAATAAATCTGTATTGTTTTGAAATTTAAAACTTGAATAACTCAAAACTACAAAAATGTGACATAGCCGTCACCCCCACCCCCCTCCCCCTTTGAGGTCTTCTTATAATTATTGGGATTAATACAAAGGTTTACTTGGACCAAAACAAAACCTATTTTTAGAATTCCGGGCGGGATACAGTTGTTTTCGACTCCATTGTTATCTTGTTGATTCCTATGTTTGCATTAGGGCTCCCCCATAAACACACACGCGGCACAACAGATAACAAACACTTAACTTGGTGCCAGGGCTTTCCACCGGAAGTGAAATATCAAATCTCTCCGGACATCTGCTGAGGAAGTGGTTCCACTCGGCGCGCGCCTGTGTCGTCACTACCGGGGTGGTCTCGAAGCGCCATCTTGCGTAGTCCTTGGCACCGATCCTAGCCCTCACGAGAAGGTCGGGACTTAGGGATTGGCCGGAACAGCTGACGGCAGAGCGAGGGGTCCAACTGTTTGGGGGGAAAGACGAGTCCTGATTAATTGTTGGTTTCAAATTATAACATTAAAACCCCTCGAATTACTTAATCTCTACCCTCAGAGGCCGGGAAAGAGTGTGATCCCTGGTATACATCACGGACCCTGTCATGAGCGCTCTAGCAAGGTTTCCAGAAGGCGTCATCGTAAGTTGATATCCGGATTAGGAGGATAAGTCACATGGTTTTCCAAACGGGCAAGGCTAAGCATGATGAATGGGCCAGGGGCGTGGCTATCAGCAGATGGTGACGTCAGTGACTATCAAGGGAGGACATATCGTTTATTTCATGCTCGTTTATACTTGTCATTTGTCGTTACAAACTAAATTATAACGTTAAACTGATTACTGTAAATAAATTATCTATATCAAAATAAGCCAGACTGACAGAGAGACGTGCTCTTAAGTATCTTTTAATCAAAATTTGCCGTTCAGAACTCAGGAAAGTTCCTATTTCCATTCCTCGGTAACTAACCTTGCTGAAAATCTTTCAACTTTTTTTTTAAAGTAACCGAATAAGAGATTCAAGAAAAGGGAGACAACAATGTTGCGTGATGGATACACGCTAAGATGTCACTGTCGAGCCGAACGCAGACGCCAACCAATTTTCCAAGTCAGGTTTCGTTGTTAAGTCAGTTTAAAAAAAAATTAAAATAAAAATAAAATAATAAATTTTAAAAAAGACGTTTGCAGAGTTGCAAAGAATCTGTTCCTGTACAAAATGTTATACTCCACAAACTCTAGAATTATATTACCCTTTTCAAAATTTGCTGCGCATTAATTATAAACTGCTGCGCGGTGTAGGTCAGATATGTGCGCGACCATGTAGCCAAGCAGCTTAAAGGGAACATTGACGCTAACACCAGAGTATACTAGTTACTAGTTAAATATAACTGAGGACAGAACACTGCCAAATCAACTTTTACTTTAACTGACTAAGCCAAAACTGGGACTTGAACTGCCGGAATAGCAGCTTATCTCACCAAATGAAGACTGAAACAGCGCACCCTTTGACCTTCTGCCCTGTGCTGGACATAAAAAGGAAGGATTTGGGGTGGGGTTGGCGGTGGAGGGGTCTAGGGCGGCCGGAGAGTCCTGCGCACAGACAATGACGTATGTCACTGCCCAACAGAGTGTTCGGGCTGTAAGATGCTAGCGGGGGCTTTTAGAGAGTAATGTTACGCCTTTCAGTATATGTTTGTTGGTTATTACCTCAAAATAAATTATACATTTCCAACTGGACTTAATTATTAGGGCATTCAAAATAAGTTTCTCCACAATGAAAATGTAATGAAACATTTTAATATATATCTGGCGTCAGTAGGAGAGATTTACATGCCTAAATTCAAACTAATTTTACATATTCCATTTTGTTTCTCCCATGAAAGATTAATTTAATTAGTAAATGGGGCAAATATCAATAGTAAAACAATTGATAATGTATATTAAAAATAATATTAATGTATTTTTTTTTATTCGGATCGGCACGAATGTTTTAATAGTATTAATAATGTGAGAAGTTATATAGGGTGATATCCAATAACAAATTGTAATTAAAAAAAAACCCGTACAAAAAACAAGTTTTTGACTATAAATCTTTTATGTAAGAGACTAACTAAATGTTCATTATAATACGCAGCGCAAGACCATCCAAAAATACAAAATTGCAGTTGTGTCGTAAAACATGCTTAATATAATGCACACCGATCAGGAATATGTTTATAAAAAGTGTTGTCAATAAAATACGCACCTTATTACGCGACAGGAAAGGTCGTTCAATATAATAGGCACCGCGACACTCTATCTCAAAAATTTAACATGATACATAGAGATAAATAAATTAAACTAAAATTCAATAAATTAATTACAGTACATGCGATCGATCTGAAATTTTTAAAACATTGTTGTAATTTTTGGTACGAAACTGCCTGCAAAATTTCAGCTCGCTAGCTTACGAGGAAGTGGGTTAAAAAGCGATCCAAAGAGGAGAGGGTGAATATACAGAGTCGGAAAAGAGAATGGCCAGGTTGTAGTCATTGCGTGTTTGTACAGGAGGGGCGGAGGATGTGAATAAAGTAGCGGAGTGATACCACGTTTTGTAGGTTTTAGAATGTGCCCGGGCATTGAATTTTGAACTTTTAAAAGCTTTTCCCATCTTACTATCATACTAGAGCAAGAGATGTGACTGAGATTGTTATTTTATTAATTAAACAACCCGGTAAAAACAAAGTTTTGACTATAAATCCCTTATATATGAAATATAACTAAAAGCATTGATTATGTTCAAACGCGACTAACATTTACAGACTGAAACTGAGTGAACACTCCCTGGTGTTAAACACGAAATGTGGTCATCGATGGCTGGCGTGAACTCAAGTAAAATGTAAACAAAAGCTGGCCGCTACATATAGTTATATAGAGATAAACTAAAAATGGATTAACTTAATTACGGTACTTTCACTCGATCTCAAATTTTGATACAACACATTTTTGCATGACACAATTCTATGTGCATAACTTTCAGCTCGATGTTATCACGGGAAGTGTGTCATTGTTTTACTTTTGTTTTTCCGCCCGCCCTCGAACGACAGACACAGAGAGAGAGCGCGAGAGATGACGACAAGATTTCTAAGTTAATATAAGGGATTTAGAATTATATACAAATGTAGTCAAGATTTCCAGAATATGATTGTGAACGTTGCATCGGATCAAAATAAGCTACCAGAAAAGAAGTAGGACGAGGAAAATTAGACGGTGGAGTCTGAATGTGAATAATGAGTGTTTCGGGCTTGTCGTCATTCAACTGAGAGCCAGTCATCCATGACTTGAACATGGCCACATCCTCACTGTTACGCCTACCCTGTAAACTTTTCGTAGATGACATCAAGTCCCAAATTTTGACTTCGAAGTTGGAGGCCCCGGGCGCAACTGTGGCTTCCTGTCGAAGACATTCACGGAGTCTGTTAGGAAGTAAAACGTGAAGTCCAGGATTAGCTTTTATTAAAGGGAAAATGTGATATGTTTCGTTCATTTGTGAGTTTGTAAAGGGTTACTGTAAGATGTGGGATACAATTTGTGGATTTCTGTGTAGAATTCAATTTGTAATTACCTCTCATAATGTTTACCTCCTCAGATGGTTATCTCCCATGATAATTATATGCCATTATGTTGACCTCACAAGATGGTTAACTCCCATGATGTTGACCTCCCATGATGTTGACCTCCCATGATGTTGACCTCCCATGATGTTGACCTCCCATGATGTTGACCTCCCATGATGTTGACCTCCCACGATGTTGACCTCCCATGATGTTGACCTCCCATGATGTTGACCTCCCATGATGTTGACCTCCCATGATGTTGACCTCCCATGATGTTGACCTCCAATGATGTTGGCCTCTCATGATGTTGACTTCCCATGATGATTACCTCCCATAATGATTACATCCCATGATGTTGACCTCACAAAATGGTTACCTCCCATGATGATTACATCCCATGATGATTAAGTCCCATGATGTTGAACTCCCATGATGATTACATTCCATTTTGTTGACCTCCCATGATGATAACCTCCCATGATGATTACATCCCATGATGTTGACCTCCCATGATGATTACCTCCCATGAAGGTTACCTCCCATGATGATTGTATCCCATGATGTTGACCTCTCATGAAGATTACCTTCGCTTTCTTTCCTCGTCAGCTCTACGGAATACTGGCGGCCTCTTGCTCAGGTACGTATGTATCTTGTCACACAGCTGCGCCTGTTTGAAGGCCATGTAATGATCATTGTAGCTGGGCATGCGCAGAGCATCGACTCTCCACGGAGCGTCCTTCTGTACTCCAATCGTCGTCATTTTCAAGGGAAGTAATAATCTATTTCAGGATGTTACAGTTGCCGTCCTTTTCAATTTTGTACTTGTAAGTTTCAAGTTTCAGGTGAATCTTCTCTTGTGAATTCCAAGTTCTTCTTTCCAATGTTTCCTGTTGGTGTCAGAGAATACAACTCATTACATGAGTTCAAAGCTAACTACGAACTCTGACCAAATATCCATCTACATTCCTTGTTTTACAAAATACACTTTGAGATTATAGACTTTCCTCGAGTGGTCCTGTATGTATAGCGTTGTAAATAAATTGCCACCATGCGTCGACAGTTTCCATGACAACTCATGGTAACAAACACGACTTATGGCATGCGATGTCACGGGTATTCTTACGACCAAAATTTAAGTACTGTAGCTTTTTTTCACGGTTATCTAACATGTTCAATTCCCGTCTCTATGACGTGTTGATATGTCTATTCCCTTTAGTAATATGATCAAGTGAATAATCTACCGGTGCTAATGTTGTTACAGTCCTTGTTGCTGTTATTTTGTGTGTGTGCTGTTGAAGTGTTTAACAAAAGGCCTCAAATTGTCTACACCTCTTCATGGCCACGTAACACTGGAACATCACCAGCTCACTGACCGGACCTCTGTACGGCTGACCAGTGATCCACCTGGCCAAGAACGCCCGCCGCCACATACTGACCGCGGTCAACCGTTCACCGATTGACGATTTCTTCTCCCCGTGTGACAGGTCGTATGACGAGCACTCTACGGAGATCGGCGTCACGGGATCCTTCTGTTTAACCTTTCGTACTGGCTTCTCTCGTCTGGATGACGCCGGCCGACATAGTTTGGGGTTGCCGTTTGATTTCCTCTCAACCACCCTCGAGTTAGACGCACGGCGGGTAGGCGTCGAGGATTTCCTCAGCTTCTTCTCTCCCTTCAACCTGTAGCGGTCAGCGTTGGTCGTGGTAAAGGCGCGGTCCTGGCAGTTGACCCACTTAGCGTCGACCGCGACTGCATCCCTCGGGGGTAGGTGGCGCGACGTGAGCCCTGACGTCACAGATCTCAAAACTGTGCGTGTTGAGGTCAGGAGTCTGAACGGCCGGAAAATCGTTTTGCACAATCTGGTCATTTCCATAACCATTGAAGTCACTGCCTTGAATGTCTAAGAAAGTCGAAAAGAGAATTCGGAAATTCAAAAATCCGCACAAGCGGAAACTGAGTAAAAAAAAATGTTGAAAGTTTGTATCTACTGTCCGATGTATAAGAGAAATCAGAATGTATGTTTGAACAGTTTGAGGAAATATTTCTGAGAGCCTAGCTTGAAAATAAACTTTAGTTTAGTTTATAAAAAGTTGGTCTATTTAAGGATTTTGGGCCTTAAAATTCCCGTATAAGTCCAGAAAATGTTTAGTTTAACCTTTGGTTTCTTATTTTAAAAAGTATGAAATTAACTTGTAAGAATGCTCTAATAAGGATAGTATCTCAATAGTTCAGATGTTCATTAACAATCGGGACTTGAGATTTAAATAAAATGATTATTTTAAACATTATTTGATAACACATTGATATGTGACTCTATTACTATTAGATAGTCACAGTGTATTATGAACAATACCAACATCTACAGACCTTACAGACTGACAACAATAGTAAAATTTTATGTAAAACATATCTTTCTCAGAACTAGATTTTAAAATACATCATTCAGTTCAGTGATGAAAGAGTTATGCGTTAAAGTAAATTAAAATCATTACCGATGTTAGAGTAGGCTTTTTACTTTAACCTTGGCTCCTTTTCAAGGAACCTCAGACACTCTTAACGATGGCTTCTCGCTTGAACAAGTGCGTTCAAGAGCAGTGCTAATTGGTGCGCTTTAAAAACATTAATTTATGAATGAAGGTTAATACTCTCTAAACTCTAAATCATTGTTTCTGAAATGACATTATGTAAAGACAAATCTCCCAGCGTGTTATACTGAATTTGTAAACAAATATTTATGGTTTACATTGGTAAGTCATTTTAAAATTCACTGCTGTTTATTGTCAAACGTGTTATTAATATAATATAATGAGAACATATTTGACTTTCTTCTTTCCAATAAATTTCATTTAATTAAGCCAAATCTCCCTTAGAGAAAGAAACTTCTTATAAACTTCTGGAGTTAACTTAAAATAAAGGTAATAAAAATCAAGAAAAAAAAGTACTTTGACATTAAACTAAAATTAAGGAAAGCTTTTCACCAAAGTAGATGTCTAATTAATGTAATAATATTTGTCATCATAATGAGATCGAGTCTTGGTTTATATTTTATTTTAAAATACAACTCATCCTCGTGTTTTAAACCAGATTCCATGATATTATTCTAAAATTATAATAACGTACCTTCCACACAAAACAACGTGTAACAACATATGCGATTACCTAATTATACGTTGGAAGTTACAGTAGAATTCATGTCAATCACAAATGATTGGTCTCTTGCGACTGTAGCCCAAAGGCAGCTCGCGAACCGCATGCGGCTCTTCTGTGTTCACAATGCGGCTCTCGAAAAAAAAATCGAAATACAAAACATTTTGTTTGAAATATATAATAACAATATTAAATTTAAGTTTTTAAAAAGAAATATAGACCACAAAGAATTGTTGAAAATAAATTTGGCTTTATTTAAATTTTTAACAGTTGAAGTGAGCGATTGGTTTATCATTTTTTTGGTGATTAAACTATTAAATTTCTGTTTCTGGTAACGTTAAACATCCGCATTTCGAATGTTATAAGCATTACTATTAGTCATATTGAATTTATTACTTTTTTTTGGTCCCATAACCTCGTGGTCGTTATAACCCCGTAGTCGTAATGTTTCCATTAGAACATTCTCGGGCTTGATAGACCTGGCGGCGCCCATCCCTCTCCAGGTCAGCTGAGGACTTTCTTAGCGTTAGTCATTCATCAACATTTTTATAGTGGCTTTAACGTGGAATTGCTCCCACGCCCCTCAGCTTGTGAGGCGAGCTCACTATTGACTTCTCTATCCAGTATTACTTATACTGTAACTTATTACTGAGAAGCTTCAATGAAATATGGCACAGTTGCAGGCAACGAAAATATCAATAATAAGATATAAGTTTTCCATCATAATGGAAAGAGAACTTTGCATGTATTAATAAAGACGGTTGCCCAATTTGCCTCATCTGACAGACAAGGCTAGCAAATTACAAAGCTAGCATTTTGAAGCGACACTATGAAAAACGTCATGAAGAATTTGCATCGTGGCACCCACTGCATTCTTCTTCTACATATTCTTTTGGCCTGACAAGCAGACAAGTAGTCAGAAAGTTTTAAATCTTAAATTTAACCATGAAAAAATAATAAATAAAGTGGATTAATGAAGTGGGAATAATTAACGCTGAAAAGTTTATTTAAAAAAAAACAACGTTCTTGGCATTAAATTCTCACCACCAAATCCCGTTTTACACAAGCAGTCCTCCTTCAAGGGCTCACCGCAATACTTAGTAAGAAAGTTAGTCAAAATTAGTTAGTTAGCTATGTTCAATCATCAAACCCTTATATGTGTAACTAAATATTATGAACATGGCAGATGAGATGAATAAAAATAAAAGCCAGAGGACAAAAGTGTTATAATTCGTAGAAGCGTCCTCCAGAGGCAGGCATAAGGCCCTTAACTCAGATATTTATTAAACTATGGAAAACATTGGGATTATTTCCCTTCTATTTACAGCAATAAAGGGGACACTACATGATATGAAGGAGAAAAAATTACTAGCAATATATTTAATTGTTAATGCGTTTATATTAGTCAGTATATCCAAAGTTCGGCTATAAAAAGTTATATAAAAATATTTTATCATAAACAAGGACACAGGGTAACAGAAAAAAACAGGACGAAAAAGGACAAAATTTTAAAATTAATTTCTTTTTTTTAAAAACTAATACACAGCATGGTTTGAAATGTTACTTTTCAGCAAGATATATTCTACATTGACATCCGTATATAACTAAACTAATAGGAATTATGGGATTTTAAAATAAAAATAAATCAGAGCACAGTTGAAAAAAAATTGAAACGGAAAGGGGTGGGATTACAAAACCGTTAATAAAATGAACGATAATAATGAAATATCCATATTTAGAATTTTTTATAATACAAATACAGAACAAACATAAGAAATTTGCTGTCGCCATCGTTAAGCCATAGCTGGACGCATGATGAATTTTCAACCCATTAATTTGATTTTACAGTAGAACTTGTTTGAAAACTTGAATGAGACTTCAGACATGGCCAACATGCAATCAAGACAAACAGTTCAATTTGTTATTTTAAAAACAACCAATTGTATACAACATTCCTGTCCTATATTAAGTGGCGACGATTAAATGAAAACAATACAGTAAGCCAAAAAAAAACGAGTTATCATATTTGATTGAAGTCTTGCAACACACAGGGCGTCAGTCACAGTTATAAACAAATATTCCATCAGGATTTTTGTTCAAAGAATTTAAGCTTTTGATGTATTTCTTTAATGTTAGTCAACAAAAAAAAATATAAATAATATTAAAGCCATGTTAAAAGGATGTTTAACTCTTGTTAATCGCATGTTAATCTCATGTTAATCCCGTATTAATATCGTGATAATCTAATGTTATTTAATGTTTATTTCCTGTTTATCTCATGTTAATCCCGTATTAATATCGTGATAATCTAGTTATTTAATGTTTATTTCCTGTTAATCTCATGTTAATCTTATGTTATATCAGAGGTCAGCGACGATTGACGGCTGCTCCTCGTGGACAAGAGGGCTCCAAAAAAACATCTTGTGTTAATATACTTTTAACATCGTTTGAATTTCAGGTTTGTCTCTGGTTAATACCATGTAAATATCATTTTAATACCATGTCAATCCCCATCAGTGTGTTTTCCGAAATGTAAATTGAGTTCAAATAAGTAGATCACCAACCATTTCAAAATTAACCTAAATACATGATTCAAATTGTGTGTGTGATTAAAAAAATCCCTTCATACCAATACAAGTACAAGAAAATAATCAAAATTTTAACACGTGATTTGAAGAGCTTCTGTTTTAAAATGATGGGAAACAATCCTTTGTGATGATCCTGTCCAAACGTTTCCTTGATACAGACATTTAAAGTTTAGATCAAAGCATTCGCTGGGTTTTTTCAAGTTTTATATTTTGAATTTCTTTTTATTTCTTTTTTTTATTAACTTTTTTGTTACATCGTGTCATCGAGTGTTGATAATGGAATGTTTTGTAACGTTTCAAGTTTGATCAAAGCATTGACTGGGTTTTTTCAAGGTTTTTAAAAAAAATTCTTTTGATTTAATTTTATTTAATTATTTGTTTGGTCACATCCAGTTTTAGTTGAACGAATTTTGGCATTATTCAACTTGGACGAGTTGCTTCCTGTTAAGACGCAGAATCTTCCAGACACGTAAACGCTTGTGTTGGGATGAAAGCGGACTTGTGGTGAATTAAGATTTCTTTCGCTTCAGTGTCTATGTCCGGGCATTTCTTTAGATATTGTATTAAGGGAAATAATTATTTTTTATGTCGATATATCTAGGCTTCTGAATCTGATTAAAAAATTATAAGTTTAACGGGAGAAATACACATATATACATACATAAATATAGACCCGAAATTCCGCGACTTAACGGGGTCGCACTGTATTTATATTTTCATAAAGATTTGGATTTAATTTTTCAACAAAACAAAGACATTTTATGAACTTTTATTATTTCCTATTTTATGTGCATTTAAAAAAAATTCTGTGTAGAAGGATTTTATTCACTAACACAATAAATTAGTGCTGGTACTAATTTGAAAAAATTTGTTCGATTAATCGGAAAAAATAATCGTTTAATTTCGATTAATTATACCTTTATAATGCATATATAGATCCCGTTAAGTCACGATTCATTATTTCACTAAATCTGTTAAGTCGCGGTAATTCCATGGCTCACAAATTGTGTGACTAAACACAGCAAATTCGTTCTGGTATGCAAGAAATAAGGAAGAAAAACCTTTTTGTTTACGTATGCACGTCTAAATAAATAATAACAATACGAGGTAAAATTATGTAAGTAAGAAAAAATATAACTTATTAATAAATTGTAAAACAAATATTAGAAATATTTTCTTAAATTTTAATCGAATTTTCTTAAATTTAATTAAATTTAATCGATTAAAATTTTTAACGATTAATCGATTTATTAATCGTTAATTTCCGCAGCCCTAAAATAAATATTTCAACAATTGTTAAATCTTATGTTTTTTTTTAAAATTAAAACATTTGTTTCATTAACGCTATATTGAATTTTAATTATACTGAAAGAAATCAACTTCCAGTTTTGATCAAGTACAAAACGATAAACGCCCCTGGCAAGTACAATGAATTAATATCCTGATGAGCGTAGATATGCTATTCAAAAAATGTTAACATAAATTCGCTGTCTGGTCATGTGAAATTGCTGAAGGACACTCAATTTGATTGGATAGAAAACGTTACGAATGAAGACTCAAACTTAAGTCCAAGGCGCAATGTTCCCTCTAAGGTTTGTTGGTCGGTGTGCAAAGTATAAAAACTCGTGCGCAACAGTTGCACAGCATCCATTTTTTGTGTAATATTTTACAAAATTTGGTGCGCGGTAATCCAAAACTGCTGCGCGGCCGTGGTCAGATATCTGCGCGGCCGCGCAGCCGCGCAGCTTAAAGGGAACATTGGTCCAAGGTATTTTGAAATCCCTTAAATTAACTTCACCACCTTGTCTCTCTGTCGTGGACCGGCACGCTCGCGGAAAAACAAAAGTCAAAAGTTACCCACATCCTTTGATCCTATCGAGCTGAAATTTTGCACATAGACTTTTTTCACCTAACAATGTATTCCGGGGGCGGATTAAGACTGCACGGGGCCTCTGGCTGCAATTATAACTGGGTCCCTATCCAGCCAGCGTCTCTTTAAATAAAATGATTGCTAGCAGCTAATATAAATGTCTGTTACTTTTTTTTACTAAATAGTTCATTGGTTCCTTGCTCATAATTTGTCTGTTCTACGGGATTGGATTCATAAAAAACCGAACACGAAGAAATAACTGTTTGCGGTATCCTAAATTTGAGTGGAAAAAGAAAATGTTTATTAAAAAAATACAAATGGAAAAAAAAATACATTCCTCCACTAGGAATGGAACCGGGGACCGCTTGCGCTACAGGCCAACACGCTGCCACAAGAGCAGCAGATCCTGTAAAATAGCTAAATTAAAACGATATAAATAGTATTGATTCATATTTTATCTTATTGAGTGTATCAAATTAAGTTTTTAGGATACTAAGGCCAGTGGCGTAACAACCGATTGGCATCGGGGCAGTTGCCAAGGGCGCCAGATCAAAAGGGTGGCTCTAAATCTTTAATTTTTAAAATTGAATTTAAATAAATACAGTCGGACCTCTCTAAGTCGAACTCAAACGGACCCGAAACAAAAATCCGACTTACGGAGTTTGAGTTAGGGAAAATGGCGTAATAGGCGCCGATTAATCAAGGACAATGTTGATATTGAGAGTTGGCGGGAACATAATTGTTAATTATGTTTGTGGCCTTTGCGGGGCTTCTTATCATACAAATGTCAATATGATTTTACAGTCTTTCTTTTAAAAAGAAAAATCTTACTATCCCCATCCCACTGTGGAAGGAGTAAAGTGGGGGAGGGGAGGGAAGGTGTCTCCTATCACCGCTTGTGTCGGTATGTCAAAGCAAGTTGGCTCCTTGCATATGAAACATCACCGCCCCTCTTTCCTGTCAAGCCTTCTAGCCGCTATGGCTGTCCCCCCCCCTCTCAAAATCAACATTGTCCTTGATTAATCTGAGCCTATTACGCCCGTTTCCGTAACTCGAAAACTCCGTAAGTCAGATTTTTTCCCCCTTGAGTTCGACTTAGAAAGTTCCGACTGTATTAGCAACACGCCAATAAGCCAGCTAACGAATCGACTGAGCTGTAGTCGTTAATTTTAATTGTGAGTTTCTATCGTTATGTATGAGATAATGAGTATGACACATTGACACTATTGTTTTTATTTACAATACACGTTACTTCAAGTTTTGCTGTATTCTTTATTAACGCAACAATATCCCGCTTTATCCACCAATTTATTTGGTATTATTTAGTAATAATAAACTGCAAATTAGTATTGTTCCTGTCTTATTACTCTTATGCATTTTATATATTGACACTATTGACTACGTAATTATTGTCAAAAATAAATTAAGAGATATTCAATTATTTTTTCTAAGAAATGAAAAAAATCGCAAAGCTGAAACTTGTCAATTTATCAAGGGCGCCAAAAATAAATAAGCCAAGGGCGCCAAAAACCTAGTTACACCTCTGACTAAGGCTATCGAGTCCGAATAGCGATAAGATTAATAGATAAGATTTTATTACTTTATTTAATTTATGATATTTTTACGGATTCATGCAAACATTTGTCCACATTTAATATAAAATATACTAAATTTGGGGACCCCTAAATCCTCGGGGGCCCCTGACTTTAGCCCGTTCCCCCCTTTTAATCCGCCATAGATGCATTCTATCAAAATTTCAGATCGATCGAATGTTCCGTAATTAAATTAATGAATTTTTAGATTATGTCCATGTATTTCTTGTAAATGTTTGTGCTAGATGCTAGATTGTCGTGCGGTGCATATTATATAGAACATACTTTTTTAAAATTTTCCTGTTGCGTGGTGCGGTACGTATTATATTGAACATGCTTTTATAGTTTGTCGCGCGGTGCGTATTTTATCATATAAAGGGATTTATAGTCAAAAACTTTGTTTTTAAGGGTTTTAACAAAATAAAAATAAAAATGAAAATGATTTCTTTTAACACAGCTCACAACTAACACTTTTTGATGTCATTTAGGAGAAACCCTGCTATGATTTTATACGACTACTTGTCGAAATGACGGAAGTTTTCAAAATAAATATCATAGCCACTTCGTCGACAGTCGTTAAATTATATCGTCGTCGATCAGTGTTGCGGTCACGTCGAAAGGTCATGTTGACCGTTGGTAACGACTGATTATTTTGTTCTGCTCGCTCATTCTCTTCTCGTTCGATTTCACTTAGCATACCATAAGCTTTTGCATAAATGTTTTTTTTCAATCGAATTACATATTCTAAATTGTGTACGATATTTGCATTCAGTCTTTGATTCGTTAGATGTTGTATTCTTTGAGCGTTTGCCATTGCAGAATCGATTATAAAAAGTTGACAATATTGTCGTTGAGCTCCATCTTCTGGATGCACGTGCCCAGTCCGATGTCAAATTTGCCCATGAACTCGGAATAAAGAAGGCCCACGTCCTGATAAATGATCGTGCATCCATTGAGGCAAAGGATAAAGATGACTAATTATGAGTTAGCGACGGTTCCGTTTACCCTGTAGATGATTTTAGTATAGTTTTTTTGTAATTGTCCCTTTTGTATGAAAGCCGTATAGTAAATAATCAGAAAATGTAGAGACAACGAGAGAAAATTAAATCTCTATTACATATTGAACACATTTTTTATGCGGGAGTTCAAAAATAGTTATTTTTGTGCAGTAATTTTTTACCACGTTTTTATTAACTTGCTTTCGTTCCTGTCTGTCCACAATTTTTCAAATCTGCCAACGTAAAATTAAACCACTTCTGATGGTCCTAGAGATCTCAAAATTTTACCACAGATAGATCTTGGATGACAATGCATTGTAACAAAATTTCAGATCGATCGAATGTACTGTTATTAAATTATTGAACTTTTTAGTGTATTTATATATAAGCCTATGTATTATCCGTCTACCCTTGTTTACATTACATTCACGTGCCGAGTTCACACCAACCCCAACCACATCAATCATGTTTAACATCAAGGGGAGATCAGTCATTTACAGACTGTAAATGTTTGTCGGGCAATGCGTATTATATTTGAACATAATCAATACTTCAAAACAGACCATAGCATACATTTAGACTAAAAAGAATAAAATAAATAGAAGTAAAAAATGATTTTTAAAAACACGTTTTTATAAGCGGACTAAAAAGAAGAAAATAAAATTTAAAAATTTAAAATTTAAAATAAGTACTATGATGTAATATGACTAAAAACGTGGACGGGCACTTTTTAGGCGTTTTGCTAAAATGATTAGGGTTTACAAATGACGAGTAAGAAAATGAGTGAATTGAATTAGTTAAGCCTGAGAAGCGTCTGCCCCACGTTTTTAGTCATATTACATTATACTATGTATTTTAAATTTTTTAATTTTATTTTCTTCTTTTTAGTCCGCTTATAAAAACGTGGTTTTTTTAAAATCTTTTTTTTTACTTCTATTTATTCAAGTATTTTTATAGCGGTGCGCAAATAGCGTTTCGAACGAAGGAACATACATAGAAAATTATATATATTGACTAGTGTGTTACTCTTAAAAAATGTGGAAGTTTTCAAAATAAATATATTTCAGCTGAAATCAATTAATTTGAAAAATTACAAATCAGAATAAAAAATAATCTAATACGGAACTTTCATTTATTTTATGGCTGCGGAAAATAACGATTAATTTCTAGATTAATCGTTAAAAAAAAATAATGATTAAATAATTTTTTAACGATTAATCGACCCATCACTTATAAATTATTAGAAGTAAAAAAAATTTAAAAAAAAATTAAATAGCGGCCGATAAATAATAAATTTCCTGACTATTACACGAACATTTTGGTTTTAAGCCTTTGACTGGCGGGAATGTTCAAAAATTTGATAAAGACTGCCTACCATGGTTTTAAATAAGTTCTAATGCTTCGCCTACTAATCAAACCAAATGATGTCTCAACAGGAACAAAAGTTAGGTTAGTAGCTGATGATTGTATAATCTATAGAACAATTAAATTAGAACAAGATGGCAAAATTTTACAAAAAGACTTAGATGAATTGATAAAATTGGAAACTAACTGGAGTATGTCTTTCCACCCAGAAACGTGTCAACTGATAAGTATAACAAAGAAAAAGAAACAAATAAATTCAAAATATTTCATTCATGGAAAAGAACTGACCCAAACTAAAGATGCAAAATACTTAGGAGTCTTAATAAATGAGAAACTATCATGGAATCACCATGTCAATGAAGTTATTAAAAAATCAAACAGAACCTTAGGCTTTATAAAAAGAAACTTTAACAAATGTAATAGAGATTTAAAAAAACTAAAATGCTACCTCCCTTTGGTGAGACCTGTATTAGAATATGCATCTTCTGTATGGGACCCATCCACCAAAGAAAACATTGATAAACTAGAACAAATTCAAAAAAGAACTGCCAGATTCATTACTGGAGAACATTCAAAACTGACAAGAATAACACCATTAGTTAAATCATTAAACCTTGAAACAGTAGAGCAGTGGTTCCAAAAGTGGTCCCTACGGACCCCCAAGTGGTCCGCGGAACCGTTCAGGGGGTCCGTGGAAAATTAAAATTGATTTGGGGGTCCCTGAACGACTTCAGGGGGTCCGCGGAAGGTTTAGTATAAAAATAATTAAATTATGTGATTTTTATTTTTTTAATTATGACGGAAATAAAAATAAAGTACAATGAATACTGTAGTAGCGATTTTTAGGTCCAGGGTAAAATAAAGTTGTTTGACCTAGAAAAAGAAAAAAACTACGGTATTTCCACAGCTGTAAGCAATCAAAATGATTGTCAAGTTTGATGCGTGAGAAAGGCGGAGACCCTATATATATGTAAGTCATAAAAATACAATATTTTAACGGAAATAACGATGATAGCAGGGTTGGGTAAATTTTGACTTATATTTATCTTAATATGACTTACCGACAGCTTTGCATTGATACCACATTTGATATGATTGGACGATTAAAAATACATGAATCGAGTCAGCAAAAAGACTTTTTAAATTCAAAATTCGAACACAGACCTTTTTAGAGAGTTAGCAAAATAATATTTAAAAATATTTTCTAATATATTATGATATTTTTTTAAAAAAAAGGTAATTAACATTTTAAAATTGCTTTAGAAACCTAAAATATTGAAGCATAGAAATCTCCACCTCACCCCCCCCCCTTTTTTTTCTCCTTCAAAGTTTAAGATGGCGCAGTGTGGGACAGACTACCGAAAATAGTTTTATACAGCAACGCAACTATGCTGCTACATATAAAGTCTAAAAGAGCCGTACATATAATCGACAATTTATCTTTATGTAATGCTGATACGAAGTGCATAAACAAATTTTCCCAATCTTAGGCTAAAAGAAGTTTAGTATTGTTAGTTGGAAGTTTTGATATAGTTGAATTTTGTGTTGTTATCAGATAGTTTACTTTTGAACGTAAGTAGATTTAATATTTTAATACATTTTATATCTTTTGAAAACAATATGTTTCTATTTTCAATATAGTAATACCTTAAGGTTAATTTTTAAAAAATAAAATAAAACTCACAAGATATCGTACGTTTAAAAAAAAATAGAATTGTATCCTTCCATCTCACGTCAAATAATTCTAAAGGGGTTTACTGCAGCATTCCATTGAAAAAGTTAATAATTAATAGTTAAGTAACCGTTTAAAAAAAACATGTATACAATACATTACAATTTTTGTGTCCTTTTTAACAGATGAGTGTTCAGAAGAAAAAATGTAGACAGTACCATGTTGAATATTTGAAGTATGACTTTATTTCATGACCAGGAAATAGTATTTTACCAATGTGTCTTCTGTAAAATAAAACTTTGTCGAATGATTCTATGAAACCTCCCAAGCTTAAGGAACATTTAATGAAAATCCATAGTGATAAAAAAGGTTTAACGATTTTTTGAAGCGGTCCAGAAAAATATTTGAAAACCCAATCACTTCAACAACTCATAGAGACAACATCTAAGTGAGATGACGATGGACTGCGTGCGTCTAATAATACTTCTTTATTGATAGCAAAGTCTGGAAAGCCACACCCGATTAGTGAAGAACTTATTTTAAAAGCTGTAAGTGAGGTGATAAGCACTGAGTTGAACAAACCAGCTTTCGACATTTCAAAAATAAATCAACTGAGCAACAATTCAGTCCAAAGAAGGATTAACGAAATGGCTCAGAGTGTTGAAATTCTTTATGTGATTACTTAAAAACATCTGAATTTTCCCTACAGCTTGACGAGTCCACTTTACCAGGAAACGAGGGTTATCATTTAGTTTATGTAAATCTTATAAAAGAAGCACAATTTTGCCAAGAACTGTTGTTTGCTAAATGTTTGGAAACAGATACAAAAGGTGAAACGTTATTTACTTGAATTAAAAAGATGTTTCGAAAACAGCTATACTGTTGACTAATATCATTTCTGTTGCTACTGACGGTGCTCCGGCAATGGTAGGAAGATAAAACATAGGGGGAAAAAGTACAAAAGTTGTTGACTGCTTTACCGTCCTCCTATTTGGTAGAACAAGGATTCAGTGCCGTTATGAACCTCATCACAAACAAAAGAAACCGGCTATACATTTGTGCTCGTGGGGATTTGCATTTACTACTCACAAACATTGAGCCGGACATTAATATACGCATAAAATTATTAAAATCTCATTAAGTTCATCCAAGTCCTTAATTTTTTTTAAATTTAACAAAAGTTTAATTTAAATAAATAATTTTTCAACAAAATGTTGTTATTTAATTAGTCAATTTGTATACTATACATTTATGTAGCATTTTCACTTGGTGGTCCGTGGGCAAGTTTTGACTATAAAAGGGGTCCACGGGTAAAAAAAAGTTGGGAACCACTGCACTAGAGGATAGAAGAACCAAGAGCAAAGTAGTAATCATACATAAAGCAATTAATTCTATTTTAGAAATACAACACAAAGATAACTTAATACAACCCTTAGATAGACATAAGGATAAAAACACCTTTCTTATTCCGTATGCAAGAACAAACACATACAAATTTTCGTTCTTCCCATCTGGAATTCGGTCGTGGAATGGGTTGCCCGAAGAAACCAGGAAAACCAACACTTTATCAACATTTAAATCTCTAATAAAAATGCAGGCTAAACACAAACCATAGATAAGCGTAGGACGCAATAATCTTCTGCATTATAGGAGTGTCTGTAAACAGATAAGATAGGATAAAAAAGGCGTATTAAGCTAATGGCAGTAATTGAGTCTGACTCAGAGACAGAAATTGACAGCTCTTCTGATGAATTACTGCGTTAAAAAATTGAGATGAAAGTTCATGAATCTATTAACCTTCTTAATGGAAACTTAATGAACACCGATATCCGATAATTTCATTCCTTGCCAAGACCGTTTTGTGCATACCAGTTACCTCATTTCCATGTGAATGATTGTTCAGCTCAGCTGGGTATATTGTCAATTAGACCCGCTCATCACTTGAACCAAATAATGTCAACACACTTTATTTTTGCGTAGTTGGTTAAAAGATGACATACAAAGGAGACATTCCAGTGTTATTTAGATTTTCAACAAGAACGTTTAATAAGTGTTACTTATGACATCATACATTAAAAAATTGTTTGGCTTTAATTGAAATTAACCATTAATTGATCGTTAATTTTTCAAAGTTAACTATTACATTTAAGTTAAACGTTAACAGCCCTAATTTATTTTAATTCAACAATTCCTTAATGACAACATTATTTGTACGTATTCTCATTTCCATATTGAACAATTTTATGCGGACGTTCGAAAATAGTTATTTTTGGTGCATTATTTTTTTTCAAGGTTTTTGTTTTAGCGGTTCGCATTCTAAAATCTTTTATTGCCTGATTACATAGCGTTACGAACTAACGAACATACATAGAAAATTATGTATATTTATTAGGTGGATAAATTTATGGTTTGTTTTTAGTTAATGTGGGATGGGTTGGTGTTGAAAATTAGAGAATGGGGAATAACTACTTGGCAAAAATCGTTTTAACCTGAAGGTATAAAATCTTCTTCTTATGACTTCTTGTCCACATGGAGCTGCGGTCGGTGCGGTTAGGACTTAGGCCACCTGCAAAAGTCCTCTAGATATCGCAATCCTGGGCCAGTCTCTCCGTCATCACCCAAGTGTGACCAAGGATATATCCCGCCAGCAAGAGTCTTCCTGGCATCTCTATCCCTGGCCAGTCTCTCCGACATCACCCAAGTGTGACCAAGGACATATTCCGCCAGCGGTGGTCGGACACTTCGACCCCGGACGATTCGACCCCGGACGGTTCAACCCTGTCAGTTCGACCACAGGACGTTTCGACCCCAGGACGTTTCGACCCCTGTCGGTTCGACCACGGACGGTTCGACCACAGGACGTTTCGACCCCAGGGTGTTCGACCCCGGACGTTTCGACCCCTTCTTATCTACAGCGTATAATTTTTAAATATATTTTTCAAATATACCTTTTAAAAATTTATTATTTTTAAAATTAATTTTTGGTATAAAAATAATTTAGCTTAAAATTTTTATCCATTAAAAATTAAATACAGTTTGAAATTGTTATTGACAACCAGTAAAATTCAACGCGAATTCATGATTGTGATAAATGCGCCATTCCTCTGAGGTACAAAGTCCTTCCAAACATATCCAACTCCACCCCCCACCCAAATCCGATGTAATCGGACTAAACAAAGGCAATGTGGTCAGATAGTGTTTCTAAAGGTGCCTACATTCTCTTTGCCCCCACTTACTCTATTTACCCTCGCCAGCAACCGGCTTGCTGTAGTGGTCACTGAGTCTAGCCTTCATAACACGGGATTATGAAACCCTCGGACGAAATATAAACAACAATGACGTAACGTTCAGTCCGGTCATACGGGTCCAGCAACTGGAATGGTATTGTCTGCAAGGCGGCGGTATAAACTATTGAAATTTATGAACTTTAGGTACTGACAAATTTGTACGTCTTATTAAAATCAGTATTTCTGTTATAGTATCAGTATATATAAATCAGTATACACGTGTTAAGCAACACAAGAAACAGAAGTGAATGCAAAGGGCGCGGGTTTGTAATGGTTTCATCGCCTGCGTTCAGCATGTCGACACGTGGAAAAAATAATAATTTAAATAAAACAAACCCGTAAAAACAAAGTTTTTGACTATAAATCCCTTATATATGAGACATAACTAACAGTATTGATTATTTTCAAACATTTACAGACTGACACCGAGTGATGTCCCTTGTCTTTAATAAATGGGGGTGGGATGTGAGGGGGTGTCGGCACGACGGTCGGCGTCAACACGACGGTCGGCGTCAACTCAAACTCACGTGGAAGTGGGAGATAAAAACAATCACAAACAGTGAATTTAAATTACATACCTCATATAAGGATAAACTAAAAATGCATTAATTTAATTACGGTACGTTCGATCGATCTGAAATTTTGATACGATGCATTGTTAGGTCAGACGGGTCCGTGTTCCAAATTTCAGTTCGATCGGATCACGGGAAAAGGGTCATTTTCGACTTTTGTTTTTCCGCCCGCCGAGCCCATGAGAGAGATGATGACAGACAGAGACGCCGGTGAAGTTAATATAAGGGATTTAAAAACAAAACAACAAAAAACGCAACTTTCGTTTGTTTTTGTTATCACGGTGAAAACCTTTGAACGACTTAAATATAAACATTTTTAACACCCAATAATAAATTAGGTCCTTTTTAGTTTTGTGTTTAGTTTGGGATAGGAGTTTTTAATTTTCAATGGATAATATACCAAAAATTAATTTTAAAAAATATTAGAATAAATAAAAACATTTCACAATGTAGAAACGAGAGGGTCAAAACATCCGGGGTCGAAACAACCTGGGGTCGAAACGTCCTGTGGTCGAACTGTCCGGTGTCGAATCACCCGGGGTCGAATCGTCCGGGGTCGAACCGTCCGTGGTCGAACCGACCGGGGTCGAAACATCCTTGTGTCGAAACGTCCTGTGGTCGAACTGGCAGGGTCGAACCTCCGGGGTCGAAGTGTCCGTAATTCATTACCAGCAAGAGTCCTGCTGTCATCTCTGTCCCGGGCCAGTCTCTCCGTCATCACCCAAGTGTGACCAAGGACATATCCCGCCAGCAAGAGTCCTGCTGTCATCTCTGTCCCGGGCCAGTCTCTCCGACATCACCCAAGTGTGACCAAGGACATATCCCGCCAGCAAGAGTCCTCCTGGCATCTCTATCCCGGGCCAGTCTCTGAAATAAGGTAGAGCGAAAAAAAACCCAATCAGATTCCACATTTCCCCTTGCATGTTCACATTAAAATGTAGGAAAGATCAATGTCAGTGTGTCAAAGACAGAGGGCACACACGATGTAGTTAGAGTCAGATAGCGTATGGTTGAGAATTCCACAAAGATACATCTTAAACTAAGGGATAAAGAGAGGCACTAAAAAGTGGGAAAGAGAAGGAGAGAAAGAGAGAGAGAGAGAGACAGAGTGAGAGAGAGAGAGGAAGAGATTAACTCATTATTTAGAGAAAAAAATGTTCTTTTGATGTGCAAACATAAGCGTAAGTGTTATAGGAAACTTTGTTTATTTAACAATTTATAAGTGTGTCTTCAAACAGCACACAGGTATTTTATTTTCATGAACTATTGCACTCTATTGAGTAGCATCAAGTAGTGCATGAACTATTGCACTCTATTGAGTAGCAGCAAGTAGTGCATGAACTATTGCACTCTATTGAGTAGCAGCAAGTAGTGCATGAACTATTGCACTCTATTGAGTAGCATCAAGTAGTGCATGAACTATTGCACTCTATTGAGTAGCAGCAAGTAGTGCATGAACTATTGCACTCTATTGAGTAGCATCAAGTAGTGCATGAACTATTGCACTCTATTGAGTAGCAGCAAGTAGTGCATGAACTATTGCACTCTATTGAGTAGCAGCAAGTAGTGCATGAACTATTGCGCTCTATTGAGTAGCAGCAAGTAGTGCATGAACTATTGCACTCTATTGAGTAGCATCAAGTAGTTATTGAACTATTGCACTCTATTGAGTAGCAGCAAGTAGTGCATGAACTATTGCGCTCTATTGAGTAGCAGCAAGTAGTGCATGAACTATTGCACTCTATTGAGTAGCATCAAGTAGTTATTGAACTATTGCACTCTATTGAGTAGCAGCAAGTAGTGCATGAACTATTGCGCTCTATTGAGTAGCATCAAGTAGTGCATGAACTATTGCACTCTATTGAGTAGCATCAAGTAGTGCATGAACTATTGCACTCTATTGAGTAGCAGCAAGTAGTGCATGAACTATTGCGCTCTATTGAGTAGCAGCAAGTAGTGCATGAACTATTGCACTCTATTGAGTAGCATCAAGTAGTGCATGAACTATTGCACTCTATTGAGTAGCAGCAAGTAGTGCATGAACTATTGCGCTCTATTGAGTAGCAGCAAGTAGTGCATGAACTATTGCACTCTATTGAGTAGCATCAAGTAGTGCATGAACTATTGCACTCTATTGAGTAGCAGCAAGTAGTGCATGAACTATTGCGCTCTATTGAGTAGCAGCAAGTAGTGCATGAACTATTGCACTCTATTGAGTAGCAGCAAGTAGTGCATGAACTATTGCACTCTATTGAGTAGCATCAAGTAGTGCATGAACTATTGCACTCTATTGAGTAGCAGCAAGTAGTGCATGAACTATTGCACTCTATTGAGTAGCATCAAGTAGTGCTTGAACTATTGCACTCTATTGAGTAGCATCAAGTAGTGCATGAACTATTGCACTCTATTGAGTAGCATCAAGTAGTGCATGAACTATTGCACTCTATTGAGTAGCATCAAGTAGTGCATGAACTATTGCACTCTATTGAGTAGCATCAAGTAGTGCATGAACTATTGCACTCTATTGAGTAGCATCAAGTAGTGCATGAACTATTGCACTCTATTGAGTAGCATCAAGTAGTGCATGAACTATTGCACTCTATTGAGTAGCATCAAGTAGTGCATGAACTATTGCACTCTATTGAGTAGCATCAAGTAGTGCATGAACTATAATCCTTGTTTACTATTAGAGTACACGTGTTTCCTCTTTTGGCTAGAACCCTTGAATTGTATGGAATAGAACCCTTGAATTGTATGGAATAGAACCCTTGAATTGTATGGAATAGAACCCTTGAATTGTATGGAATAGAACCCTTGAATTGTATGGAATAGAACCCTTGAATTGTATGGAATAGAACCCATGTAGTCGATTAATTAGTGCACATGTATTCTATTACCTACCACTTTTGTATTGTACTGAATAGAATCTATGAAGTACATTGATTATCACGTTTGCATTCAATACACGAACTCGTGTGTATTCTATTAACTACACTCATGCATTTTACTGAAAAGATGCCTTGTATTCTTTTCACAAGCATCTGTGTTATCTATTGACGAGCTCCATTGTATGTTATTACCAGCACCCTTGTATTTTAATAATTAGCAACCTTGTAGTCTTTTGATGACTTTTGACTAGCACCAGTGTATTCTATTGACAAGCATCCATGTATTTTTTTTTACTAGAATCTTTTACTTATTGTACGCCGTTGAACTTAAGATATAGGAAATCTTATAATTATCTGACCGACTGTATGATAAACCCCTGTAAAAACGATTCGACCTAATCCATCCAGGTATAACGAGTAATTGACATGACCTATAACATCTGAGAAGTGGGAATGTTTGACGTGTTCTGAGTTTACAGAGACCCCCGTCACCTTGGCACCTATGTCAACAAGTCAATGATGGTTAAGGGCAGTGAGGGCATTAGTACCAAAAAAAGGCGTTTGCTTATAAAGTTGACCTTTGTGTAGTATTGTAATCAATAAGTCGCCTCAATTATTTTAGTTTCTGATTTACAAATTTAACAAATGTTACTTTTATTATTTAAGAAGAATGAAAACAGCTTCATTATAATTAAAATTAAAATTCAATAAATTCTTTTCAACATACCTCTTGTGTTGTTGTCATATAAGTATTTTTTATTAAAATTGTCTTTACCAGATAGTCTTATTGTCTCTTTTAAAAACATTGTAAGCAATTTTAGCACATTTGGTTACAATTTTCCTGGATGTTAGTGCAATTGGTTACAATTGCTTTGAACTCATTTTTTTAAAAATCCCATTTGATAAATTACTAATAATTCAATTTAAATTTGTATCACAGTTTCAATTTTTAGAATGAGGTATGTGAATACCATTTTCCTACAAATATTTGATTACTACATCGCAAAATCAATGAAATAGTTTAATTGGTCTTTTTCATGTTAAGAAAAATGAAAATTTAAAATTTAGATTCACCTTTATTTTCATTTAGTTAATTACGGCAAATATAATTTGTATTATTGATGTTAATTTCAATACATTTAATTTTAGAAGTTTGACCACTAGCGACAAGATACTAATTAGAAATGATTGAACGATAATCATCATCATCCTTTGTCCTTTGAGTTCCTTGTGGGACATAGGGCCTCTATCACAGCTCGCCACTCTACACGGTCACTTGCCAGCCGCTTCAATTCTTCCCAGTTCTTCCAGCCTCGTCTAACATGCTCCATCTATATGTACGGTTGAATGACAATAATCTTGGATATTTCAGCCTTAGCCGAGCGATGGTCCTGGGCACGAAGAATTAGATATTGTAATTAAACTAGCAACTTTTTAAAAAATATAATAACCAGGAAGTTTTAGTTCGCAAGAAACAGCATGAATGTTTAAAATACTTTTGTCATGTTTATTACATTTTCTTCTTCATATGTGTCTGCCTTTGTTGCTTTGGTTATTCCCCCCCCCCTTTCTTTGTCTTGTCTTTCCTTTTCCAAGCCCACGCCAGAGACAAATCAATTATTTAATAATACGATTCCTCTTTTTAATTTGCATCTCTCTGTGTGAAAAAGGGAAGGGGGGGGGGAGACGTGGTAACTTTTTTTTGTCCTCTTGAGATATTTAAGGAGCCAAATAGCAAAACCTACTAAGTCACTTTTGAGAGTTTTTGAGACAAAACGTCATTTTCTAAGACAGTATATATGTTATTTCTAGACGTATGTAGAGTTGGTGCTACATATGGGTCTCATAACGACAATATGATGAAAACACTTGTTAAATTTATTTTTATTATTATCATTATTTATTTTATTGCATGATGTAGCTTTTAGCTAGCAGGTTTTGACAGTGGAAGCGGTACTTAGCGGATTTAAAAAGTATTTTTTGTTATTTATAACGTTTTGAAAGTGTTTAAATAATTATTCGTTTTTGCGGCCTTTGCTGAAAACTATTATTTTTTTAACGCAATTTCCCATTAGGAATTGCGTTTATACATTTGAAATGTATGTGCACTGTTCGAGCTTGCACATGCAACTCCCCCAGAATCATACCAGATAGAGTGTGCGGGTCTTTTGCAAATATGCTAAGGAGGTCCCAAGGATGTGCAACGGCCAAAAAAAAATACCGAAAAGGTTTACTGGATTTCCTGGAAAATCAACCAAAAAAAAACACACACAAAAATATCAGTATTTTGTCAATTTCTCGCCAACCATAACATCTATCGGGTTAAAACAAACACACCAAACAATAGTTAATAATATTTAGAACAATGTTGGAGAAGGAATTTTTGAAAAATCTCTTTTCGTTCGACTCTCGTAATTTTAGCAGCAATTAGATCGTAGATAGCAATAGTTTTGTTTAGTTTCAGAATTATTGATTTAACATTACTTTTAATGTAATCTAGAATGATAGTTAATTGGGATTTCCCGCTTTGTGAATACTAATGACTGGTGTGTGGTGCGCATTATATTGACACATTTGTGGTGTAACTCTATAATGATTTCACTTGAATAAAATAATTAAATATTTAAAAAATCTTTTTTTTAAAAGGACACGCTTTTAACATTATCACTACTTTAAGTTATGTCTCATATATAAGGGATTTATAGTCAAAAACTTTGTTTTTACAGCTATTTTTTAAAACTTATAATAAAAACTCTTTAAAATTCACGTATGAAGCCCACACATCTTTTTTACCACTATTTTTTTAAATCCCTTATATTAACTTCGCGGCCGTCTCTGTCGTCATCTCATCATCTCATCATCTCATGGGCCTGCGGGCGGAAAAACAAAAGTCGAAAATGACCCACTTCCCGTGATCCGATCGAGCTGAATTTGGCACACGGGCCCGTCTAACCTAACAATGCATCGTATCAAAATTTCAGATCGATCGAACGTACCGTAATTAAATTAATGCATTTTCAGTTTATCCTTATATGAGGTATGTAATTCAAATTCACGGTTTGTTATTGTTTTTTTCTTCCACTTCCACGTGAGTTTGAGTTGACGCCGACCGTCGTGCCGACACCCCCTCACGTCCCACCCCCATTTATTAAAGACAAGGGACATCACTCGGTGTCAGTCTGTCAATGTTTGTAGCGTTTGAAAATAATCAATACTGTTAGTTATGTCTCATATATAAGGGATTTATAGTCAAAAACTTTGTTTTTACGGGTTTGTTTTATTTATACCAAACACCCCATAAGCGCCCGCCCAACGTTTTATACCACGGTGTTGTGTTCACGTGGTGAACTCATGGATGTCAACAAAGCAGACGGGTACCGATGCTTATATATAGACTATAGATAAACTAAAAATGCAATAATTTCAATACGGTACATTCGATCGATCTGAAATTTTGATACAATGCATTGTCATCCAAGATCTATCTGTGGTAAAATTTTTAGATCACTATGACCATCAGAAGTGTATAATTTTACGTTTCAAGTTTTGAAGGAAGGATGGATGGAAGGATGGATGGATGGATACAACATACAAACATTGTGACTTAAATAAAAGCGTGTAAAAATCGGAAAATCCATGATAAAGTAAAAACACATAATATTTACTTACTGTATAATTACTGTAGTTAATTGAATAATAGTTTTCATTTTACCACACTTTGAACTGTGTATTATTAAATATATATATACTAGCGTACACCCGTCAAAAATAATGTAATTTTTCAGCTGAAATCTATTTATTTTTTAAAAAATGCACTTTATTTTAGGGCTCCTACGGCGCCGACCTTTTTCAAAAGCCCAACTAACTTGTTTATGTTTGATAAATACGAAATATTAAACTTTCTGAAATGTACACAAAGTATTTTATAATAAGGGTTGCAGGGCGCCCACGGCGCTCCCTTTGTTTTTTTATTTTATAATTAACCACCATCTAATTCTCTTTTTACAATGTTCCCTTTTCCAAAATTAAAATATGAGTGAAAACAATGACGTCCTTTAATGTTTTTTTACAGGGCATATTTAATTTGCACACCTTTTGATGCTATGGTGCAGTAATTTGGTTTTCTCTGCTTTCTAAAATTAGTAGCGCCAGGGCTGACTGACAGACACCACTTGCGTGACAATTGTAAATTATATTGTTTATATATATGTATATATATATATATAAATGAAAGTATGTATGTATGTATGTATGTATGTATGTATGTATGTATGTATGTATGTATGTATGTATGTATGTATGTATGTATGTATGTATGTATGTATGTATGTATGTATGTATGTATGTATGTATGTATGTATGTATGTATGTATGTATGTATGTATGTATGTATGTATGTATGTCATTTATAGCTGACTAAACAATTCATCCGATCTCCATGAAACTTTGGAAGATTGTTACATACGCTCACGGAATGGTAACTGGCTAATGTTTTTTTTAAATTTAATACTCTTGGGGCACCGGGGGCCCTTAATGTTGTTTTTTGAATATATCAGCTATATAAAAATTAGTTTAAACGTTCGCTACTATATAAATGAATGGATCTTGAAAAAACTTAGTAAATAAAAACTTAAAAGCCTATTTTAAAATGCTTTAGGGCAATGAACTCCTAATGTTCAGTGCTGGGGGCCCCAAAATGTCTTTTTGTTGTTGTAAACTTTAAAGATTTTATGCCCCATTCAATTTATGTGGATTTTGAGAAATATATATAACTAAATCCATTAAGAAATTGATTGAAATAAACAGGAGTTTAGAACTTTAAATCTTGCACCGAAGGCATGGGGGCCCCGAAAGCTGTTTTTGCTTAAATGAGCTATATAAAAATTATTCTAAGCGTTAGCTACTAGGAACATAAATGGATCTCCACTAAACTCTGTATATAAAAACTTGATAGGCCATATAAAAATAAGGTAGGGCACTGAACTCCTTATGCCCATTGTTTCGGGGGCCGGGGGCCCAATCGTCTTTTATCGTAAACTTATAAGATTTTTTTTACCCATTCAATTTTTTGTTATTAACGATCTTTATTGATTTCTTGCATACTTATTTTTAATAATCACTTTTTACTGAGATTGTTGCAACTCACGTCGGGTCTGCTAGTACCCAACAAATATGATTGGTCGTGGTAACATTTGATGAGTTCGTGAAAATAAGGTAATTAGTTATTTAAAGAAATGTAATTTTCTTGATTAAAATAAGGGCTCCAGTTTTGGCAGAGGAGAACATGCAGAGGACAAAGGGCACAGTGCAGTATGCAGAGGGCGGTGGGCAGTATGTGGAGGGCAGTGGGCAGTATGCGGAGGGCAGTGGGCAGAAGGCAGTATGCAGAGGGAATGGACAGGGGCAGTTCATTGAATTTCTTAACATCCCGTCCTCAACTGTAACATCGATGACGCTGTGTATTCCCGAGTCACAGAGGCCGGACCCTAGAGATCGTGTACATGGCAAACTACGAGGCTTTCAGTTGCTACAAACTACGTGGCTTTCAGTTGCTACAAACTACGTGGCTTTCAGTTGCTACAAACTACGTGGCTTTCAGTTGCTACAAACTACGTGGCTTTCAGTTTGTTACAAACTACGTGGTTTTCAGTTGCTACAAACTACGTGGCTTTCAGTTGCTACAAACTACGTGGCTTTCAGTTACTACAAAGTACGTGGCTTTCAGTTTGTTACAAAATACGTGGCTTTCAGTTGCTACAAACTACGTGGCTTTCAGTTGCTACAAACTACGTGGCTTTCAGTTGCTACAAACTACGTGGCTTTCAGTTTGTTACAAACTACGTGGCTTTCAGTTGCTACAAACTACGTGGCTTTCAGTTTGTTACAAACTACGTGGCTTTCAGTTTGTTACAAATTACGTGGCTTTCAGTTGCTAGAAACTACGTGGCTTTCAGTTTGTTACAAACTACGTGGCTTTCATTTTGTTACAAATTACGTGGCTTTCAGTTGCTAGAAACGACGTGGCTTTCAGTTTGTTACAAACTACGTGGCTTTCAGTTTGTAACAAATTACGTGGCTTTCAGTTGCTACAAACTACGTGGCTTTCAGTTGCTACAAACTACGTGGCTTTCAGTTTGTTATAAACTACGTGGCTTTCAGTTGCTACAAACTACGTGGCTTTCAGTTGCTACAAACTACGTGGCTTTCAGTTTGTTACAAACTACGTGGCTTTCAGTTGCTACAAATTAGGTGGCTTTCAGTGCTACAAACTACGTGGCTTTCAAATGCTACAAACTACGTGGATTTCAGTTTGTTACAAACTACGTGGCTTTCAGTTTGTTACAAACAACGTGGCTTTCAGTTGTTACAAACTACGTGGCTTTCAGTTGTTACAAACTACGTGGCTTTCAAATGCTACAAACTAAGTGGATTTCAGTTTGTTACAAACTACGTGGCTTTCAGTTTGTTACAAACAACGTGGCTTTCAGTTGTTACAAACTACGTATCTTTCTGTTGCTACAAACTACGTGGCTTTCAGTTTGTTACAAATAACGTAGCTTTCAGTTGCTAGAAACTACGTCGCTTTCAATTGCTACAAACTACGTGGCTTTCAGTTGTTACAAACTACGTGGCTTTCAGTTTGTTACAAACTACGTGGCTTTCAGTTTTTTTACAAACTACGTGGCTTTCAGTTGCTACAAATTACGTGGCTTTCAGTTGCTACAAACTACGTGGCTTTCAGTTGCTACAAACAACGTGGCTTTCAGTTTGTTACAAATTACGTGGCTTTCAGTTGTTACAAACTACGTGGCTTACAGTTGCTACAAACTACGTGGCTTTCAGTTTGTTACAAACTACGTGGCTTTCAGTTTGTTACAAACTACGTGGCTTTCAGTTTGTTACAAACTACGTTGCTTTCAGTTTGTTACAAACTACGTGGCTTTCAGTTGTTACAAACTACGTGGCTTTCAGTTGCTACAAACTACGTGGCTTTCAGTTTGTTACAAATTACGTGGCTTTCAGTTGGTAGAAATTACGTGGCTTTCAGTTGCTACAAACAACGTGGCTTTCAGTTGTTACAAACTACTTGACTTTCAGTTGCTACAAACTACGTGGCTTTCAGTTTGTTACAAACTACGTGGCTTTCAGTTGCTACAAACTACGTGGCTTTCAAGTTGTTACAAATTACGTGGCTTTCAGTTGCCACAAACTACGTGGCTTTCAGTTGCTACAAATTTCGTGGCTTTCAGTTTGTTACAAACTACGTGGCTTTCAGTTGTTACAAACGACGTGGCTTTCAGTTGCTACAAACTTCGTGGCTTTCAGTTTGTTACAAACTACGTGGCTTTCAGTTGTTACAAACGACGTGGCTTTCAGTTGCTAAAAACTACGTGGCTTTCAGTTGTTACAAACTACGTGGCTTTCAGTTGCTACAAACCACTAGTTTTCAAATGTGGAATAACGATTTCAAAGTATCAAATGACATAATTTGTTTACAAAACCTAAATCCCCCCCTTCCGGGCAAGCCCCACTCTCATGCAAATGATACCATCTCGCGTTTACTGAAGGTGGGGGGGGGGTGTTGGCGCAGTGCAGGAAAACTCGATTCTCTTCTCATGAGTGGCATAACATCGGTTTTAGATTTATAGCTTAACCCCTTCCGTCGTGCGCATGAACGCTGCGCTGGACGAGTTTGGCAGAATCTAGAAATATGCTCATAGCTAATATTGTGTCTCATACTAAAGCTAAAGACACGACTTCTGTGTAAAGTTAACCTTAAGTATAGCAATCAATGGGATAGAAAGAAAGCCAGTCACAAACCGTTTCTTATAGTCCGTGTGTAAGGTTCACTTGAATAAACTCGACTCAAGCAACGGGTAGAAGTTTAAACTTTATTTTATTCTTGAAATTGACAACACAAATGTTTAAAATGGAAGTCTATTTTTGATGTATGGGGCCGTCCACAAATGACATTACGCACCTAAGGGGGGGGGGTCGACCATTTGTGACGAAGTGAGACGATGGGGAGGGGGTGTTTAAGAAATGTGACGTCACATCGAAACGCGCAGCTTTAAATACAAGTTCCACTTAAATATATATATTATAAACAATACAATAGCCCTAGTCACTGGCTGGCTGGATGGATCCGTAACGCTATGACGTCATTGTTTGCGCTTATATTTTAATATAGTACAACAGTCCATAGCAGTTAAAAAAGCGTGTGGTGTTTCTCGCCGTAAAAAAAATTTATATGGCGTCATTGTTTTAGCTTTTAATAAAATACTTTGCGTACATATCAGGAAGTGTAATATTTCGTATTTATCAAACAAGGATAAGTTACTTGGGCTTTTGAAAAAAGTGGGCGGCGTAGGCGCCCTACAACCCATAGTCCTATATAATAATCCTATATAATAAAAGGCAATGTTCTGTGCAGTCATCGATAACGATTGGTCCCTCAAACTCCTACAGACTCCTACAGCCGATCACTGGCGGAGAAAATGTAAATCTCATTTACATATTTTGAACGATGTTCAAAGCGAATTATTTTTGGTGCAGTTTTTTTCCAAGAGTTTATTTTGAGCTGTGAGCGTTGGGATTTGTAGTAAAAAACTTTGTTTTTACGGATTATTCAATATAACTCTGGACTGACCGCGGTGTGGGAAGGGGGTGGGTGGGGGTAGGGTCTCTGGACATACCGCGGTGTGTGGGGGAGGTGGGGTCTCTGGGCAGAAGGGGGTGGGTAATGTTGTTAAAACTATAATGTTTAGTAGTTTTGACATGATACACATGTATGGCCGGCCGAGACGGCGTGTCTCTCGACAAACTGTGGTGGAGGGGATGTAGGGTCTCGCAACAGACCGCGGTGTAGGGGGAGGTAGGGTCTCTGAAGAGAAGGGGGTGGGTAATGTTGTGATGTCCTACCATGTCTTTCTCAGGTCACCCTACACCTATACCCGTCCTTTGATGGCTTTGTTGCTAGTAAACAATATAAAAGCCCAAGTCACTCACTGTCTCCGTAACGCTGAGAGACACATTACAACAGCCAATAGCAGTTAAAAAAGAAAGGTATCATAATCAGCATATTTTTTAAATTGAAAATATAGACGTAAAATCATAATCATTTTTGTTTCGAGATTAACAGAGCGTGTGGTGTTTCTCGCCGTATAATATTATATGACGTCAATTACCCAAACAATTATAAAATACTTTGTGTACATTTAAGAAAGTTTGATGTTTCGTATTTTTCAAAGAAGGATAAGTTACTTGGGCTTTTGAAAAAGTGGGCGCCCTGGGCGCCCTACAACTCCTAGTTAATATATTTATATAGCTTCGCTATCACAAAGTACACACACAATTTCTAATTTCTACAACAAAGAGAGCGTAATTAAAACTAACTGATTGCACCTTCCGAATTCCATGAAACATAATATATACATTTTATATAACAAGATGAAATATGCAGCATAAACAATCAGTACAAACGTTGTTTCAAGTTACAGAATAAATATTTTGTTTGGAATATATCGCAAAGATATGTCTTCATGTTTTGAGTGGGTCGACTTAGAAGGAGATTAAAAGTAACCACAATTGAAGAGCCTGCAATCAGACAAGGCAGAGAGAAATTCACTTCACAGTGTTATGATTTTATTGTGCCGAACTCAATGTTCGCTGCTCCCGTGCAGTGACGATCTATGCTGACCTGAACAGAAAGTGGGGAGTGGGGGTCCTCGATACACTTAAAGATGTTTACTGGATTCCCACGGATGGTGTACTGGCCGCTACTTGCCAACGGAGCAGGTAGGTGACATACATAATCTCGTCGTAAACTTGTTTCGCCAACGACTCACCCAAAAACAAAAACAAATTATAGATCATGTGTTTATAATATTCCACCATGAGATCAACAGCTGTTCTAAAACTGGTGTAACATTATAGATCATGTGTTTAGAATATGCCATCATGAGATAAACAGCTGTTCTAAAACTGGTGTAACATGATAGATAAAGTGTTTAGAATATGCCATCATGAGATCAACAGCCGTTCTAAAATTGGTGTAACATTATAGATCATGTGTTTAGAATATACCATCATGAGATCACCAACTGTTCTAAGACTTTTGTAACATCACCAACCTACGCTAGGCGTCGCTTAAGTTTGGTCTTACAAAAATCGCCTCTTCGTGCCTGCGGACGCGTACGATTCTCACGTTAAATTTACTCACAAAAGAATCCCGGGAATTAACAACAACATTCATCCTGTGGAGACGGATCTGTCGACATAAAATCGATGACAGTCTATTTTGACGGGTCTAAATGGCAGGGAACAAGGTACTTAATTCTTTGGTGCATGGTTGAAACACGGGAAATAATATATTGGTGTTTTTTGTTGTTTTTTTTTAAAAAGGGAACAAGATCTTATGCGTTTCGAAAAAAGGGCCTCGATTTATTTTTAGTCAAAGGAAGGGACTTCATTTAGTGATATTTGAGGCAAGGGACTAAATCTATTTGTAGTTGAAACAAAGTACATTTACATAAGTTATTGGCGGTTTAACCAAATGACATCATACATTGGTGTTTGAATAAAAGACATATTATATCTGTGTTGAACGAAAGGACATTATACATTGGTGTTTGAATAAAAGACATCATTTATTTGTGTTGAACCAAAGGACATTATACATTGGTGTTTGAATAAAAGACATCATTTATTTGTGTTGAACCAAAGGACATTATACATTGGTGTTTGAATAAAAGACATCATTTATTTGTGTTGAACCAAAGGACATTATACATTGGTGTTTGAATAAAAACATCATTTATTTGTGTTGAACCAAAGGACATTATACATTGGTGTTTGAATAAAAGACATACTTTATTTGTGTTGAACCAAAGGACATCATAAATTGGTGTTTGAATAAAAGACATAATTTATTTGTGTTTTTAAAAAGTAGTTTCGTGCATTATTTGAGCAAATAAGGGTATTAACCTTTTGATAATTAAAACAATGCAATTTTGTTATTGTTAGTTCAAAAACCTCACTTTATTTATTGGTGATTCAAACAAGGGTGATCATTCTGTTATATGTTAACAGGATACTTACGATATATCTCAAGGTGCTGCGATCTGCTAAGCAGGCCCGTCCCGACTCAAAGTTCCCGGAGCGAAAGGGCGCAAGAGGATGTCACTTGTTGTGCGCTCCCTTTAATCGCGGCTCCCAAATTACGGAACAGTCTCCCAACATTGTGGATAGAGAGTGACCAAAAAAATTTAAGAAAAGTGTTATTGAATTTTTTTTTAATTCATAAAGTTTTTGAACATCGGATCCAAGCAAGTATGCTAGTCTAGCATGGATATTGTTAACACTATAAAATAAAGCATTCATTCATGATATTGTCTTTATGGCATTGGACTTAGGAAGAATTGCTTTGACATGAAACGTCGTCACATTTTTACAGAAGTTAAAAGAGTAATTAAATATTGTTTCATTTCTTGTGTGACCAGGTCTCGTGGGCTCAGTTCTCCTGTGCTCAGGTCTTGTGTGATTAGGTCGCGCGTGATCAAATCTCGTGTGATCAAGTCTCGTGCGATCATGTCTCGAGTGATCAAGCCTTGTGTGCTCAGGTCACGTGTGATCAGATCTCGTGTAATCAAATCTTGTGTGATAAAGTCTCGTCGGATCAAGTTTCGTGTGATCAAGTTTTGTGTGATCAAGTCTCGTTTGATCAAGTCTCGGCAGATCAAGTCTCGTTGTGATAAAGTCTCGTGTGATCAAGCCTCGTGTGATAAAGTCTCGAGTGATCAAGTCTCGTGTAATCAAGTCTCGTGTGATCAAATCTCATGTAATCAAGTCTCGTGTGATCAAATCTCATGTAATCAAGTCTCGTTTGATCAAGTCATGTGGGATCAAATTTTGTGTGATCAAATCTCGTGTAATCAAGTCTCATGTAATCAAGTCTCGCGTGATCAAGTCTCGTGTAATCAAGTCTCGTGTAATCAAGTCTCGTGTAATCAAGTCCCCTGTGACAAAGTTTCTGGTCAACTATTGTGTGATGAAAATAATATACTTGTTATGTTTAAACATCTTTTTGAAACCTAAGCACCCAACTTACCATATATAATCTATTTCTTCATCACACATATAATTTCTTCATCACGCATATAATCTCTTTATCAACCATGTAATCTCTTCATCACACATATAATCTCTTCATCACACATATAATATCTTCATCACGCGTATAATCTCTTTATCACAAATGTAATCTCTTCATCACACAAAAATCTCTTCATCACACATATAATCTCTTCATTACACATATAATCTCTTCATCACACATAGATCTCTTCATCACACCTATAATCTCTTCATTACACATATAATCTCTTTATCACACATTTAATCTCTTCGCAAATATAATCTCCTCATCACACATATAATCTTTTTAGCACACATATAATCGCTTTATCAAACATATTATCTCTTTATCACACATATTATCTCTTTATACAACATATAATCTCTTTATCACACATATAATCTCTTTATCACACTTATAATCTCTTTATCACTCATATAATCGCTTTATCACACATATAATATCTTCATCCCACATATAATCTCTTTATCACACATATAATCTCTTCATCACACATGCAATCTCTTCATCCCACATATAATCTCTTCTTCCAACATATAATCTCTTAATCACACATATATTCTCTACATCACACCTATAATCTCTTCTTTACACATATAATCTCTTTATCACACATTTAATCTCTTCACAAATATAATCTCTTTATCGCACATATAATCTTTTCATCACACATATAATCTCTTTATCACACATATAATCTCTTCATCACACATATGATCTCTGCATCACACATATAATCTCTTCATCACACATATAATCTCTTTATCACACATATAATCTCTTCATCATAAAATTAATCTCTTTATCACACATATAATCTCTTTATCCCAAATATAATCTCATCATCACACATACATCTCTTCATCCTACATATAATCTCTTCATCCCACATAAAATCTCTTCATCACACATACATCTCTTCATCATACATATAATCTCTTCATTCCACATATAATCTCTTCATCACAAAAATAATCTCTTTATCACACATATAATCTCTTCATGATAAAAATAATCTCTTTATCACACATATAATCTCTTTATCCCACATATAATCTCATCATCACACATATAATCTCTTCATCATACATATAATCTCTTCATCCCACATATAATCTCTTCATCACAAAAATAATCTCTTTATCACACATATAATCTCTTCATCACACATACATCTCTTCATCATACATATAATCTCTTCATCCCACATATAATCTCTTCATCACAAAAATAATCTCTTTATCACACATATAATATCTTTATCACACCTAAAATCTCTTCATCCCAAATATAATCTCTTCATGACACATATAATCTCTTTATCGCACATATATTCTCTTTATCACACATATAATCTCTTTATCACACCTATAATCCCTATCACTTATCGTCTGAAATGCTTCCACCCCCACCCCACCTACAAACACGGGGAAACCTGCCGCAGTGACACCCAAGCATGACGTGCTGTTGCGCCGCTCAGCACCACTTTCCCTTTTTGATGTCATACACCCTCCCCTGCCGCTTAATCGATGTGTCATTGATTTGTGAGGGCATAGCGCCACACGCCTCACCTCATTATCAGACTACAAGCAGGTACCTCTACTACTCACACGACTTCTACTATTGGGTTTGTGTGGACATTTTTTGTTATCAATTTATTTTGTTTTTATTAGAAATTATTTTATGTAATAATTTTATTTCCATTTATCTATTTATTTTCCATGTGTTAACTTTGTGCCTTTTTAAAGTCTTTTCAGCTTTTGGCTTTATATTTTTAATTTTTTGGTAAGTATCGTTATGTTACAGCTTATGTTTTGTATTCGTCAGTATAAATTCTCTGCATTTCTCCGTCAGTATAAGTCTGAAACATCGCGTTGGTAAATTGTAGGGGACAGCCGAATATCCGGAATGCCGGATATCTGGACCAAATATCGGGATTTTCGCCAATATCCGGATTCGGCATATACCTATGACAGATCCGAATTGTATCCGGATATCAATGTAGTAAATAATTTTTAAAATTAAATTAAATTAATACTCATTAGTTTATAAACAAATATATAATAAGTCTTTAGTATTAAAAATGTTTTTAAAACACTAACAAGAAATCAATACATTTAACTAGAATTTTCTTCAACAACACAAAGTTTAATTAACTATGAACTATTTTATTTACTCATATCATTAAATTATTTTCATTGTTATAGCTGATATATTAATTTTATGTTACAAAATGATAATTTTATGTAAGAAAATAATAATTTTAAATTAATTTGTAATTATTAGTTTATACTATAAACTTTATAGATAAACAGGAGCCTTGGAAACTGGGACAGGCTGAGAGTTGGCTTTCGTTTTTAATTTCTTTGACATTGTCTAGTAGGTTGAGAGTAGTCAATCTTTCAATACTTTCAATTTAGAATTCAAATTTAAACATTTTACTTATATTAAGATATAAGTTATATCATTGTAATAATTTTATATTCATTATTTTTTTTCCCCCGTTGAACTTTAAATGGCAGTTGCAATTGTGATTTGATTTGCGAACTTAAAAATAAAAATGTTGCTTGTCTCACGTGTTATATCTTATACAGCCTTATAATTTTAAAACTCTAGTCAATTGTGAATATAATAGTTATACAAAATAAGTTAAGTAAAAAATTAAGATGTACATTAAATTATTGATATATAACAAAATAAATAAATTAACAAGCGTTGATCTATTCAAATCATGCAAATCTACTCAAAATATAGTAAAAGAAACAATTTCAATACGAGAAAAATATATTAAGTTAAAAAGTTACAAGTATAGATATTACTTTACTACATAAGATAACAAATTAAGATAATTAACAGCATATTAAACTTAAAATTGATAAAATAAAAGAACAGTTTTATTATGGTTCTAGATCACGACTTCTTGTACATCACACTACACACTCAGTACGACACTATTCGCTTGGTACACACTACACACTCAGTACGACACTATTCGCTTGGTACACACTACACACTCAGTACGACACTATTCGCGTGGTACACACTACACACTCAGTACGACACTATTCGCTTGGTACACACTACACACTCAGTGCGACACTATTCTCTTGGTACACACTACACACTCAGTACGACACTATTCGCTTGGTACACACTACACACTCAGTTCGACACTATTCACTTGGTACACACTACACACTCAGTACGACACTATTCACTTGGTACACACTACACACTCAGTACGACACTATTCACTTGGTACACACTACACACTCAGTACGACACTATTCGCTTGGTACACACTACACACTCAGTACGACACTATTCGCTTGGTAAACACTACACACTCAGTACGACACTATTCGCGTGGTACACACTACACACTCAGTACGACACTATTCGCTTGGTACACACTACACACTCAGTACGACACTATTCTCTTGGTACACACTACACACTCAGTACGACACTATTCTCTTGGTACACACTACACACTCAGTACGACACTATTCGCTTGGTACACACTACACACTCAGTACGACACTATTCTCTTGGTACACACTACACACTCAGTACAACACTATTCGCTTGGTACACACTACACACTCAGTACGACACTATTCGCTTGGTACACACTACACACTCAGTACGACACTATTCACTTTGTACACACTACACACTCAGTACGACACTATTCGCTTGGTACACACTACACACTCAGTACGACACTATTCGCTTGGTACACACTACACACTCAGTACGACACTATTCGCTTGGTACACACTACACACTCAGTACGACACTATTCGCTTGGTACACACTACACACTCAGTACGACACTATTCGCTTGGTACACACTACACACTCAGTACGACACTATTCACTTGGTACACACTAGACACTCAGTACGACACTATTCGCTTGGTACACACTACACACTCAGTACGACACTATTCGCTTGGTACACACTACACACTCAGTACGACACTATTCGCTTGGTACACACTACACACTCAGTACGACACTATTCGCTTGGTACACACTACACACTCAGTACGACACTATTCGCTTGGTACACACTACACACTCAGTACGACACTATTCGCTTGGTACACACTACACACTCAGTACGACACTATTCTCTTGGTACACACTACACACTCAGTACGACACTATTCGCTTGGTACACACTACACACTCAGTACGACACTATTCGCTTGGTACACACTACACACTCAGTACGACACTATTCGCTTGGTACACACTACACACTCAGTACGACACTATTCGCTTGGTACACACTACACACTCAGTACGACACTATTCGCTTGGTACACACTACACACTCAGTACGACACTATTCGCTTGGTACACACTACACACTCAGTACGACACCATTCGCTTGGTACACACTACACAGTTCGTTGAACGTCTTCAAGCTCGTTCAATCAATTCATTGTAAAATGTTCATCGTTGTCTTTGACAATGTAACAACCTCGATAGCAACTCTTCATTTGTAGGATAATAAATATTTTAATAAATTATAGTATTAAATACTTGATATGATGAAGTAAAGTACACCCTATTAGCTCTTACACTTAAATGTGGAGCCATCCGGATCCGGAATACGGATCCGGCAAATATTTGGGCCATATATCCGAATTCGGCAAATAGTAAAAAACCATATCCGGCTGATCCCTAGAAGGCCTGTCAACGGGTACCTGGGACCCGGGTACCCGTTGCCGTGTGAATACCCGGGTAGTAAAATTCCGCCCGGTTACCCGTGAAAATGTGGCTTCTATGTCTATATTAACCGTAGGCCAAACTTCGGCTCCCATGCAAATTTTTGTGTTTACATTGTGGCTTGCGAAACAATTTATCAAATGAAAATTTTTGTTTCAAATATATGCTGTGAAGTACATCTAAGGAGAAATATATGTCAACGGGAAATATCTGTTCTCGGGAAATAAAATACGGTCCCAACAAATACAATATATTTTGAAACATCTTTTTTTTCTCTCAACGTGAAACAGAAATCGCACGACACACTCAATAAAAATATGGTTCTTTAAAAGAATCATATAAAGAAAACAAAAGTCCTCTGCCAAAAAAAGGATGGACTGCTTAGAGATGAAAGACGCCGTGTTTGTTTTTTGTTTAATTCAAACACCCTTGCTTTGACTAACTTTGCTTTGAAATAGCCGACAGTAGGTCACCGATTGATACTAACTAATGCCGTTTTTCTACTCCCCCTCTCCTCTCTTCCCTCCTATAACCCAGTGCTTCTCAAATTTTTTTGTATTGCGGACCGGCAGGAATTTTTTCCATTACACCAGGAACCAGTGCACTATTTTCCCTGTACTTACATGGTAGCGAAATGTATTATATTTCCTTTTATTTTATTTCCTTTTATTTCTTTCATTTATTTGCTTATTGTCAAAAATGACAAATTCTATAGGTTTAGTATTATTGAAAAGCAATTGGAGGATTGTAATTATATTTTTATTTCCTTTCTTGATAACTTCCGCGGACCCCCATTTTGAGAAGCACTGCTATAACCCACAGCCCTTGCATTCGCGTGTGTTTCTTGCGTTCATTAACACGTGTTTGCCTAGCCCAAAAATTGATATTAATAATACACCCAAAGTTAACAAGATGGGTTAGACGTCGTGTAGAATCAGGCAAATCAAGTTGACAGCGACACGGCACATTATAATTAATTTGTGTCTGTGAAGGGTGGCAACCCAACGCGATAAAACGCCATTTGAACGCTATTCATAAATTGATATTTATAAACAACCCGCCGATCCACCCAATGTCAGCAATTTTTTAAATCCCTTATATTAACTTCACCGCCGTCTCTCTCTGTCTGTCTGTCTCTCTCTCTGTCTCTCTCTCATCATCTCATGGGCTCGGCGGGCGGAAAAACAAAAGTCGAAAATGACCCACTTCCAATGATCCGATCGAACTGAAATTTGGCACACGGACCCGTCTTACCTAACAATGCATCGTATCAAAATTTCAGATCGATCGAACGTACCGTAATTAAATTAATGCATTTTTAGTTTATCCTTATATGAGGTATGTAATTTTAATTCACGATTTGTTATTGTTTTTTTGCCACGTGAAAGTTTGAGCATTGAGGTGCGCTTTTGTTTACATTTTACGTGTCACTCTGAGCTCGGTCAAGCGAATCGGTGACCAGACTTTTCCCCTCTCCCCCCACCCACCCCTCCCCCCCCCCACTAGGGTTATGATGCAAAGTTGAGTTAAGACAGATTCAGTCTGTAAATGTTTGAATATAATCAATACTTTTAGTTATGTCTCATCTATAAGGGATTTATAGTCAAAAACTTTGTTTTTACGGGGTTGTTTAATTAAATCCCTTATATTAACTTCACGGCCGTCTCTGTCTCTCTCTCTGTCTCTCTCTCATCATCTCATGGGCTCGGCGGGCGGAAAAACAAAAGTCGAAAATGACCCACTTCCAATGATCCGATCGAACTGAAATTTGGCACACGGACCCGTCTTACCTAACAATGCATCGTATCAAAATTTCAGATCGATCGAACGTACCGTAATTAAATTAATGCATTTTTAGTTTATCCTTATATGAGGTATGTAATTTAAATTCACGATTTGTTATTGTTTTTTTGCCACGTGAAAGTTTGAGCATTGAGGCGACCCAACGAAACGACGGTGCGCTTTTGTTTACATTTTACGTGTCACTCTGAGCTCGGTCAAGCGAATCGGTGACCAGACTTTTCCCCTCTCCCCCTCCCACACACCCCTCCCCCCACCCCTCCCCCCCCCTAGGGTTATGAAGCAAACTTGTGTTAAGACAGATTCAGTCTGTAAATGTTTGAAAATAATCAATACTGTTAGTTATGTCTCATATATAAGGGATTTATAGTCAATAACTTTGTTTTTACGGGTTTTTTTTTAAATCCCTTATATTAACTTCACCGCCGTCTCTGTCTCTCTCTCTGTCTGTCTCTCTCTCATCATCTCATGGGCTCGGCGGGCGGAAAAACAGAAGTCAAAAATGACCCACTTCCAATGATCCGATCGAACTGAAATTTGGCACACGGACCCGTCTTACCTAACAATGCATCGTATCAAAATTTCAGATCGATCGAACGAACCGTAATTAAATTAATGCATTTTTAGTTTATCCTTATATGAGGTATGTAATTTAAAATCACGATTTGTTATTGTTTTTTTGCCACGTGAAAGTTTGAGCATTGAGGCGACCCAACGAAACGACGGTGCGCTTTTGTTTACATTTTACGTGTCACTCTGAGCTCGGTCAAGCGAATCGGTGACCAGACTTTTCCCCTCTCCCCCTCCCACACACCCCTCCCCCCCACCCCTCCCCCCTAGGGTTATGAAGCAAACTTGTGTTAAGACAGATTCAGTCTGTAAATGTTTGAAAATAATCAATACTGTTAGTTATGTCTCATATATAAGGGATTTATAGTCAAAAACTTTGTTTTTACGGGTTTGTTTTATTAAATCCCTTATATTAACTTCACCGGCGTCTCTGTCTCTCTGTCTCTCTGTCTCTCTCTCATCATCTCATGGGCTCGGCGGGCGGAAAAACAAAAGTCGAAAATGACCCACTTCCAATGATCCGATCGAACTGAAATTTGGCACACGGACCCGTCTTACCTAACAATGCATCGTATCAAAATTTCAGATCGATCGAACGTACCGTAATTAAATTAATGCATTTTTAGTTTATCCTTATATGAGGTATGTAATTTTAATTCACGATTTGTTATTGTTTTTTTGCCACGTGAAAGTTTGAGCATTGAGGCGACCCAACGAAACGACGGTGCGCTTTTGTTTACATTTTACGTGTCACTCTGAGCTCGGTCAAGCGAATCGGTGACCAGACTTTTCCCCTCTCCCCCTCCCACCCACCCCTCCCCCCTAGGGTTATGAAGCAAACTTGTGTTAAGACAGATTCAGTCTGTAAATGTTTGAAAATAATCAATACTGTTAGTTATGTCTCATATATAAGGGATTTATAGTCAAAAACTTTGTTTTTACGGGTTTGTTTTTTAAATCCCTTATATTAGCTTCACCGCCGTCTCTCTCTGTCTCTCTGTCGTTCTGTCGTCATCTCTCTCTCTCTGTCTCTATGTCTTGGGCGGGCGGAAAAACAAAAGTCAAAAATGACCCATTTCCCGTGATCCGATCCAGCTGAAACTTGGAACACGGACCCGACTCACCTAACAATGCATGGTATAAAAATTTCAGTACGATCGAACGTACCGTAATTAAATTAATGCATTTTTAGTTTATCCTTATATAACGTATGTAATTCAAGTTCACTGTTTGTTATTGTTTTTTCCCACGTAAGAGTTTAAGTTGACGCGTTGACGCGACCCATTGAAGTACCGGCGTGCTTTTGTTTACATTTTACGTGTCACGCTGAGCTCGGTCAAGCGATCGGTGATCAGACTTTTCTCCTCTCCCCCCACAAGGGTTATGAAGCAAAGTTGAGTTAAGACAGATTCAGTCTGTAAATGTTTGTCGCGTTTGAAAATAATCAATACTGTTAGTTATGTCTCATATATAAGGGATTTATAGTCAAAAACTTTGTTTTTACGGGTTTGTTTTTTAAATCCCTTATATTAACTTCGCGGCCGTCTCTGTCGTTCTGTCGTCATCTCTCTCTGTCTGTCTGTCTTGGGTGGGCGGAAAAAACAAAAGTAAAAAACCCACTTCCCGTGATCCGATCGAGCTGAAATTTGGCACACGGACCCGTCTCACCTAACAATGCATCGCATCAAAATTTCAGATCGATCGAACGTACCGTAATTAAATTTATGCCCTTTTAGTCTATCCTTATATAATGTATGTAATTCAAACTCACTGTGTGTTATTGTTTTTTTCATGGGATTATTCAGTCACGCGTTGACGCGACCCAACGATTTACCGGCGTGCTTTTGTTTACATATTACGTGTCACGCTGAGCTCGGTCAAGCGATCGGTGACCAGACTTTTCCCCTCCCCCCCCCCAGGGTTATGAAGCAAAGTTGAGTTAAGACAGATTCAGTCTGTAAATATTTGTAAATACTTTTAGTTATGTCTCATATATAAGGGATTTATAGTCAAAAACTTTGTTTTTATGGGTTTGTTTTATTTGATGTCAACAAAAGCAGTAGGCTACCACTGACCAAAGCACAATCACTTGAGATTTACCGCAGTATTGCGTCCTTCATCGCCATTAGCATCGACTACCGACGCCAAGTGGATATTAACATTCAAGGTATGACACTGAACGTTACGTCATTGCCATAGACATGTTGTTTGCATATTCAGTTTACTGTCATTTATGAGTATGACGAATGCATTTACAGCAGGAATTGAATAAAAAGTTTTTAGTGCATTATAGTTAATTGTAGTGCATTAGTAATAGTATGTTATTGGAAGCAAGCCGTTGGCTACTACTACTGTGTGAAATGAGGTGCATGGAAGGTGGCTAGGTTGCATTGTATAGCAATCATGACGGGGAAAATTATGCGACGTTTAAGTTTAGAACGGGTAACCCGGGTACCCGTTCGAAATTTTCACGGGTACCCGAGCAGCTTTTTTCAACAAAATTGACAGCCCTAATCCCTAGTAAATTGTTTATATTTTTTGTCAGCACATATTTTTTCAAAGTTCTGAATTTATTTTGCGTCTTTAGTGTGAATATATTTCCTCTTTAGTAGCTGTTTGTGTGCCTTTGTGTGTATATTTGTATTCCCTTGTCATATAAACAAAAAATTCTTGATAGTTACTTTCAGTTTATGTTAGTCTTATCGAAGTCATTTCAATATCTCATGGCCAATGTATATTTTATTGACATTTTTATGCATCTCTATTTCCCAAATCCTTTTTTTTATTGCCACTATCTCATAACTTCATTTTTAAATCCCTTATATTTAACTTGCTTTGTAAGTTTAAGCGATCGGACTATCCGAACCGACTATTTGTTTATAATTCTTTCACGTGCCAGTTCACGTTTTGACGCCGACCGTCACTGTTCACACCCCCTACCATCCCTGCGCCCGGTTTTAAAACCAGGGGAGATAATTCTGTTTCAGTCTGTAAATGTCGCGTTTAAACATAATCACTACTTTTAGTTATGTCTCATATATAAGGGATTTATAGTCAAAAACTTTGTTTCTACATCAATTTATTTTAAGCAGAGTCCATGTTGAATTAGTTAAACTCAGGTTGGCAAAGTTTGTGATTGAAGATTTCATGAACCAACTTCATGATGAAGCTGTTAATGTTGTTGTTCGTCCATCGTGGTCGACGATGACCACTCTCATCATATTTGTATTTGACCTGTTCTAGGCCACCACGTGTGTCCTCTGGTGGCTTATTAACCCTATTCTAGCACGAAATTGGCGTCCACATGTTGGACAAGAGATGGATGGGATCCCCTCAGGAGATTATTGGATACGGTCCTTCAAGATGAAGCTAGTTGAGGAATTAAACACCAGTAACTGAAAGACACCAATACACTGTACACATTTTTTGTTGTTTTAGGTGTATAATTTCAAACAATCGTTTCACTTCATGAAACATCTTTTAGATTTCTCATTCTGAAAATAACTTTGTTATGAGTCGCTTATAATCTTTTTTAATTTAAAAAAAAACAGTCATATTTAAGTTAAAATATCGTTAATTTTAATTTTTCAAACTCTATACATGTATTTAAGATCTTAATGTCTAGCTTGCACTGAAGTTTATGTTTTAGTATCATATGCAGACATGTAATCTGAAAAAATGTATTTGAAAATAACTCGTTAGATAAAATTGTGGATTAATAGTGGAATGGAAATAGTTTTTTTTTGTGTTGAAAATAGCGTCGATCAACTCGCTTTTGCAAACAAACACGTATTTACGCGTTCACAGTCAAACACGAATATAATAATAATAATAATAATAATAATAAGAAGAAGAAGAAGAAGAAGAAGAAGAAGAAGAAGAAGAACAATAATAATAATAATAATAATAACAATATAATAATAATAATAAATCACATTTAATTATCAATGCATTCAATGTGAAACATTCAAGTTTATTTAGAAACTTAAATAACGAAATACCTGAATATAAGTATAACCATTTAAGACGGTTATTGTGTAATGTACTCTGATGGTGAACAAATTTCAACCGGTTCCTTCTTTAGCATACTCTTGGGGTAAATTTAAGATGTTTTTTGTGTAGCATACTCCAAAGGTAATTAATTTTAGATGCACTTAGAGCAGCTTCATTTGAAGGTAAAATTTAGACGTTATTTGTGCAATATACTATGAGGCTAATTTTCATTTTTTGCAACGTTTCTACGCTGTAACTCTTGTTTGAATGGAATTGGATCCTTGAAAATCATATTCATTGAATATTTTACACCTGTTCGTTAACTTATTTACAAATTATGTATTAACTATTTCATTTTTACGAGCTAATTGGATAGTCAGTTCTTTTGAAAGTTTAAATGTTTTGTTTTGTTTACTTTTTTGAATATTCTATTCCGATGACAATCACTTTTAGAATCCGTGTAACTGGCCGCCATGGAGATGTGTTTTTAGTATCAAGTATTCGCAACATTTGATTCATTAGTGTTGAATCGTATCTTATACGTTCATGAGAAAGTCTTTTTACAAGCGACGCATACAAGCGAGAAGTGACATTTTGTATTTATTTTAAAAAATTTGTGAGCTGGCTAAGGGAGAGGACCATCAGATGTATAGAAAGTTTAAATTACAATTGGCGGTTTCAGAGACGTCCGTATTTGTCTTTTTAAACACAGATTTGCAAAAAAGTGAGGAGATTATTTTGTCTAAGTTTGTGTATTAGTTTTATAAGATTAACTTGACTGTTTTATTCACGACCAGAAATAACCTTGCCTAAAATTGAGTGGTAAGGAGCAATTAAACTTACACACACACACACAAACACGTTTACCAACTGAAACTGGGTTCTATGTCATTGTTGTTGTTTTTTACCCCAATATCTGATTTGGTCAACTTTTTTTTTGGTCAATTTTTCTTTCAAAAGAAACTGTTCAACCAAACAAGATCTAATCCAATATCTGTGATGACTTTATGGTACAAGTTTGAGACGAGATGAGACGCAAGCCACACGTGCGTGACGTGACTCACATTTGAGACTCACAAAGCATTGTTCAGCTGGCTAGTTCCGATGATGGTCAGTGTTGAAGCTACTGGTGGTTTCAGAAGTTAAGAGGTTGGTTCAAATCGACACATCAACTCTTCTGAGTCAACAGTATATAAACAGAACAAGTGACAACAATGAAACCACACAAAAAATTGATGAAAACAATGACATCACAAAACAGGTGAACATGCATTAAAATATTTAATGAAAAATTAATAAAAATATTCAGAAAAGAATAAATAATTTGAGGTTAAACAAATATTTTTTTTTCGAATGTGTTGATGATTCAAAAGTTAAGAAGCCAGTGTTTGTAGAAATTATAAGTAAATGGACACATCACCATCAAAGACTAACATTAAATCTGCACGTTGTGATAATTGAAACTTTGCTTAACTTGACAATATGTTCATAGGCCGTAAAGAAGCGGTAATGGAATTTGACTGGCTTAGATTTATTCCTGTTTGATTTACTTCCCCAGAACGTATCAGCAGCAATCACTGGCCTCAATGTTACAACCGTAACGATCGCTGGCCTGAATGTCATATCTATAACAGACGCTATATACCTTAACTAGAGACCAGTGCTCAATTATGTAGGAAATTTACAACTTTCAAAATCTCTTTCATCGATTTCTTGTGGCAAACTTCCATGTTTAAAAATCTCTACATAAAACCCCGAAAAATGTTTTTTTAATGTGTGGATGATTACAAGTACCAGCTCTCTCATGTTGTAGTAGGCGTGTCCGAGATGTATACCCAAGCCATGTACAGATTGGCAGCACATCACTTAAATGGATTAAAGGATTAACGCATCACTTTAACAGAAAAGTAGCGGACGTAGTATGAAATAACCTTTATTTTCTATAAACAAAATTGGAGCAAATTGTTTGACTATGACGCCTGCCAGCACTATTTCATCGATCCTGTTTCTTGTAAGATTTCCTCTATTCTCCAGGGCGGATCTCCGGTTATATGGTTTGAGCCCCACCGTGTACGCCGAGCCCCGAGACATCAACATCGGTGTGATACTCTCCAACACACTTGAGATCCCAGGGAAAGCCTGCTTCGAGACACAGATCCCGGGCTCCTGGGGCATCGAGTACCCAGAGGCGGTGGCCTTCGCTGTCCGACAGATCAACAGCGATCCAACTCTGTTGTCCAACATCTCCCTGGGGTTCTACATCCTAGACGACTGCTCATCCACGGCGATGGCCTTGGCGCAAGGTCTCAAATTCGTCCGACGAAACAATGACTCTCGAGAAGAAAACTGCTTCGCAACGACGGCGGCCCCCGGAAATTTTTATGAGGTGATCGGCGTGGTGGCGCCCATGACGAGCTCGGCGACCGTGTCGCTATCCTACCTCTACAGCGCCGCCAAAATTCCTCTGGTTGGCTACATCACCTCTAGCGACGAACTCAGCGACAAATCTCTTCATCCGGTTTTTAACCGAGTCATCGGCCCTGATAAATTCCAAGCCCAAGCGATCCTTGAATTCATTTCCCGCATGGGATGGACCTACATCTCAGTCGTCTATTCCCTGGGGCCCTACGGCGAGCGGGCGTTCGATACCATCAAGGCCACGGCGGCGGTTCTCAGAATATGCATCGCGGTGTCACACCGAGTCAATGATTGGGACGACACGGATCCCGTAGCCAGGAGTCTCCTCAGCGTCCCCAGGGCGAGGGTCGTCATCTTATTCGCGGAGGAAATCCCGGTAAAACATCTTCTCGTGTCCGTGGAGAAATTCAGCGGAAGAGGCCGTTTTATTTGGATCGTGAGCGACTCATTTTCCATAGCGAGCAAGGAGTCCATCGCCCAACACAAGGAGATACTGAGGGGGGCATTCACTTTCTTTTTCAACGCATCTCTTGTTCCGCAGTTCTACGAGTACATCGGGAGCCTGAACCCCGAGACGTCATCAAATCCGTGGATGAGGTCAGCCTGGGAGAACCTGACCGGCTGCTCGTTTAGCCGCGGAACCTGCGACCCGGAGGCTGACATCCTCCGACAGCCGTTGTTTGAATTCATGCTGACGCCAGCGCTGCTCATGGACGCTGTCAACACGCTCGCCTACAGTGTGCATGATTTAATCAAGGACGCATGCCTCGGTGTGAACGTCTCGGGTATCGCCGACTGCGTCAGGGAACATGATTTAAGTGCGTACATCCGCAACGTCCAGTTTCATGGCTACACGGGAGACATAAAATTCAATGGAAATGGCGATGCTTTGGGAAAGTACGTTATTTCTCAACTGGTTTATGATATCTTGGATACGCCGCTGGGATATGGGGACCCGAACTCGTCGAAAGGTTATGGACTTGTTGCGAAACATGTCGCCACTTACGACCGAGGTACGGGACACATTTTGTTCACGGGTAGGGAAATAAAGTGGGATCAATTGATACAACAAGAACGATTAGTGCCACTGGGGCTATCAGAAAATGACTCGGGGATTCCCGAATCGGTGTGCAGCCGACCATGCGTGGCCGGAGAGTACAAGATCCAGAAGCAGCTTGAGTGCTGCTGGGAGTGCAGGGTCTGTCGAGACAACGAGAGGATCTACGACAACAGGACGAGCTGTCAGCCGTGCAAGATCTTTACCTGGCCAGATCCAGAAACAGATTTCACCACATGCGGCCCCATCCCGCTGTGGTTCCCTCCGATGTCCAGCACTCTGTCCGTTATACAAATCTGTTTCGCGTTTCTCGCCATCGCCGCGACCCTAATCGTCTGCGTGGCTTACTGTGTTTACCATGAGTCACGCGTCATCAAAGCGGCAAGTCGCGAGCTGAGCGTCATCCAGCTTGGTGCCATCCTGTTGGGTTACCTGACGGTCATCAGCTTCCAAGTGGAGCCCTCGGACCACGTCTGCGGTATGGTCTACTTCCTGTTCTGTCTGAGCTTCGACTCGCTCTACGCCCCGCTCCTGGTCAAAAGTGTCAGGATCTATCGGATCTTCCTCAGTGGCTCCACCAGCACCAAGTCGCTGAGGTTCACCAGTCCAATGTCTCAGCTGATCCTAACGTTCCTCATCATTTTAGTTCAGGTGATATATTTGCTGTTTTTTTTCGCTTTTCAAGTATAACATGCTTTTTCATACCACAAAAGATCACATACATTAATAATTCAATTTCACCTACGTTTGTATTTTATCTATAACGTTTTGTGGTGTTATATTCTTCCGATTTTTTTACACAATTTCCTTGGAAAAATTGCGTTTATAGATTCTAAAGGTCTACAACGCTTGCACATGCAACTCCTCCTAAACCATACCAGATAGAGGTTTTGGGTCTTTGCAGATATGGTAAGGAGGCCCCAAGGGTGTGCAACGGAACACACAAAAAATACCGAAAAGGTTTACTAGATTTCCTGGAAAAAAAATTTTAAAACGAAGAAATATCAGTATTTTGTCAATTTCTCACCAACCGTAACATCTATCGGGTTGAAACAAACGTCAAACAATAGCTAATAATATTTAGAACAATTTTGGAGAAGGAATTTTTCAAATACCTCTTTTCGTTCGTGCGCATGATATTGACACATTCTTGGTGTGATGTAGCGTGAGGGGATATGACGTCATATTGTGTTGAGTTTCAGAATTACTTATTTGAATCGACTTTTAATGTAAACGAGAATAATTTCCCTTGATAAAAAATCGGAAATTTGTTTTTGGAAATTGCGTTTAAATACTCATTCGAGTTTTTATTTCTTGATTTATATTCTTATTTGCATCTCTTCATGTTGTTTTCATAATATGTTCTTTTGGGGAACTCTATCGTCTGACAGTTTTTTTTTCATTTTCAGTTTTTAAGGGCCGCTTCTTTTGATTGTTTATTATGTTACGTATTTGGGGGACGTTTCCTCTAAGTCATTATTATTGTATATTCTGAACAACATCTTTTGTGACAGTGGTGTAAATATCTGGAGTGGAGCTTTAGTAGTTTTTTTTTATCTGATAGGCTGTTCAAACTAATACTACTGAAATTCTGGGACAAGCAAATAAACATATAACATCGAAAGTAAACCTTCCTCTTGCGTAAGTTCCTTGTCGCAGCCCTCCGCCTAAAGACTTCCTTGAGTGGGTGGGGAAGTGCAGCAGTGAGACCTGTAGCTCAGGAGCGCTGCTGTGGCAGAATTGGCGTGGGAAATATGACGTCATTGCATGTGACTCTGGTCGTTCGACTACCTTAGCTAAACCCTTAATTTCAGATGGACTGATGGTTGAAATGAAAGGGTGTGGCTGAAAAGCGCGGGGCAAGATCCAAAATAACGTCATTCATTTAAGTTACGTCAACGAGACGTGTATCTTCTGTATTCACCATGGTGTATTGTTACTGTTACTGTTACTGTTACGTTTTCTCAGTGGAGAATGTACATTAAAAATCTCCATATCAATCGGTACAATACTGATAACTAGCACGGCAATGGGCTAAAAAAAACGTAATATTACAATAATACCTCAGATTTTATAGGTATACAATTAACCTCATCTTAAGTAGTTCTACCAATCATTTCTAAATAAATAAATACATATAGAAATATTGTAATGATAAACGTTTTCTGAAAAATTAAACTCATTAAATGGAACATTTCTATCTCTTTACAGGTTGTTATTTGTGTTGTGACGTACATCTTGTACCAACCCACAGCCCGAAGAACTCAACCTGTGACGACCGAGAAATTCGTCGAACTAACCTGTGACATGACGCTGCCAGGCCTGGCCTCGTTCCTGTCCTACAACCTCGTTCTGGTCTCTCTGTGCTCGGTGTTTGCATTCAAGACCAGGAAGCTCCCCGACAACTTCAACGAGTCAAGATTCATCTCCATGTGCGTGTCCACCACGCTGGTCATCTGGTTGGCCTTTATACCGACCTACTTCACGGCTGGTCGCGAGTTCGTCCGCGTGCTGCTCCTGTCCGTGGCCCTTCTGCTCAACCACTCAGTGGCTCTTGTATTTCTTTTCTTTCCAAAGATCTTCGCGGTCGTCTATTTGCCCGACGACAATAGTTTTCAGTCGAGAGTATACCCGACACTGGCCAATACGTTATCGACTGCTAAAAATAGCTCGGACACGTGAAAAAGTTGACTAAAAATTGAAATTAGGGGATTCCCCGGCAACTATAGATTCTTCGCACTGAGTCAATGCATCTCAATACGATTCTCATGCTAAAAATAGACGTCTTATCTTTGGAACAACAATATTTTAAAACAAACAAAAAATTTTAAAAAATATGTGTTATTTTTTCTAGGTTCTGCAAGCAGTAATAATTGTTCTTTTTCCGGAATTAAATTTATAGAATGGATCAATAAATTTCAGATGAGTAATTGTGATTGAGTTCGGAGCATTGTTCACTCTATCCTGGGTTGCTGCGTGGCCTTAAAGGTTTTTAGATTTATCGAACAGCAAAATTTGAAAAGGATAATATTTGTGTGTTTGTGAAATGAAAAATTTGAATATAAAAACATAGTAACTCTACTACTTTGCATTCGAGTTACTTTTCTTTTCTCGAAATAAAACTAAACTTAGAGGGAACATTGTTTTTAGACCAAATTTAGTATATAAACAAGGGCTTATGAGTCAAACCAGGATTTACGAGCAAAACTATGATTTATGAGCCAATCTATGATTTATGAGCCAAGCCAGGGTTTAGAGCCGACATGTTACTGGTGTAAAAAATAGTTTATTTCATTAATATAATGTATTTATTGAATAAGAGATTGAATAAATACATTGCATACCATTGCATGAATGTATACCATTACATGAATGTAAACCATTACATAAATGTATACCATTACATGAATGTATACCATTACATGAATGTATACCATTACATGAATGTATACCATTACATGAATGTATACCATTACATGAATGTACACCATTACATGAAATTCGAATTATTTTCTTAAACTATTCTTACAGCTACGTAATTTCCGTGCGACTTGAGGGAATATATTACAGACTACGTGAGTGGAGTGTGACTTAAGTCAGTATATTACAGGCTACGTCAGTACAATGTCAGTAGAATCAGAGTATTACAGACTACGTCAGTACATTGTGAGTTGAGTCAGTGTATTACAACTACGTAAGAGAAGTGTCCCTTGAGTGTGTGTAATTAAAATTCTCCGCTCGGTCACTAGATTATGTAACAAAAATCTCCACTCTTGAGTACTGTTTCAGCTCAGTGACAAGATCGACTTTGAAGTTGTTTATCACGTCCTGATCGGGCAACACAAACTGACTGATGGTCTCATTGATCAACTTGGCGGTGTGGAATCGATACTCGCGGTATCGCCACCGCGGATTTAAGTCGGGAAAGCATTTCCTTTTGAAAAAAAAAGATATTAAAGGTAAACCAGATATCGGTCGTAAATTTTGAAAAGAAAATTTGAATGTGCATAGAGTACATTAAGATTAGTTTTTTTTAATTTCCTGCTTTCACTAATGCTTCAGGGTTTCTTCCAGCCATCAGATTATAAACATTGAACATAATAGTTTCCTTTAACAGATCAATAAACTAATTCAGCCAAGCAGTGTGCTGCTTGAGGCTATGTCCAGTGAATTAAATAGCTCTTCTATCTTGATTCTCTTTATGAACTTTATGCGATGAAGGAGTTTAGTGAATAGTTCCGTTCATATTTAAAAACTTGTTTTTTTTCAATACACCAAAAGTTTTTGTTTCCTTTACATTGTGAGGCAAAGTGAGTTTAAATTATTGTAAATATTTTAATACATCTTAGAGACACCGTAATATTAAATTGTTTCTTTTTAATTTTTACGCATAATTGATAAAGATAAATTATTTTTTTAAAACTAAATTTTTATAAAAATAAATAAAAATATCTGTAATAGTCTATATCATCTGAAATATTTTTGGTTTTTCTTTCGACTTCTAATTAATTCGTCTAAGTATTATGACTTTTGTTTAAAAATATTGTGTCATATGTTAACCTTTATTTTTATATCTTTGTATAATGATCTAAATCGCTCACGTTCTTCATTTGACCAGTAAAGACTGGTAAGTAAAGAATGTTATTATGAGCGCCATCATTTAGTCATAAGTAGAAGGAGGTTTTATGGTTCGTCATAGATTCATAGAGGTATTGGTCGGAGGGGAAGGGTGGGGGGGGAGTGGCTCAAATATTTTCAGTGATACACAACGTGGGTTTTTATAATTAGAAGTAGATGCAGGAAAGTGTGTGTGTGGTGGGGGGGGTCTAAAATTATTATAGTTGTTCATGTACAGGCGCGATGTTTTATGATTTTATTTTAAAAAATTAAGACAAGGCCACCGGATAGTTAAAGGGGGTATTCCTTAACTAAGTTCAATGATACAGCAGGGCGAGTGGGAAGCTATAATTTCCCACATACCAAGAGTGATTGTTTTAATTAAACAACACCAGCTTATTTCTCCTCGGCTCTCTAGTAGTAGAAAGCGGGATCAGATTTCACACTGCCGATCAAACATTTTATCCTGCAGTTTTATTGATTTCTACATTTTGTTATCTTGCTCATCAAACTTTGTCTCCTTAAATTTATTCTGCAATAAAGTTTCATTTTTTCTCTCTCGTGCCTCCGTCTTGTTTTCTCTGCCCGCGTTTATCAAAAGACAAGCAGTAAAATCAGCTGCTCTTTGGGATGACTGCGCAAATGAACTTCACATTCCGGATATGACGCACCAAGCATTGAATTACTCAGAATTTGAAAATAAAAATACATTAGGGGCCGTCCATAAATGACGTCACGCGATTTTGTCCGATTTTTACACCCCCCCCTCGTCACGCGACGTCACAAAAAGTTAGACACCCCCCTTTCTAAAAATACTCACAAAGCTCCTCTTCCAAAAAAAACCCACCTTATTTTCTATTTGAAAATAAGTATGTTTCAAATCACTTTTATTGTCATTTAAGTATTTATTATTTATTTAAAGAAGGTCTACATTGTAATATCGTAACCCGCGTGAAGCATTTTTTTCAAAACTTTTAACCGGCCTTCAAAAAACGAACTGTTTTAACATCCTTAGATTGTAATTTATTTTAATGAACACAAATTAAACATTGACTATTAATAATCACGGTTAACGTCTTTGTTTAGAAAAACAAATATTTTTAAATAATATTTTTAAAATGTATTTTTTTCAAATCCCTGAATTGACTGACGGGCATCCCGTAAAAAAAGAAATCGGCGAATAGGGGTAAATAACCTCATCTGTGGGTCAAAATGGAATTCTTGGGGGTAATGCAGACTCACTTGGGACATATAACATCCCACTACAATCCACTAGATATATTAAAATACATCATGTGTACGTGAACGCTTGGAACATATGCTAATTATTGAACCGGTTCCTTCCAGAAAATGCATTTTTAAAAAAATTTGACTACTATGTAGATTTCTTACCTACGTACTATACGAAGACACCTAATCCACCCTTACTTTCATTTATATTGACACGAGTGACAATAATGTTAATCCACATGACTTGACTGTATCAAGTATCCTTTCTGTGATATTTAAAATTAATGCCTTAAAAACTGAGCTAAGAAGAAAAGTTGTTTTGTGCTCCTCTCGAATTGCGATGTCAAGAATTTGATGCATTAAATAAAGTTAATGAATACTTGACAACTTTTAAATGGGCTCATTTATTATTATATCTAGAATGGCCAGGGGCGTTTGACATAAAACCAACCGAACAATTATACCAAGCTTAAAACGTTTATAATTCTATCAAATAGATTCCACCCCCCCCCCTCTTTAAAGAAAAAGGATATTCCGTGTCGTTTTGACTTAAAATATATACACATAATCCTATTCATATCTTTTTTAGACACTTGTCATGCTTGTAAAACTCACCAGTAGCATTTTCGGGGGGGGGGCTAACGACGCTCCACCAAAATCCAGAGTCAGGTGAGCAGGATCTAGAGTCTGTAACGCACACATAAACTTGTATATTTTGGGGTAACGGGCAAAAAATGTTCTCGCCGACATACGTTATCTTGTGAGTTCTCAAACTTAAGGATTCTAATTAGATTTAATTTTCGTCTCTTGATAGCTTACGCCAACCAGCGAACGATCGCCTACCGACCGGCACATTGAGAAGCCCTCATTTAAAAAAAGAAAAAAAAAGTCATTAAATAAATTGTAAACCACCAAATATTTCAGTGGAAGTTTTATTTAAAGTAGGGCTGTTATCGATTAATCTAAATTTAATTGTTAACTTTTGAAAAATTAGATATTAATTAATCGATAATTTCGATAAAGGCCAAAAATAGAAATTTATGACGTCATTAAACTGAACATTTCTCACAGGCATTGAAAATTAAGAATATTTTGTACTAAATTTTATGATAATGCGTTGATACTTGATCGGATGTTTGTGCTGAAGATGGTACGTCAGCGATGTATTTGATCCTTTAAAAGAGAATTGTTTATGGCAGTGAACGCAGTATACTTTTTCACCATTTACGACTTTGCCATCCGCAGTTAGCTTAAAAACAAAATTTTTGCTCAGCTTTCTAGTTATATGTTTAAATTTAACTGCGCTGCTGCTGTCAGCCATTTTCTAGTTGACGTCAGCCGGTCCACATAAAGTAATAAAATAAATTATAATATTACGCGGGAGAAGTTTGTACGTAAAAAATATATAAATTATTATTAATTATTAATAATAATTTATTTATTAATACAAATTTTTAAAAATATTATAAATATTTTCTTGAATTTAAACCGAATTTTTATCGATTAAAATAATTTTAATCTATAAAAAAATTTAACTATTAATCGAGAAATTAATCGTAAATTTCCGAAGCCCTAATTTAAAGTTACCCTTTTGATGTGACGTCACATTTCTTCAACCCCCCTACCTCCCCCTCGTCACGCATCGTCACAAAAGTGTGACCCCCCCCCCTTTTTTTTATTTAGGAGCGTGACGTCATTTATGGACGGCCCTTTACCCGTTTGGGTGGTCGTGCAATGACATCACTTATAACATATTTTAGTAATTTACAGACGTCCTCTGTAAATGTCCTGACCTTTTCTGTAGGTAAATTCCCTGATGTCCTCTGTAAATGTCCTGGCATCCTCTGTAAATCTCCTGACGTTCTCTGTAGGGAAATGCCCTGATGTCCTCTTTAAATGTCCAAGCGTCCTCTGTAAATGTCCTGACGTCCTCTGTAAATGTCCTGACGTCCTCGGCACATTGATGAATCATTCACAGTTAAATAATTGACAGTCTGTGATCCGAGACAATTAAACCTGAGACATAAAAGTAAAACAAGTGCACATTCTTTATTTAACATAATTCCTATTTCAACATGAGCGATAGTTGTTTATTTAAAAACAAACGACAAAGCTGATAGAAATAATTCAAGGAAACAAGAAAATCGTTTTATTGCAAGCCTCGTCTCGTCAAATTGAGAAATTTAAAAAATAAAAAAAAATTTAAAACCTCGGTGAAGAGGAGTTAATAATTACAATCTCCCTTTGGAGATTTCAATCAACCCCCCCCCCTTCTCGATAAGATTGACCATGAAGATTAAAACTAGGGAGAATACAATATTTATGTTACAATCCAAGGTCCAATAAAAACAATAGAAACATAACTCATGGAATTCCCTTGAATAAAGTTTTTATATTTTTTTATCTGCAAAGTACAATACGCCCTTATGAAATAATTGCTGTGTTTAATGGACTGTCATTCAAATTAATACATTTGGACGTCCGTTATTCTTGGAGAGCTTGTCTCGGGTCTACGAATTATTATTTTTTCTCTCTATTTCTGATTTCTTGATTGAACTTTCGCTCGATAAATTAATTAATAATTTTATATTAAACTTATTAATTGTTCCAGCATGCCTGGGTTTTCTTATTGCCGTTGTGCAAAATAATAATAGCTTTTATAATAAATAAAGCAATTTATATTAACAAAGTATGCTCCATGCCATGCCAGACACGACAGATGGCATGTCGGGCACGACAGATGGCATGACAGACACGACAGAGTACATGACAGACAAGACAAGACAGATGACATGATAGACATGACACATGGTATGACAGACTCAGACACGACAGGTGACATGATAGACACGACAGTTAATCTTTTCTATAAAAACTAACGATTTACTAAACATGCAACAATAGATTCAAACGTGTACTATGACCAAGACGATTTCTCTCTGTTTTTTCTCAGTGGACAACTTCTCGAATAATGGTTGTTAAAAAGTTAATGTTTAACTCTGATAACGTATGATCACGGTACTGACAAGAATAACGCCGTTAGTTAATTCCTTAATCCTTGAAACGGTAGAGGATAGAAGAACCAAGAGTAAAGTAGTAATCATACATAAAGCAATTAATTCTAATTTAGAAATACAACACAAAGATAACTTAATACGAATTACGTACACATCGACCACAGGACGTTTCGACCCCAGGACGTTTCGACCCCGGTCGGTTCGACCACGGACGGTTCGACCACAGGACGTTTCAACACCAGGGTGTTTCGACCCTCTCGTTTCTACATTATGAAATGTTTTTACTAATTCTTTTTTTTCTTTTTTTTTAATAAATATTTTTAATAATTAATTTTTGGTATATTATCCATTAAAAATTAAAAAACTCCTATCCCAAACTAAACACAAAAATAAAAAGGACATAATTTAAAAATGAATATTTTTAAGTCGTTCAAAGGTTTTCACCGTGATAAAAAAAAAGTTGTTTTTTTTCTTCTTCTAAAATTATTTTAAAATTATTGTTTAAAGTGTCGACTTGCTGAACGCAGGCGCTGAAACCATTACAAACCCGCGCCCTTTGCATTCACTTCTGTTTCTTGTGCTGCTTTACACTTGTATAGCTCCCTAGCAGTAATACTGATTTTAATAAGACGTACAAAGTTGTCAGTATTTAAAGTTCATAAAATTCAATAGTTTATACCGCCGCCTAGCAGACAATAACATTCAATCTGCTGGACCCGTATGACCGGACTGAACGTCAAGTCATTCTTGTTTATATTTCGTCTAAGGGGTTCAAAAACCCGTGTTACGAAGGCTACACCCAGTGACCATGACAGCAAGCCGTGTGCTGGCGAGGGTAAATAGAGAATGTAGGTACCTTTGGAAAGGACTGTCTGAACAAATTGACTTTGTTTTGTACTATTACATTGGACGGGGTGGGGTGAAGTTGGATTGGTTTGATGGTTTGGAAGGACTTTCTACCTAAGAGGAATGGCGCATTGATCACAATCATGAATTCGCGTTTAGTATTGACTGGTTGTCAATAACAATTTCAAACTGTATTTAATTTTTAATGGATGCTAATTTTAAGCTTTATGATTTTTAGTAAATGGATAACATGTAAACATGTTTAAACCAAAAATTAATTTCAAAATATTAAATTTTTAAAATTATATTAAAAAGATAGATTTAAAAAAATTATACGGTGCAGATACAAAGTGGTCGAAACGTCCGGGGTCAAAACACCCGGGGTCAAACCGACCGGGGGTCGAAACGTCCTGGGGTCAAACCGTACTGTGGTCGAACTGCCAGGGTCGAACCGTACGGGGTCGAATCGTCCAGGGTCAAAGTGTCTGACCACCACTTAATACAACCCTCAGACAGACATAAGGATAAAAACACCTTTCTTATTCAGTATGCAAGAACAAACACATACAAATTCTCGTTCTTCCCGTCCGGCATTCGGGCGTAGAATGGGTTGACTGAAGAAACCATGAAAACCAACACTTTATCAAGATTTAAAACTCTATTAAGAATGCATGACTAGACACAAACCATAGATAAGGGTAGGACGCAATGATATTCTGTATAGAAGGAGCGTCTGTAACATATACGATTAAATATGAGCCACTTAGGTAATCGGGTGTTGAAGCTCTGCTTGAAATTGTACCTGATGTAACCTAAACTGCAACTTAAAACTTGCACCGTGCACCTGAGCTGATGTTACGCCCGAGGTGAGGTTACGCCCGATGTGATGTTACGCCCGAGGCGATGTTACGCCCGAGGTGATGTTACGCCCGAGGTGATGTTACGCCCGGGGTGATGTTGTGCCCGAGGTGATGTTACGCCCGAGGTGATGTTACGCCCGAGTTGATGTTACGCCCGAGGTGATGTTACGCCCGAGGTGATGTTACGCCCGAGGTGATGTTACGCCCGAGTTGATGTTTCGCCCGAGTTGATGTTACGCCCGAGGTGATGTTGCGCCCGAGGTGATGTTACGATCAAAATGACGTTACGCCCGAGGTGCTGTTACGCCCAAGGTAAGGTTACGCCCAAAGTGATGTTGCACCCGAGGTGATGTTACGCCCGACGTGATGTTGCGCCCTTGTTCGTACTGCACGGAGCCTTTGATGGGTGCCCTACCCACCCTTAAGATATTTCACAAATTCTTTCTATGAAGAGCGATTGCTTACACTCCCATCCCCCAGACGTCACAACTTCCCCTGTCAAACCACCATCTCCCCCCTCCTCCTAAACTTTTTAATTTGCTTTGATTAAAGACCTAGAAGATCGATAATCTAGCAGCGGTTCCCAACCTGTATGTCGCGACCCCCAAGGGGGTCGCGACGGGTTCTCTGGGGGTCGCCAACTGTAATGCAAATTTGATCAATTTTTTAAAAACCTTATTGAAAATGACTTATTTAAATTTCATGGGGGTCACGGGTCACCTGGCTTTTATAAAAGGGATCGCCAGCAGAAAAATTTTGGGAACCACTGATATAGGCTAATGAAGCTGTCATATTCCTTCAGGCTCGTACCATTTTTATCTTTAATTTGGAAGAAGCATAACGTTAACATTAAAATAATAAGATCTTTAATTGAAGAATCCTTCAAAGTTTTTATGTGTTTATGGAGGAATCATTAAAAAACATTATTATCTTTAAGTGAAGAGTCTTACATAATCTCTAATCTTTATATGTAAAATCATTTAAACTCTAAAATCCTAAACTGTAGAATAATTATTTTAAAACCCTAAATTTTAGATAATAGATTTATTCAAAATCTCCAATCTGTAATTATAGAATAATTGAAAATCTGCAGAGACACACAAAATATTAAATCTTAAAGGTGGACGCTTGAAATAACTGTAACTCATTTTTACATCTAGTCAGAAGTAACTTCCTAGTATTTATGCATCATCGCTTATTTTAAACTTTAGCTGTTGTGCTTGTCAATTCCATGAGATGCTCAACCGTTATTACCACATTGTTATTGCCGCATTGATATTACCAATGTATTTTTTACCTCATCGTTATTACCACATTGTCATTAACACATTTTTATTACCACATTGTTATTAACACATTGTCATAACCAAATTGTTATTACCACAAATTGTTATTACCACATTATTAATACCACATTGTTATTACCACATTGTTATTCCAACATTGTTATTACCACATTGTTATTACCACATTGTTATAACCACATTGTTATTACCACATTGTTATTCCCACATTGTTATTACCACATTGTTATTCCCACATTTCTCTGATAAATCCTTGGGTAAATTCAAATTTCTAATCAACATCACCATTATCGCTTCAAAGTTAATGCAAAAATCAATCCACTTAAAAAAGCACTCCATTCTTTTTATGACGTCTGTCGGCAAAACTTAGTCTCGTAAAAGCTCAAGTTTTTAAAGTAAATTATCGTTGGACATTAAAAAACAATTCAATATTTGACTTTCTTCTTAAACAGTGGCTAGCAGCGTTAGCACTCAGTCGCAGGTCTTCTAGAAGTGGAGTATGAAATGATTCAAGTCGACTGTCCAGTGGAGTTTGGTTGTGGATATGAATTAAAGATGTAACGTAATTTCATGGGAAATATATGGAGTGGAGCCTTTCTCATTTGTTAAACACATGAAGTGCAGTATATAAACGAAGCGTGTGAGAAATATAAATACAGCTAGTGCACAATTTTACCCAAAAAAATGGAGCAACATTTTAAATACAACTAGAGTAATTTTTAAAAAAAAACATCTAACGTAGCATTTTAAAAGCACTTATTACAATATTTTAAATAAATTAGTGCACATTTTTAAATACAAGTTGGTTGAGAGATGAAATACTAAATAACGTTTTAGCATTTAAATTCAGCTAGTGTAACTTCTTAAATAAGCCAGAGCGCAATTTTAATTAAATAAAATATATACTGTTGTGTAGTTGTAGTTAAAAACACGTAAAAGCGAGTGTTTTAAATTGAAAATTTACATTTTAAACAAGTATTAACTACTGTGAAACAGACAAATTATGTATAGTTTATGTGAGATCTAGTACGGTATATTTCCATCGTTTTGTGCGGATATCTATAGATCTATATATAATTCACCAGAACAAAATCGAGTCGTGAGCAAATAAGCATGACGAATGACCCTCAATCAATCAAGTGAAGTGGGTTCAAAAAGGGGAGACTGGCATGTCTCGAGACAAACAATGCTTCTTGCGTTCAGTTGAGTTGTTCCGTCACATAATAACATGCGGTTCGTAGTGTAGTGATTATCACGTCCGCCCTATACGCGGAAGGTATGGCGTTCAAGCCTCAGCGGAAACATTATTTTTTAAAATCCCTTATATTAACTTCACCGCCGTCTCTGTCTTGGGCCCGCCCGCCCACCCGCCCGCCCGCGGAAAAAACAAAAGTCGAAAATGACCCACTTCCCGTGAAGCCATCGAGCTGAAATTTGACACACGGACCCGTGTCACCTAACAATGCATCGTATCAAAATTTCAGATCGATCAAACGTACCGTAATTAAATTAATGCATTTTTAGTTTATCTATATAAACTATATGTAGCGGTCGCGATCGTTTACATTTTACGGGTCACTTGACTTCAGGTCAGTGACCGGTGAACACATCTCGTCTTTAAACCAGGTAAACCGGCGTGCTTTGTTTACATTTTGCGTGTCACGCTGGGCTCGGGCCAGCGATCGGTGACAAGACCTTTCCCCTCTCCCACAGGTTAAAAGCAAAAGGGAGTTAAGACAGATTCAGTCTGTAAATATTTTTCGCGTTTGAACATAATCAATACTTTTAGTAATGTCTCATATATATGGGATTTATAGTCAAAAACTTTGTTTTTACGGGTTTGTTTTATTAAATCCCTCATATTAACTTCACCGCCGTCTCTCTCTCTCTCTCTCTCTGTCTTGGGTTCGCGGTCGGTCGGTCGGAAGGGTGGAAAAACAAAAGTAAAAAATGACCCACTTCCCGTTATGCGATCGAGCTAAAATTTGGCACATGGACCTGCCTCACCAAACAATGCATCGTATCAAAATTTCAGATCGATCGAACGTACCGTAATTAAATTAATGCATTTTTAGTTTATCCTTATATAACGTATGTAATTCAAATTCACGGTTTGTTATTGTTTTTTTACCACGTGAGAGCTTGAGTTGATGCGTTGACGTCCACCGTCGCGCCGACACCCCCTCACGTCCCATCCCCCATTATTAAAGACAGGGGACATCACTCTGTGTCAGCCTGTAGATGTTTGTCACGTGAGAGCATAATCAATACTTTTAGTTCTGTCTCATATATAAGGGGTTTATAGTCAAAAACTTTGTTTTTACGGGTTTGTTTTATTTAACTTTTAAAAATGTTTGTTTGTGCCCGTTCTTTCCCACCTTTTTTGTGAACATTGCTGACCCTCGCTAGGGTCGGTCAATAACAGATTATTAGTGGCAAGCTAGGTTGGTGCGGGGTGGGGGCAGGTAGTTAACCGCAGTGCGCATGTCTCGAGACTATCAATACGTCAGCGACGTCCCCATCCCGCCCAGAAATTCATTCGCGTTGTTCCGATTTCTTCGTGCTGTAGTTTGTGTCCCTTCTTTCCCCCTTTCTTTGCACTATCTAGGAGCTTGTCTGCCACGGGTCGCATATAGTTTGAATAAATTGTGACGTGTGTTTTAAACGTATCATAGAAAAAAATATATAAATTCTTCTACATGAAATATATTGCTACACGATGTGCATTATGTTAGTTCAATAGTTTAAATATATGTTTTAATAGACAGAAAATTAATCATATTTTCATCACATAATACAAATACTGTAACAGTGTTTATTGGGCACTCAGAAATGAAAAATGTTGTTTTTTTTCATAAGGACTAAAACATCAGCGAGTAGATAATAATATGTTAAGGAGGAATCAAAGTGTTCTCAAGCTTCTTATCACCATAACGTTAATTAAATAATCCATTCCTAGGCACATGCATGATGGATATTAGTATGAATAAATTTATTGCAACGTCAGTGTTCCGCGAGAAATAACATTTGGATCACTGGCGTCTTTTTCGCATGATGAGAACCACTAGCTTTATCTAATCGTTTCATCAATTTCTTACATTTTTTTCGAAATTTGAATAACCTTTCACAGCAAAATACTATTTGTTAAATTGTTTGACTGATAAATGTATTTTATAAAAATCTTTAAATGCAAATGTACTCGCATTTTAAAATCTTCAAATGCTTTTATACCCAGACTATGTTTTTGGAACCAAGAACTTAAAGAAGTTTATCCACTGAGAAGTAAATTAAGCCGGTGGTATGAAGTAAACAGTATTAATGCTGAAATGTCCTTTTACAAGAACTCATTGATTGTCTTGTCATTAATTAATCCTCGCTCTGGGCACAGCCGTAAATTTGAATTTGAGGGGAAGCAGTACACGATGTCTTAAAACAAATGAGGCCTGAATAAAGGCGGGGGGGGGGTAGCAAAAATCGTTCATACGTTGTCACTTTAAATAACATACACTATTCAGCCAAACCTTCTCCTAGAGGGTTTGGATAAGATTTCAATAAGCATATTTTGAACAATACTCAAAGTAAGTTTCGAAAATCATTGTCAATTGCAAAGTTTAAAATATTAGCTTTGGTAAAACAAAAAATAAAAATAAAAATATGTTGTTTTTTTTTATTTAAATTTTTTTTTAAACAATTAATTTTAATAAGCTAGCTGAGAATTTTTTGTTTAATTTAAATTTTCAGAAGGATTTTTATTTAAAGAAGATTTTTTGAAAAACTAAAATACTTTAAGGTATAAAGTTGACATCTAAAAATCGTAGAAATCTAATAAGATTTAATTAATAAACGATTTTTAAAAAATTTAATCTCATGCATTGTCTGATCAGACTCGAAATATATATTCAAAAATGGGAAGACCACTGTTACATATTGTATACCTGGTATTAACGACAAGATTACGGCCCTTTGGACAAGTATCTGTGTCCGACCTCTTGCTTCACGGAGTCAACAACGATGTGTATGCTAAGCCTGGTGACGTCAACATCGGCGTCATCATGACCTTGACCAGAGGCGTCACTAACATGTCCTGCGACAAGAAACAAATATTTGGTTCCTGGGGGATGGAATACCCGGAAGCTGTCGCTTTTGCGGTCGACGCCGTCAATCAAGACCCGAATCTGCTGCCGAACATAACTCTGGGCTTCTACATACTCGACGACTGCTCGGCCAGGCAATTCGCTGTAGCCCAGGCCTTGAAATTCTTGCCTCGCTGCGCACCGGCCTGCCAAGCGGATCCCCGGGAATGCTCGGAAAACGCTTCTCGGGTGCGTCTGTCTTCAAGATACCAGCCGGAAGAGCGTATCTCGTCCTACGACGTCATAGCCATGCTGGCCCCAATGTTCAGCATAACGGCCGTTCCGGTCTCGTACCTGTGCACGGCGGCCAAGATCCCGATAATGGGATACCTGACGACCAGTGACGAGCTGAGCGACAAGGCGCTGCACCCGTATTTCCTGAGGGTAATCTCCCCGGACAAGTACCAGACCCGGGCCATCGCGAGATTCATCGCTGACCGGTCCTGGTCGTACGTGTCCGTGCTGTACGCCGAGGGCCCTTATGGCGAGAGGGCATTCGACAACTTCAAAACGTCGGCGGCGGCGTACAACATCTGCATAGCGACGGCGAACCGGATCCGCGAGCTCGACGAATCCGAAACGTTTGTTTCCGAAATGCTGCGGCACGAAGCCCGCGTGGTTGTGTTCTTCGCCGACAGCAAAACGTTTCGACGCATCGTCGAAGCTGCCAAGAAGTTCAATGCCAGCGGGAATTTCATTTGGATAGGAAGCGACGCGCTGGCTTCTGTTAGTAAAATCAACCTTTTACCCGTGGCGGAGAGTATAAACGGGGCGTTCCTCTTTCTGTTTTACACTCCAGAGGTACCGGAATTTCACAAGTACCTTCGAGACATTGATATACTAGCCACACGGAACCCTTGGCTCAAAATAGCGTGGGAGTACCTGATGTCCTGCTCTTTCGCCAAGGGAACTTGCGTCAAGGGAAGCGGTGGGTTTAAAATTGACCAGTTTATGCTTCCCCCTATCATGGCGATGGACGCTGTGTTGGCGATCGCGCATGGTATTGAGGATCTCGTCTTTGACCTCTGTCCAGGGTTCATTGGCCCCCAGGTTGTGGAATGTATCAAAAGGGATGTTCTGCTTGAGTACATCAGGCGAGTCTCCTTTCGAGGCTACACCGGGGACATAAAATTTGATAGCAATGGTGACGTCAACGGAAAATACGTCATCTACCAGGTGAGATATAACACTCCGTCGATTTCTCCAGACTGTAGAGCGGTAAACAATTCACCAGAGAAGTTGTTCGAGTACAAGCAGGTGGCGCTCTATGAGATTCTAACCGATTCTGTCACGTACACTAACGAGACCATAACATGGAATCACCTGGTCAAGAAGAAGCGCGTGGTGCCGCTCGGGCACGGGGAGGTGGACAACGGTCAGCCGGAATCAGTTTGCAGCCGGCCGTGCGTTGCCGGCGAGTACAAGATCCAGAAACAGCTCGAGTGCTGCTGGGAGTGCAGGAGCTGTCGGGACAACGAGAGGATAGTCAACCTCAATACGAGCTGCGAGGCGTGCGACTTGTTCACATGGCCGGAACCGGAAACTGGATTCACTACTTGCAGCCCAATCCCTTTGGCGCACCCCAACTTTTCTGATTCGGTTGCCATCTTGCAGACGGCCATCTCTGGCATGGCTCTGATCCTGACGTCACTGGTCAGTTTGACGTACGTCCACTACCGGGAATCCCGAGAGATCAAAGCGGCTAGCCGTGAGCTCAGTGCTCTGCAGCTTTTGGCCATTTCAGCTGGTTACGTCACTGTCGTCTTGTTCCAGTCGCATCCCACCCCAGCCCTTTGCGGTATCCTCTACTTCCTGTTTTGCTTGACCTTCGCTGGACTCTACTGTCCTCTATTCGTGAAGGCGGTCAGGATCTACCGAATCTTTCAGAGCGGTTCTCAAAACAACAAAAGGCCCCGATTTGTCAGCCCCCAGTCGCAGATAGTGCTTTCTTTTATTCTTGTCTTCATACAGGTAAGGAAAGCTGGTGTTGATTTCTATTACAAAAAAATATTCGAAATAAGATATTTACAAAACATTCTATTTTAGAAGATTTAATTATTCAGCACCTTAAAATTTCACATTCAAGTGTTAAAATTTGTTAAGGTGATGAGAAAAACAGGTGTGAATATACCTGTTACACAGCCAAAAAAATATTTAAAAAACCACACTTTCCCTCATATTGAGACAGTTGCCTTTAGAGTGAGGTGGTCCATTAATAGGGAGACATTAAGCCTTCTTGGGTTAAAATAAAACTAACCTCGAAGTCTTTAGTGAAGCGACATCTTGTAAGGGTAACAGAAAGTGTTAGATAGTTTAGTAAATAATCACCATAAAAGAAACGCCGAACTGTCGATGACAGGCCTTTAGTCAGTATTCAATCTAGTTTTGTGACAGGATTAAGATTTTAATTTTTTAATGGATTTTTATGAAAGCAAAAACAATATTTTGCATGCTGCCCCATGATATTATAGGTTGTTGGTTTTTTTTTAAAAAGGTTAATGAAATAGATTTATCATTAATGATTTTGTTAATTACTAAACTAGCAAAATACCCGCAATGTGTGTTTCAGATTTAGTATTTATATTTCTTTATTTACCCAGGCTGCTCTTTGTGTCGTGACGTACATCCTGTACCAACCCACAGCCCGAAGAACTCAACCCGTGACAACCGAGAAATTCGTCGAACTCACCTGTGACATGACGCTGCCAGGCCTGGCCTCGTTCCTGGCCTACAACCTCGTTCTGGTCTCTCTGTGCTCGGTGTTTGCCTTCAAGACCAGGAAACTCCCTGACAACTTCAATGAGTCTCAGTTCATTTCCATGTGCGTGTCCACCACGCTGGTCATCTGGCTGGCGTTCATACCCACCTACTACACGGCGAGCAGGCAGTTTGTCCGGAACCTGCTGTTGTCCGTTTCACTTCTGCTCAACCACACGGTAGCCCTGGTTTTTCTGTTCCTACCAAAAGTCTACGCCGTTCTATATCTCCCGACAGAGAAGTCCTCCGGGACCAGCATCAACAAAGGCTTCTCATTTCACAACAGTATCGCTGATTAGAAATGAAATGGTCCGGGCGTGTTTGTTGTATGTTTCAATAACATGTGTCGGTTTTTAATCTTTAACTTAAATCGTATTATAAAAGAAACAACTAATAAAAACTCGAACGAGTATTTAAACGCAATTTCCAACAAGAGATTCCGATTTTTTTTATTCAAGGGAAATAATTCTAGATTATATTAAAACTCATTTCAAATCAGTCATTCTGGAAGTAAACAAAAAATGACGTCATTTCCCTCACGCTACATCACACCAATAATGTGTCAATATAATGCGCACCACCCAACAATCTAACATAAGCATTCACAAAGCGGGAAAACCCCATTTAATATCATTCTAGATTACATTAAAAGTCATTTCAAATCAATAATTATTTTGAAACTAAACAAAAAAAAATGCTTTAAAAAATGGCTTCCGAAATTGCGGGAGTCGAACTGTATTGGATAACTGTAGAATTCTTCCTCCAACATTGTTCTAAATATTATTAGCTATTATTTCACGTTCGTTTCAACCCGATAGATGTTATGGTTGGCGAGAAATTGATAAAATACTGATATTTTTTCGAGTTTTTTTTTATTTTCCAGGATATCCAGTAAATCCTTTCGGTATTTTTAGGCGGTTGCACATCCTTGGGACATCCTTAGCATATTTGCAAAAGACCCGAACCCTCTATCTGGTATGATTCAGGAGGAAGTTGCATTTTTAAGCTTGACAGACATTTCGAATCTATAATGACAATTATTCCAAGGGAAATTGCGTTAAAAATTGATTAGTGATAAAAATCTAGAAGAATCTGTTTAGTGGACTTTCAGAGCCATTTTGTGGGTCCTCATTGGATAGAGATCATAGATTTATACTATTCATATTTATTAAAAAGTCGAAATATTGCGAATTAAAAATAAAATAAATGAAAAGAGTAGGAGATGTAAAAATACGCGATGGCTTGGGTCCTGTTTTTTGGGGGGGAAGAGAGAAAAATCAGGTCACCAAAATCAAGTTCTTGTATAGAACTGGGGATATTTTTAGGTGTTTTTTTTATCCAAAAATTTCAAGAGATCTTGAATTGTAATTTGTGTGCTTTTATGTAATATTAACAAAATACCCGCGCTTCGCAGCGGAAAATTAGGATTTCAGTTAGCGTTGAGAACCCGCGTAACACCTATTCAAAACACCAATAGATTTTAATCTGGATCATGATGGATATACTTTTTTGTCAATATTTGTCAAGGTCATGTAAAATCAAATGGGGAATAAAATGGCATTAAGGGCCCCCGGGCAAAATGGGTTCAGGTTGTGAATACCTCATAAGGCCTGATGATTTAAATCTAGGTCATGATGGAGATACGTGTCTATATTTATTTAAATTGTTTAAAATCTAAATGGAAATAAAGCTTTAAATCTAACGAAAAAATTATTTTTGGCCCCGGCCCCAAAGGAAAGTTTCATGCACCTGCCTAATCGGGAGGTTAGAGATTTAATTATGACTCTGTTTTATATAAGAAAATAAACTACATTTTTCCCCCGGCCGCCTAGTGAGTTATATTTTTTTATGCCTGTTACCATCGGGGAGGGTACTCAACAACTTCCCAAAATGTCATGCCTCTGCCTGCACGGGAAGTTGTGGAATTAGTGATGAGTCAATGTTTGTATAGCTCATATTATAAAAAAATGCATTTGGGTATGAGTGGGAATTTTTAAAAAAATTTGTTGTTAATTATCGTCATAAGGGTGTGTTCAACTTCCCAAAGTTTCATGCTTCTACCTACACGGGAAGTCGGAGAATTAATGATGTATCAATGTTTATATAGCTCATTTAAGGAAAAAACTACATTTAGGTATGAGTAGGAATTTAAAAATTATTTTTTCCAATTATCGTCTTAACAACTTCCCAAAGTTTCTTGCTTCTACCTACACCGGAAGTTGGAGAATTAGTGATGAGTCAGTCAGTCAGTGAGGACTTTGCTTTTTATTAGTATAGAAAATAGATGCTCGTTTTGCTTTTTTTCCAATAATCAAGTTATTTTTTTTTAATATTTCAGCTTATTCTGTTTTAAATATTGTTTCATTGACTAAGAGGAAAATATAATGAAATTGTTTATCTGTCAACAATATCATAAGCATATGACGTCCATTAAAATTTTATTATTAGGAGAAAAAAATAATAAAAGAAAGGGAAAAAAACAGAATTTGTTTGTTATTAATTTATTTATTTATTTTTAAATAATAATTATTTGGCTTAAAAGAATAAAAGAAGATTTTTTTAAAATTTATATTCAAGTTCATGGCTGTTTAAATTAAATTAAATGTTATCGTATTTTTTCTCTCTGTTCATTAGGTTATCACTTCATCCATTGGATTCTCAAATAGTCTTAGTTTACCATATTTTGTTTTGTTGTTTGTTTCGGTCAAAATAAAAGTTTAACTTTAATTTTTTTTTAAATACCTGATTTAATTTGAATAAATAATGACTATAACTGAATTTAAGTTGAAGCTATCAAATGTCCTGTTCCTTACCCATGCTTCCGTCTCACATCTCGTATGTCATAACAGCAACAATTTTATCAATGCATTTACCAATCTCCCACAAATTGTGTAAATGAGTTCCCAGGGCTCTAACAACAGTTGCGGAAATGTTTTCCCAAACACCCACGACCAAATGTTTCAATAATATTTTATTGTTTACTAGGATAAACAATACTCAAAAACAAAAACATATTTCATTAAAATGAAAGCACCAAAAACATATTTCATTAAAATGAAAGCACCAAAAACATATTTCATTAAAATGAAAGCACCAAAAACATATTTCATTAAAATTGAAAGCACCAAAAACATATTTCATTAAAATGAAAGCACCAAAAACATATTTCATTAAAATGAAAGCACCAAAAACATATTTCATTAAAATGAAAGCACCAAAAACATATTTCATTAAAATGAAAGCACCAAAAACATATTTCATTAAAATGAAAGCACCAAAAACATATTTCATTAAAATGAAAGCACCAAAAACATATTTCATTAAAATGAAAGCACCAAAAACATATTTCATTAAAATGAAAGCACCAAAAACATATTTCATTAAAATAAAAGCACCAAAAACATATTTCATTAAAATGAAAGCACCAAAAACATATTTCATTAAAATGAAAGCACCAAAAACATATTTCATTAAAATGAAAGCACCAAAAACATATTTCATTAAAATGAAAGCACCAAAAACATATTTCATTAAAATGAAAGCACCAAAAACATATTTCATTAAAATTGAAAGCACCAAAAACATATTTCATTAAAATGAAAGCACCAAAAACATATTTCATTAAAATGAAAGCACCAAAAACATATTTCATTAAAATGAAAGCACCAAAAACATATTTCATTAAAATGAAAGCCCCAAATCTGCTGGCCTTCGTCTTTATCAAATATATACAGAACATGACATAAAACAAAGAAGGCACACAGAAAATTATGTTTTTTTTTGTTTTTTTTAAATAAATTGACACGAAAACTTTATTAATGCCGGCAGCATATACTATAACGTGGAACATGGTACCAAATTACATTGAGAAATATACATTGATAGACAGATTTACATGTGATGTATATCTAAATGGTGGCGCAACTTAGACTTTATAGACCTCTTTAAGTCGCCTACTAAAAACTATTTAAATATAATGTTTAATAGTATAGAACAGTCAATACAAATAGCAAAGCAGCGATTCAAATGTGAACTTAAGCCATGCTGGGTTAAAAGTAGATCACTGCCAATGTAGATACAACATGAGCTTTAAAAAGTATTTTAATTTATTGCTTCTAGTGTTTTTAATCAAGGTGTATCTATTGATAGAGAGCTGGCTGCATAAATGTGCGCATGTCTTACTTGTCTTGGAAAAAATAGTTAGGGTAAAAATGAGTTACAAGGAATGTTCCTTCTGAGGTTTGTTGGTACTAGTTCAAAGTACACAAAATCGTGTGCCAAATTGAACATTGTCCATTTTTGTGCAATGTTTTAAAAAATTTGCTGCGCTTATTTTTAACTGTATGCTGAGCAGCGTAAATCAGATATCTGCTGGCCGCGCAGCCGTGCAGCTTAATGGAACATTGTTACAAGTTCCTACCATTCATTTGTAACAAATTTCTATTATGAAAAGATTATGACAATCAATTTCCATGAGTTTTTGACTATCTGTAGTCCAAAAATTATTGGTAATCCATTGTTACTAATCCATGAAAAATCATCTGTAAAATATTCCTGAGAATCTATTGCCACATATTTTATGGAATCAATTTTAATTTAATGAAATATTGTTTTTAAAAAATAGTGTTTAATGAAATAGTGTTTAATGAAATAGTGTTAAAATGAAAAAAAAACATCTTTGATTGTGATATTGTTTTAACGATGCAGTGTGTTAGTAAAATAGTGTTTAAATAAAGTTGTATTTTAATGCGAAAGTGTTTTAATTAAATAGTGTTTTATCAAATATTTAAAATGTACCAATGTCCACGAATTTCCGAGAATCAATTGCCACATAGATATATGGGACACGGAGTCAATTGTCAGAAGTCTCATGTAATGCGGAAATTAAAATATGTCAACGCTTTAAATAAGAGAATCAAACAGAACAGAATGCCACTGAGGTATGAGGTACTAAAGGAAATGAGAGCGAGTTGTCATGTGACTGATATTTCATAGAGGAGGAAGTCTCTTTTGAAAAAGAAAATTCACAAATTTTTAAGAAACGTTCTTTCTTTGTGTAGAATACGTTTTTGTTTTTAAATTATATATTTTAAAACTTAAAATACGATTTAATATATAAATATATTTCATAAATTTCAGCAGAGGCGTAGCTAGAAATTTGTAGGGATTTGGGGGCACGCGGGAGATTGTCCTCTTTGGGGACCCTGCATACATGTTTTTGGCGTAATATTAAATGTAAAAAAAATTTCTTACACTCCTTTCGAATGTGTACCCCCCCCTCCCCTAGCTAGGCCACTGCATTTCAGTATGTTTTACTACATGCTCATATATATATATATATGTATGTGTATAAGGACGTACTTTACATTGTCGATAAAAGTGTCAATGCTTGCTAAAGTATTGCACAAGTAGGTTATTGTTTTTTCCTGACATTGCTTCACAAATATTTTGGTAAGTTTGTCTTATGCTCTAAATAACTAGACTCAAACCAAAAACGATGAAATTTTGTATAAATTTAATTCTAAAATTACAGTAATCGAATCACTTTTCGCATTGGCGTTTAAAAAAACCCACATCATTAAACCTTTTTTAGAGGTGCATTTACAGCAAACTAGATACATTAAAGCTCAAAACTGTGTGTATATGTATGTATGTATGTGTGTGTGTGCTTGTGCGTGTGTGTGTTTGTGTTTGCGTGTGTTTGCGTGTGAGTGTGCGTGTGTGCGTGTGTGTGTGTGTGTGTGTGTTTTTGTGTGTGTGTGTGTTTTTGTGTGACATATCATATGTAATACATCATGTTCAGCTGTATCGAATCATTATAATAAAACAATCCCCGTAAAATCAAAGTTTTTGACTATAAATCCCTTATATATGAGACATAACTAATTGTATTTATTATGTTCAAACGCAACAAACATTTACAGGCTGACACTGAGTGATATCCCCTGGCTTTAAAACCGGGGGAAGGTACGGGAGGGGGCTGTGGACATCGACGGGTGGCGTCAACGCGTGAAATCAAATGGCACGTGAAAGAAAAACAATATCAAACCGTGAATTTGAATTACTTATGCTTTATAAACTAAAAATGCATTAATCTAATTACGGCACGTTCGATCGATCTGACACTTTGACACTATGCATTGTTAGGTGACACGAGTCTACGTGCCAAATTTCAGCTCGATGGCATCATGGGAAGTGGGTCATTTTTAAATCCTTTATATTAACTTCGCAGCCGTCTCTGTCGTCATCTCATCATCTCTCTCATCATCTCATCATCTCATCATCTCATGGGCGGGCGGAAAAACAAAAGTCGAAAATGACCCACTTCCCGTAATTCGATCGAGCTGAAATTTGGCACACTGACCCGTATGACCTAACAATGCATCGTATCAAAATTTCAGATCGATCGAACTTACCGTAATTAAATTAATGCATTTTTAGTTTATGCTTATATGAGGTATGTAATTTAAATTCACGGTTTGTTATTGTTTTTTTCCCACGTGAAAGTTTGAGTTGACGCATTGAGGCGACCCAACGAAGCGACGGGGCGCTTTTCTTTACATTTTACGTGTCACTCTGAGCTCGGTCAAGCGAATCGGAGACCAGACTTTTCCCCTCTCCCCCTCCCACCCACCCCTCCCCCCCTAGGGTTATGAAGCAAATTTGAGTTAAGACAGAATCAGTCTGTAAATGTTTGAAAATAATCAATACTGTTAGTTATGTCTCATATATAAGGGATTTATAGTCAAAAACTTTGTTTTTACGGGTTTGTTTTATTTAAATCCCTTATATTAACTTCACCGCCGTCTCATCATCTCATCATCTCATGGGCGGGCGGAAAAACAAAAGTCGAAAATGACCCACTTCTCGTGATCCAATCGAGCTGAAATTTGGCACACGGGCCCGTCTGACCTAACAATGCATCGTATCAAAATTTCAGATCGATCGATTGTACCGTAATTAAATTAATGCATTTTTAGTTTTTCCTTATATAACGTATGTAATTCAAATTCACGGTTTGTTATTGTTTTTTTCCCACGTGAGTTTGAGTTGACGCTTAGACGTCGACCGTCGTGCCGACACCCCCTCGCGACCCATCCCCCGTTAAAAGACAGGGGACATCACTCGGTGTCAGTCCGTAAATATTTGTGGCGTTGAAACATAATCAATACTTTTCATTATGACTAAAATATAAGGGATTTATAGTAGAAAACTTTGTTTTTACGGGTTTGTTTTATTACTTTTGTTTTTTCCGCTGGACGACGAACGACAGAGACGGTGTTGAAGTTAATATAAGGGATTTAATTAATTAAACAACCCCGTAAAAACAAAACTTTTTACTATAAATCCCTTATATATGAAACAGAACTCAACGCGACTAACATTTACAGACTGAAACTGAGTTAAGTCCCCTTTGCAGTAAAAAAAAACACGGGGTTGGGGGGGGGGATGTGGTCACCGATGGCATCCTTGAATGACTCAAGTGGCACGGGACGCCGAACGATAACAAACTGTGAAATTGAATTATCTATAGTTATCTATATATATAAAAATCAAAGTATGTCTCTCTCTCTCTCTGTGTGTGTGTGTGTGCGTGTGCGTGCGTGCGTGCGTGCGTGCGTGCGTGTGTGTGTGTGTGTGTGTGTGTGTGTGTGTGCGCGCATGTCCTTTATAGCTGACTAAACTATTCATCCGAACGTCATGAAATTTTTGGAGACTGTTGAGTAACCACCTGGGATGGTAACTGGTTTTTTTTTCTAAATTTTACACCCATGGGGCACCGGGGGCCCATAATGTCATTTTTTGCTTATATAAGCTTTTTAAAAAATAGTTTACGCGCTAGCTACTGTGTAAATTGTTGGATCTTAACCAAACTTTGTATATAACAACTTGATAGCCAATATTAAAATGCTATAGGGCACTGAGCTCCTAATAGTCATTGCTTTGGGGCTGGGGGCCCAAAAAGTCCCATTTCTTAAACGTTTAAGATTTTATTCACCATTCAGTTATTACCAATCTTGACAAATTATGACACATGTATACATTATTATACAAAATGAAATGAAAAGGTGTTTTGAACTTGATATCTTGCACTGAATGGGCCCTGGGGCCCTTAATGTCTTTTTTGTGTGCTTATATAAGCTATATAAAAATCAGTTTTTGCGATAGCTACTGAGTAAATTAATGGATCTTAACCAAAATTTGAATACAAAAACTTGGTAGCCCATATTAAAAAATTAATACTATAGGCCACAGAACTTCAAGTTTCCATTCCTTCGGGGCCGGGGGCCCCAAATGTTTTTTCTTCGTATATGTTTAAGATATTTTTCCACTTTCAATTTTTCACGATCTTGAGGAATATATTATTGAGGACACTGAATTAAAATGAACAGGTTTTTGAAATTAACATCTTTCACCAAATGGGTCCAGTTGCCCCTAAATGTCGTTTTTCCTTATATTAGCTGTATAAAAGTTAGTTATAGCGTAAAATACTGGGAAAATTAATTATCTTGACCCATTTTAGTATATACAAACTCAAGGGTCTATATTTTATTACCATAGGGCACTGAACACCTAAATTTCATTCCCTCGGGGCAGGGGGCCCAAACTTCCTTTTTTTTTAAATGTTTAATATTTTATCGTCCTTTCAATTTTTAACAATATTGAGAAATATAAATAAATTTATGTATTTTGAAATTTATTCAAATGAACTTGTATTTCGCTCTTTATTTCTTGCAATAATTGAGCCCTTAATGTCGTTTTTTGCTTATACGAGCTATATAAAATTAGTTTATGCGTTAGCTACTGGGTAATTGATTGGAACTTAACAAAACTTTCTATTAAAAAACTTGGTTGCCCATATTAAAATACTTAATGTTTCTGAACTTATAATGTCAATTCCATCGGGGCCGGGGGCCCCAAATGTCGTTTTTCATATATGTTTAAGATATTTTTTTGCCATTCACTTTTTAACGATCTTAATAAATATTTTCCCGATGAAACGGAATTAAAATGAAAAGGTTTTTGAAATTGACAACCCGCACCGAATAGGTCCGGGCCCCCTTTATGTCGTTTATTTCACTATATCTATATATACATAAATCAAAGTATGTCTGTGTGTGTGTGTGCATGTCCCTTATAGCTGACTAAACCATTCACCGATCGTCATGAACCTTTTCGAGACTGTTTAGTATGCTCCCGGGATTGTAACTGGCTACTTTTTTTCGAAACTTAACACTCATGGGGCGCCGGGGACCCTTAATGTCATGTTTTGCTTATATGAGCTATAAAAAAATTAGTTTAAGCGTTAGCTACTGTGTTATTTGATGGATCTTAACTAAACTTTGTATATAAAAACTTTATAGCCAATATTAAAATACTATAGGGCAATAAACTCCTAATGAACATTCCTTCGGCCCTTGGGGCCCAAAAATGCCATTTTTTTTCAACTTTTAAGAATTTATTCACAATTTATTTATTAACGATCTTGAAAAATAATGATAAATGCATCCATTATTATCCATATTGAAACGAACAGGTGTTTTGAACTTAATGTCTAAAACAGAATGGGCCCTGGGGCCCTTATTGTCGTTTTTTGCTTATATGAGCTATATAAAATGGATCTTAACCAAACTTTGTATTAAAAAACTTGGTATCCCATATTAAAATACTTCATAGCACAGAACTTCTAATGACAATTTCTTCGGGACCAGGGACCCCAAATGTCTTTTTTCGTATATGTTTAAGATATTTTTCACATTCACGTTATAACGATCTTGAGATATATATATATATCCACGATGAAACTAAATTAAAATGAACAGGTTTTTGAAATTGACATCTTGCATCGTTGGGCCCGGGGGCCCCTTAATGTCGTTTATTTTCCCTATATTGGCTAAATAAAAAATTAGTTTAAGTGTTAGATAATGCGAAAATAACTGGATTTTGACCAAACTTAGTATACAAAAACTTAAGAGCCTATATTACATTACTATAGAGCACTTAACTCCTAATGTCCATTCCTTCGGAGATGGGGGCCCAAATGTCCTTTCAACTGAACTTTAATAATTTTATTGCCCATTGAATTTTACACGATATTGAGAAATATAGCTTGAGTACAATGGAAAGAAAGAAATATAACTTTTCACTCATTTTGGAGCCGAGGCCCTTAATTTAGTTCCTTTTTTAAACTTTTAAATTATTAATTTAGTTATCTATATATATAGATATGTCAAAGTATGTCTGTGTGTGTGTGTGTGTGTGCATGTCCTTTAAAGCTGATAAAACCATTCACCTGATCGTCCTGAAACTTTTCGACATTGTTTCCGGGATGGTATCTGGCTACTTTTTTTCGAAATTTGACACTCATAGGGCACCGGGGGCCCATTAGGTCATGTTTTTCTAATATAAGCTATATGCAAATTAGTTTAAGCGTTAGATACTGAGTAAATGAATAGATCTTAACCAACATTTTGGTATAAAAAAACTTGGTAGCCCATATTAAATACTATAGGGCACTTGACTCCTAATGGTCACCCCTTCGGGGCTGGGGGCCCGACATACCTTTTTACTTTATCGTTTAAGATTTTTCCCCCCAATTCAATCATTAAAAAAACTTGACAAATAATGGTACATGTATCCATTATTATCCATATTGAAATGAACAGGTGTTTTGAACTTTATATCTTGCCCTGAATGGGCCCTGGGGCCCTTAATGTCGTTTTTTGCATATATGAGCTATATAAAAATTAGTTTCTTCGTTAGCTACTGTGTAAATGAACAGATCTTCACCAAACTTTGTATACAAGAACTTGTTAAACCCATATTAAAATACTATAGGACACTGAACTTGTAATGTCAATTTCTTCGGGGCCGTATATATGTTTAATATATTTTCCCTATTCACTTTTTGAAGATCTTGAGAAATATATCCATAATAAAACTGAATTAAAATGAACAGGTTTTTGAAATTGACCTCTTGCAACCGAAGAGGCCGGGGGCCCCTTAATGTCATTTTCCCCCTTATATTAGCTATATAAAAATTTGTTTCAGCGTTAGATAATGAAAAAATAACTGAATTTTGACCAAACTTAGTAACAAAATTAAGAGCCTATATTACAATAGGGCACTAAACTAATGTCCATTCCCTCAGAGCTGGGGGCCCAAAATGTCTCTTTTACTGAACTTTAATAATTGTATTTCATATTCTATTTTACACGATATTGAGGAATATAGCTTGGGTATCATGGCAATAAAAAATTATATTATCACTCATTTTGGGGCTGGGGCCCTAAATATCGTTTCTTCTTTTGTACGCTATTTAAGTATTAATTTATTTATCCGTTTGCTCTGAAACTTGGAATTTGTTCCACTCTTCCGCGAAGGTTTCTGGCATAATTGTTTTTAAACATACCACTCATTGGTTTCTTTAAATTATCCATTTCTACTGAGATCGTTGCAACGCACGACGGGTCTGCTAGTATAGAGATAAAATAAAAGTGCATTAATTTAATTACGTACATTCGATCGATCTGAAATTGTGATACTATGCATTGTTAGGTGACACGAGTCTATGTGCAAAATGTCATCTCGATTGCAGCACGGGAAGTGGGTCATTTTTTACTTTTGTTTTTCCACCTGCCCAACCAAGACAGAGCGAGAGAGAGAGAGCGAGAGAGAGAGAGACAGAGAGAGAGAGAGAGAGAGAGAGACAGAGAGACAGAGACGGCGGTGAAGTTAATATAGGGGATTTAAAAATCTGTCTCATCGTATCTAAATATTTGTTATAAGATATTTCTATGAACTACTTTCATAAACTTGTATTGCACCAGTGACTCGGATGTATTTGACCTCAGTGTACAACATTCTCACAGCGGGCGTGTAATTACAACAGAACTTGTCGATGTACACGAGAAACATGTCCACCCTTACCAGGATGAGCAGACGTGTCGTGGTATTGGCCGTGAACGGGTAAGGGGACATCACCGGGTTAATCTCATTGCCTCAGTTGTTTGATGTGAAGTGATTTAATACAAGAGTTTGCGTCATTCTGCAGTTCCTAGATCGGAAATGGAAGGTGACGTCTCCATGATCGTCTGCTGGCTTGAAATTGATGTAGAAATCTTCGTTGGACAGCACTAGGCCATTGATGTGGACCTTGATATTGTAAAAAAAATATATTATAACCTATTGTTAATAAATATTTTAACTTTTAATTACTCTTAATAATGAGTATCATTACTGTAAGGGGCCGTCCATAAAGTACGTCACGCTCCAGGAAGGGGGGGGGGAAGAAAGAGTGACGGGTTAAGACAGGGGGAGGGAGGGGCTTAAAAATGGTAAAAAAATATCGTGACGTACTTTATGGACGGCCCCTAAAATGATTATTAATAATAATTATAATAATTACAATACACATTCCTTTTGTGCCATAGCAGTGGCGTAGCATGGGTATGTGCCCCCAAGGGCAGAAACCAAATTTTCCGCCCCCCCCCCTTGAAAAATATGTTAACGCTATAAAGTTTTTTAAAATTAATTAGAAAGTAATAATAAGAACACTATATATTTTTTATGTTAAAAAGAAAGGCTTCATTTCTTTAATGAAATTAAAGGTTTTATGTTTTGCTCATAGCTCAATCTTTCATGTATCAATGTTTTCAGCCATGGCATGCTCAATAGCCTAAATAACAATAGATTAGACAATTTTGGTGTATTCGTAATTGATCGTCATTATTTTTTCATTAAAATAATTTTAGAGAAGCCTTTTTAACACCTTGCATTACTTAAGACAGTTGTAAGCAATGTTCGAATTAATTATATTATTTTAGGCAGGGTAACTTCGAGCCTAAATATCTTTATAAACTTAAACAAATCACTTAGTCTTAAATTCATTTTTTTTTCTATTCATGGGGTTAAAATATTCCTGCCTGACTATGTCATGAGGGATATTTTGAATACTCTAATTTGAAGAAAAAATTTCAAAGCCAGTAGATTAGCTGGTGCACGAAAATCATGTCTGTTTTCTAAATTCTATGTAACTGCCAAATCCTCATACGAATTTATACACTAATCTCATCTTATGAAGAAACCAAATTTCTTCTTAACTGTTATTCTACATAGCATGGATACATGCATATTTGCTTCGATCACCAAAAATTTGCTCTCTTGTTCTTTGATTAAAATGATGAGGTGTCCACATAAAATGTTATCAAATGTCAAAGCATCCCTCAAGTATTCCATTCAATTAGTTTCTCTGTACGTAGCCACTGGTAAGAATTTTTTTTGTTGAGCACTATACGTTTGTAAAGAATTTTCGGGATTTTTTAAAAAAAAATATACCTTTGAAAAAAAAAGATTTCAATTTGACTAGCTAAGTTCCTGCGTCTGTTTGGGTGTTGAGCTTTTTGTCTGCATCTTTTAGTTCTATAGCTTACAACGTAACCTCAAAATGGCTCCATGGTGTGTTCACTATTTTTTATCCTGAAGGCTGAATGCCTTGCTTGTAGAAGCAATTAGGTATTTCCAACAGTGTATTGACTTGGAAAAGAATGCGTAACAACGCTCAAGTGTGCTAAATATGTAAATGTATAATATAAAAACAGGGTATTAGTAGGCCTGACAGGACGTAACACAACAGAGAACGTTTCGGCAAAGAGCCTTCTTCAATGGACAAATAGTACACAAATGAAACGAATAAAACGAAATAATAAAAAAAACACTTAGCTGCGGTGAAATCCAAGTAGTCCAGTAGAGATAAAGTAAGGAGAGAAAAGTAAGAGCTTATGTAGGAAAGGATAGGGTGGGTGTGGCCAATCAATCAGCTTGTCAGTGTGAACACAACGTTGATACCATGTGGTGTAAGAGTCCCATACTCATGGATTAGTCTATTCTCCAGACTGACCCGGCCGGGTGTGTTTGTACAAGAAACCATGGTGGTGACGGACATGTCATCGACGCCCATGTAGTCACGTCCATTGAAGTGTCGGGAGACAGGACACTGTTTGTCTTGTTTAATGGCGCGTACATGCTCAGCGATACGGCAGGAGAGTAACCTCCCCGTCTCACCTATGTTCTTCAAATGACAGCGCTTACACACAAATGTGTAGACCACATTGCGGCTGGTACAAAGATAGCCATTCCTAATCTCGAATATCTCTTAGGGAAGACAATCTGGTCCATCTGAGTAACAAAGGGACATGTCTTGCAGCGATTACGACCACATGGCTTGGTGCCCAGATGGGAGGACGGAATAATCAGACGGCTACGAACCAATAGGTCTTGCAGATTTTTGTCCCTCCTGAATACAATGAGGGGTGGGGTGGAAAATATGTTGCTTGTCTCAGGGTCCGCGAGGAGGATGGTGCGGTTTTTCAAAAATATTTCCTTTTTAGTCCACTTATAACAACCTGGTTTTTTAAAATATTTTTTACCACGTTTTTATTAACTCGCTTTCGTTCCTGTGGCATTGTTTGTTGGTTTGTCCAAGTTTTCTTCAAATCTGCCAACGTAAAATTGAACCACTTCTGATGGTCCTAGAGATCTGAAAATTTTACGACAGATAGATCTTGGATGACAATGCATTGTATTAAAATTTCAGATCGATCGAATGTACTGTTATTAAATTATTGAACTTTTTAGTTTATCTATAGTCTATATATAAGCATCTGTACCGCCTTCTTTTGTTGTGAGTTCACCCCGTGACCACATCACAATGTTTTTAAAACGTTGGGCGGGCGCTTGTGAGATGTTTGGTAAAAAAAAATAGAGGTAAAAAATATTTTCAAAAAAACCAGGTTGTTATAAGTGGACTAAAAAGAATAAAATAAATAGAAGTAAAAAAAAAGATTTTTAAAAAAACCACGTTTTTATAAGCGGGCTAAAGAGAAGAAAATAAGTTAAAACTTATTAGTTCAAGTACTTCGATTTAATATGACTAAAAACGTGGGGCGGATGTTTGGTATAAAAATTAAAGATTTCTAATTTAGAAGGCAAAAGAGAGATGTATAAGTGAGAGAATGAGTGAACCGCATATGTTAAACCTCATAAGCGCCCGCCTTAATAATATTTAAATCTCCAGTGAGATAAAAAATTTTTTTATTGAAAATGGATTGAGCAAGTACAAAGAAATCGCAATTTGTCTCTGTTTAACACACTCTCCAAAACTGATTCAACATTTATTATCTTATCTTATCTATACAGACGCTCCTTCTATGCAGAAGATAATTGCGTCCACAGACCATGACAGATGATCTGTTGGCAAGTGATGCAACATTCACAGGCCACGGCTTTGTGGGTTCCACGGATTACCCAGCCGCCTAACTAGTGTTAGGTACCCATTCGGAGCTGGGTGACTCAGGGACGCCCTAGGTCCCGGGAACAAATCCTTGCTTTCACACGGATTCGAGCCCGTAACCATCGGTACGCCAGTCGAGCGCGCTGCCACTCGACCACCGCGCCCCTAAATCCCACACCCCAACCTGTAGGCATCCCCATGTCATTCATTATAAAACTTGTTTTTGATATTTGATATACTTAAAAATGGTAACCATACAAAATGACAAGTGACGAGACGACAAGGTGAACAAAAGTGAGAACACGTCAAAACGACAAGCGACAAAACGACATGGTGACAAAACAACAAGGGGACAAAAATAGTTCAAAATGAGACCACGAAATAAAAACAAGGCCCATGATTTTTACTGAAGAGTGGTTTTAGTTTTGGCCGCTGAGCTATTGAGTCTGACACCCTTCGTCTATGTTCAAAGTGACATAGTCACGTGGACTTCATTAAAGGGTTCTACAGTTATCTAAGTTGTTTCTATGAGACTTTGACGTTTTGTCACCTTTTCATTTTGTCATGGAACCACTTAAAATAATCAAAACAATCGCAGGTTAACTACTGGTGACCACTAGACACATTTCAATTTCATTCAAATCTGATATTTTAATTATTTTTCTTTTAATCCATTCCTACGCTGTATTACACATAGTCTCAAAATAGGTACGTGACGTAGTAAGCTGATTGTCTTATGATAAATCTCTTATTGCAAATAATTTATCGGGGATCAAATAATATTAATGTCGTACCAGATGAATATTAATGATCACTGTGTGTATTTAGTAATACGGCACACATATTGTCTCAAATGTGATATCTTCTATAATGACGGTCATACCAGTATTCTGAAATATTTAATAGTACGGCAGTCCAGCGAGGAGTCTTAAATTGTGATATTGTAACATGGCATTCCTTCAAACATTAAGAGACGTAAGATGGCATGGTTCGGTCATGTACTGCGACATGATACCCTGACATAAATTATCCTTCAAGGCACTGTAGAAGGGGGCCGGCGAAGAGGGAGACAACTGAAAAGCTGGCTGGACAACATAAAGGAATGGACAGGGATGAAATTGCATGAATTATTGGCCGCCGCTAAAAATAGGCATATGCGGAAATCGTTATCAGTTGATGTTTCCATGCGCTCCCCCCCCCCAACGACCGCAACGGTCACGGGACTGATGATGACATACATTCCCAATGTGGTTATTTTGTCCTACGTCAGTCGTACGTCTACGTGAAGGGTATATGCCTCTATTATAATAAATTTAATATTTAACCAAAATCATGTACCGTCAAGGTACATAAACTATACATACTTAATGCTAAGTTTACCCCTCTTTACTTTAACAGGTCAAATCTACATTTTAATCTCTGCGGTAAGCGAAGTATTTGGGTTGCTAAGTTTACCGCCGCATTAAAAGCACCCACCTCAAATAGTGGCTCTTCAATTGAAATGTTTAATAAACTTTTAAATCTTCTTTGAAAGAAACAATATTAATAAATAAAACATTACTGTCCTTGAATGTTCTACACTTTCACATTGTTCCAGGGTTTCAATTCTTAAACTATTTCCCCAATTTAAATTTTTAAGTTAAGAAGCATTTGTTTAAAAATTATTTTTAAAATTCATTCGATAAGCAAGCAACAGTTTAACTTTAGTTATAATTAGTAATCAAGAAATGCTATGCTGGTCGCTTGAAATTGAAAGTACGCGCTCCACATGACAAGACGGCGTCTAAGGCTAAGGCGCACCAAAACAAAACCAAAAAGAGACTGAAAGTTTGTACTGTTACAGTAAGAAAATAAATGCATAATTAAATAACTTAATTCGACGGGTCAAACGCTAAAGGATTCTCACTAATGTTGACACCATGTTGAAATACACAAAATCCCATAGCCATGTAGAATGCCATGGCCATAGTCATAGTCATAGACTTACAATACTTACACTTACATAGATTAATGATAGATTCAGATTCATTATTCATAGATTATTAATTATTGCAGATTGCACAGAGTTGAAAAAAAGTAAAGAATGTTGCTAAGAAGTGGCTAGAGTTACGACATGCCGTAAAAATTGCTACAACTACTAGTCTTAGTACTCTTAGGAGTAAACACTTCGAAAAAACTGAGTCGCTATAATATTATAAAAAACTCTTCATAATATTTTATATGGATATATGATATATCAGTGGTCCCCCAAGCTGGGGTCCGAGGACCACTAAAGGAACATTAAATTATTTACATTTTTTTTTACTGAGGTGTATTTCTCTAGGGATTGTGCATCTTTCCATACACAAGATGGAAAAGCTTGTTACCCGTTTTTGCGGCACCACGTCCAAAGAACATCAATGACAGTGACACATAGCGCAGAGTGGACAACCGCCTACAATAGGTACTTCGACAACCTGCGCGCGCCGACCATTTTCGGGGCCCGGAAATCGGCTATTTTCAATCGCCCCGGTCAATTCCGGTACGTCACAGAGTCAATCGGTAATCTTGTTTCCATTGTCTATATAAGATGGAAACAATAGGTTTTCAAGTGCCATTTTTGTTAATTCGAGGACCGCTCCTATTCTGATCGCGCTTTCATAATCAGATTCTTAGCGCTTGGTGCAGAAAAACTTGACCTTGTCACTGGTAAGTAGTAAAAACATTTTTTTCTTAAAAACTATAATGAAGTTCGCGCATGTTATTAAATGTTTGCGATTATTATCCAATTAAATAGCTATATTTAAAAAATGAAGTCAATCCGATGGTGGCATTTTGTTTAAATCATTCCTCTAAAGAAGGTATCCTTTGTGTGTTTTTTTCCCGAGCTGGGAGGCATGACCCGGAAGTGATCTGCGTTGTTGTTTCTTAATGACTTAAAGGGGCTTACTATTAACGCTTTAAGAATGCTTTAGGAATCCAATTTAAATCGATTGTTTTTTAATGCAATCTATCGATTTTGGGTGGGATTTTAGGAACACAATAACTAATAAATGAAAATACACAAACAGCGCCATTTTAAAATTATAAATATAGATTTGCAGACACATTTCATAAGCGGTATATCGGTTAATGTCATTATCATTATTAACTGTCATTGGTTACGTTTGTGTATTACAAAAATAAAATGAATACATTTAATTTTATTTTAATAATGTTATTATTATGGACAGTTTTAATATTCACCTTGACCCCCATTTTTTTTGTTGTAAAGTTTGTTTGTTCTATATTCTTACTCCACCAAAAGTATTTATTTACTTTTACTTATGCCTATGCCCATTCTTTCTCTAACTCTGACTAGCTGACTCTTATTAATATTATGATTAAACTTACTAATACTAATTCTTTACTATTAAATATTATAACTAGTTAATAAATTAATATAAATTAGATATAGTAATAATGACCAATTAAAGAACAATTCAATTGTGGTAAATTACATAGCATTGATCATAGTTATAATTATAAATACGTTATTTCATTTTTCTCTTTCTTTTTTTCTTTTCAGAGATTATTCTACTTCTTGCTCTAGTCTACAGTTACAGACCATCAATTTAAATAATTTATATTATATAATTAATTTCATTATTTATTCAAAGTTTAAACTTATCTTTATTGATTTATTTCATTATAATTGACTAGAGATTTGACTTAAACTATTTTTTATCACACATACTTTTTGTATTTATTGTCAATTTTTGCATATACTTGTACTAATTTTCTGCTTAGTAATATTATTTTTTTTAGGTAACAGCCATGTCTCCACCACTTATTGAAGCACCTGGCACTTCTGTTGCTGCATCTGTTTCTACTACTTCTTCGGATGCCTCCCAACCCAGGCCCAGTGTAGTGAATTCCTCAGCGCATCCGAAAGAAAATACTGCTCAAGATTATATGTCATATGTTAACACTTTTACATCTGATGAAGGAACACCATTCACTAATGGCTTTGTTGATCATCACATCGTAACATCGTATGATGTGTTGTCTATATAAAAAAGTTATTTTCACCTAGCCGTCATGATAATGTAAGTTTATAGATTAATATTTTCTTCAAATTTATTCTTATATACACTACAGTAAATTGATTAATAATTTTTATAAACAATCTGTAATTAAACTTTAAAAATAATTTGTAGATTTTAAACATTATTTACATTTATTTCAGGAATGTTTAAATATTTGCCTGAAAGAAGCAAAACTGAGGTATACATTTAATGCTGTGAACATGCACATGTAAGCAAATATTTTAGAAAAATAACGTTTCATATTGACAGCACATGATTTGTAAAGAAAATTTTTAAAAAAAGATGCCATAATAATATAAAAGTCATTAAAAAATTAGTTCTAATGTAGATGCATTTGCTTTTCTAGAAAATCAAATTTATCCTGAAAGGCAATTTTCTTCCTGGACTTGGAGCCTGCACATCGGAAATCTACTTAACCACTTTATTAATTCAAAAGACATGTTTGGACAACTCTACATTGGACTTGTCGCTACTTATGATGAAATAGCTATTTTCTGCATTTGGAGAAGTATCTATAAAATAAAAGGGACGATTTGTTATTTCGAAATTGGATTGCTTATTTTTCTACTTTGAGGAATAATTTATCTACATCTACACTGAGGACCACTGGTAAGTGCTTTCACAATTCTTGATTAGTTTTGTTTGTTCTATTAAAAAAATTTGGGTTAAAAAAATGTATATAGACGTTTTATAAATATATCCAATATCCATTGCAGGGTATCACAACTGGATCAAACATAAAAGGAGGACTTTCTGACCACTACTTCTACATGGGAGGATTACTATACCATTTGATAATTTATGAACATTGGTCAGTTTATAGGTTTAAATTTAATTTGCATAAAGTTATGTAACGCTAGTTATTCAACCTTAAGCCTTAAAGATAAAAAAAACATTTAAACATTTTTAGTGTAAATTTATTTCTATATAAATTTATTTTTCAGGACATCTTGAGCAGTGATCATTTTGCAAATACAAAACTGGACACTAAAGGACAACCTTCACACTGGACATTACAAAAGCTCTTTGGAAAACTTTTAAAATACTTCCACAATTCACTAGGCTATTTTGGACAACTCACTTATCTACAATACACACTTGTTATTTCTAAATCGGACTATACTCATTTGGATCATTTGGATCATTTGGATCAGTTAAAATATTTCTACATCAAACTTGACGCTTCCTTGGATTACTGTTTTTTTCTGCATTGGACTTGTATTTAAAAATAGGACTATTGTTATTTCTATATTGGATTACAATGAGGAATAATTCATCTACACTGACAACAACTGGTAAGTACTGTAACTGTTTTTGAATCATTTTGTTCTTCAATTAAAATATGATTTTCAAAAATAAAGCTAAATTTAAGATAGCAGCTTTAGAAATGATTCCATCGCAGGGCACCACTATTGGATCAAAGAAAAACTGGACGACATTCTGAAGACAACTTCTACATTGGAGGACTACTACTGGATACACCATTTGATCATTTATAAGCATCGGTTAGTTATTGATAGGTTCAAATTTAATTTACTTACATTTAGGTTGCCCTAATTATTTAAACATTAACATATTACTTATTACATATCTTTTTTTTTAAATATAGCATATTTGTATACCTTGTATTGTAATTGTAATGTTATTTCTATATTAATTTTATCCTCAGGACATCTTGAGCACAAAAAATTTCGCAAATACAAATTTGGAGTGAGATACTTATGTGTGTGTGTCACTAGTGCCATGCAAACCTTCAGTAACTTCGGCAAAGCAATTTTAACAAATTATTACAATATTTTGAAGTATTTATAACATATGTATAACTGAAAGATCATTTAGTTTTATAATTATATATATATATATATAACTTTAATTAATTTAATAATTTTCTAAATTTTTATTATTGGCTTTCCTCGTCGATGAACCTTTTTTTTCTTCTTTCTTTTCAGATTTCAATTGGTTCACTAACAAATAAACAGCAAGCAGTATCATTATAATTATTAAATTATATCATTAAATAAATGAGGGAATAATCCCTGAAAGATATATGTTAGAAAGTTTGACTTTTATTGCTTTAAATTGATGCATGTTTCAATTTTTTAAAAAGAAATTACTTACCTTCTGCTAAAACAATGTCACCTTAATGCATGAGTCATTGCTATTTTGCTCTTGCAATTAGTTATTCTTAAAGCAAAATGAATCATGCAACTATGCTGAAAATTTGACAGGTTTATCTCAAACGGTTACAAAGTTATGACATTTTTAGTGACAAAAGTTTCGATTCGCGGTCACAGATTTCGGAACAATTATATAAGGAAAAACTCAGGCACTAAAAATGCCATAACTTTTTAACCAATTGATGTAGAAAAAAAATCTTGGTAGTTCTGAATTGCAATTTGCACGCTCTTTCTAATGGTATAGGTTTGATTGAGATCAGACAATTTTGAATTTTTTGTCAAAGTACCTACCTACAATCAATCTTTGCGCTCTGTGTCTGCGTTCTTATCACAGCGCTTTTATGTAGGCGCTCTTTTGTTGTGCGCGATTTTGATGGGTGACCAGTGTTGGGAAGCTAAAGACATTTGCCATGAACTTCTAGGAGAGGCTGCTGTTAAAAAGATAGCACAAGTGCCATTGTCTGCTCCCACTGTAACTAGGCGCATTGAGGGAATAGCCGAAGATATTGTGATACAATTGTTATCTTATCTGTTTCAGACGCTCCTTCTATACAGAAGATTATTGCGTTCTACGCTTATCTATGGTTTGTGTTTAGTCCTGCATTCTTATTAGAGTTTTAAATGTTGATAAAGTGTTGGCTTTCCTGGTTTCTTCAGGCAACCCATTTCACGCCCGAATTCCGGACGGGAAGAAAAAAAATTTGTCTGAGTTTGTTCTTTCATACGGGATAAGAAAGGTGTTTTTATCCTTATGTCTATCTGAGGGTTGTATTAAGTTATCTTTGTGTTGTATTTCTAAATTAGAGTTAATTGCTTTATATATGATTACTACTTTACTCTTGGTTCTTCTATCCTCTAGTGTTTCAAGGTTTAATGATTTAACTAATGGTGTTATTCTAGTCAGTTTTGAATATTCTCCAGTAATGAATCTGGCAGCTTTTTTTTAGATTTGTTCTAGTTTATCAATGTTTTATTTGGTGGATGGGTCCCATACAGAAGATGCATATTCTAGTACAGGTCTCTCCAAAGTGAGATAGCATTTTATCTTCTTCTATCTTATCTATACAGACGCTCCTTCTATGCAGAAGATAGTTGCGTCCACAGACCATGACAGATGATCTGTTGGCAAGTGATGCAGCAATCACAGGCCACGGCTTTGAGGGTTCCACGCATTACCCAGCCGCCTAACTACAATGTAGTTAGGTACCCATTCGGAGCGGGGTGACTCAGGGACGCCCTAGGCCTCGGGAACAAACCCTTGCCTTTACACGGATTCGAACCCGTGACCATCTTTATTACATTTGTAAAGGTTTCTTTTTATAAAGCCTAAGGTTTTGTTTGATTTTTTAATAACTTCATTGACATGGGGATTCCATGATAATTTCTCATTTATTATGACTCCTAAGTATTTTGCATCTTTAGTTTGGGTTAGTTCCTTTCCATGAATGAAATATTTTGAATTTATTTGTTTCTTTTTCTTTGTTACTCTTAACAGTTGACACTTTTCTGGGTGGAAAGCTCATACTCAAGTTAGTTTCCCATTTTGTCAATTCATCTAGGTCTTTTTGTAAAATTTTGCTATCTTGTTCTGATTTAATTGTTCTATAGATTGTACAATCATCAGCAAATAACCTAACTTTTGTTCCTGTTGAGATGTTGTTGGGTAAATCATTTATATATATTACAAAAGAGTAAGGGACCTAGCACAGTTCCTTGTGGAACTCCTGAATTAACCTTTATTGGTGCAGATTTAGATCCATTAATTATTACAGTTTGCTCCCTGCCCAAAAGGAAGTCTTTGATCCAGTGATGTAAGGAACCTGAGATTCCAAAGTAGTTAAGTTTTTTAAGTAAACTAAGGTCGTGAACTTTGTCAAATGCTTTTGAGAAGTCTAGTAATATTGTATCTATTTGATCATTTTTGTCTAAGCCTTTTGATAGTTCATCTATTAAACCTATTAATTGTGTTTCACATGATCTGTTTTTTCTAAAGCCGTGTTGATGTGGGCATAGGGCATTATATTTGTCAAGGTGGTTAACTATTCTACCATGTATTATGTGTTCTAGTAATTTACAGGTGATTCTAGTAAGTGATACAGGCCTGTAATTACCAGGGTTTGATTTATCCCCTTTCTTAAAGAGTGGAGTTACGTTATCTAATTTCCAATCCTGGGGCACTTTAACCCTGGTTTAGAGAGGCTTGAAAGAGAACTACAAGGATTGGGGACAGTTCATTGCTTAGTTCTTTTAATAACCTTGCAGGCAAATCATCTGGGCCAGGAGCTTTGTTTATTTTTAAGTTTGTTAGAAGTGAATGTATACCTATCTCATCTACAGTTATGTTACCTATTTCCTCCATTTTATTTAATTGTTGGAGAGGATTAATTCATCATCGTGGTACACATTCCAGGTTGACGAATCTACAGACATTGACAACTAGGCAATATTACTTGTTTATGTGAAATATATTTATCATGAGGATGTACATGAGGATTTGTTATGTGCTCTATCTTTGTCAACCAACACCACGGGAGCTGAACTGTTCAAGTCACTGGACACCTAAAATGGCATTTTGTGTCGGCATCTGTACAGATGGAGCTGCTGCCAGCTGGTTTAACAGCTCGGATTAAGGAGGTTGCACCTGAGTGTTAATCTACGCATTGTATCATTCACAAGGAAATGTTGGCAAGCCGAAAAATGTCACCAGAATTTAACTGTGTAATGATTGATGTCATTAAAGTTATTAACCACATCAAGGCACACGCCCTTAACTCACGCCTGTTTGAGCAGCTTTTTGAGGAGATGGACGCAGCGCACAGATGCCTCCTTTTGTACACAGAAATAAGATGGTTATCCAGAGGAAAATCGCTAAACAGAGTATTTGAATTACGAGAGCCATTGCAAAGATTTATCTCAGAAAAGAAGTCACCACCGGCAGCACATTTCAGTGACAAGATATGGGTCGCAAAACTTGCTTACCTGTGTGACATATTCAGCCAGCTCAATGAACTCAATCTGTGTATTCAGGGGAAAATGACAACTGTTTTTTAAAGTTAGCTGACAAAGTATCTGCATTTAAAGCCAAACTGGAGTTGTGGGAATGGCGAGTGAACAAAGGCATTTTGGATATATTTCAAACATTAGCGGGGATTCTAGACGAGACTGAGCCTGAGCACTCTTTGTCACAGTCGTTGCACAATCACCTGTCTTTGCTTTTAAGCGCTTCTTCCCAACCACAAAAGACCCAAGAACTCATTGATTTAACATTCTAGTAAATTAAAATATTAAATAATCTTTAATTCACTTTTTGTGTAACTTTATTTTATTTTGAAGGCATGTTTAAGTACAATTAAATTAAAACTATAAAATCAAAACAATCTAAAATGCCTGTATAAACAATCAACGCAGCCGCAAACCCTACCTCCCACATCCTCCACCCACCCATACCCCCCCCCCGGTTAGTGGGCCGCGGTAAAATTATCAAACTTTTAGTGGTCCGCAGCGTTAAAAAGGTTGGGGACCACTGTGATGTATCAATGTATCATATATTATATATATTATAATATGAATATGATATTAATTATTAATAGATCTGGGCTTATTTATGTGTTATGTGTACTAATTCTAAAATCTAAATTTATTTAAATAAATTTAAGCAACGTATCCGCTTTTCAGAATAAGAAGAACAAAAATTACAATTACCAGCACACTCTCACTCATTGTGTAATTTGAACATTTTAATTAAATTTTTTTTTAAATTGGACGGAAGCGGGATTCGATCCCACTATCGGTTTTAACATCAAACTCATCCAACTACCACTTCGTCTAGTGAAGCTCATGTCAGATTTCAATTTTTTAAAATTATAACTGTTTTGTTTGTCATTAAATACACACCAATCAAGTTTTTTTAACCTTTAAAATTCATTAATCAGCTTATCTAGTAATCATGAAATTTGATTATGAGAACTATTGTTAAGTATTACAGTATTAGTATTAGCATAATTAAAATACAGCATTAGTCGTAACTGTAAGCACATAGCATACTTTTTACGACTAGTCATAGCAGCAGAAAGCTCTTCGGGATGTTGGCTAGTGTTACGACATGTCGTAGCACTAGCAACATCTCGTCGAGTTGTCTGCCGTTACTTTGTCGTAGCAGCAGACACTTCGAAAAGTAAAAGTTTTTAAAAAGTTAGTAATAGTATTAGTAATATCCAACTGACAACACAGGCTAATCCAAGTCGTCCTATACAGTCAAACAGTAAAGTAGTCAACAACATTTTAATTTGAATTGGATAGGTTACAATCACATCCTTGTTTTTTATTTAATTGCATTAGGCTATTTCAATCAAAATTTGATTAAAAGAAGTGTAACATTCATAAGTAAAAAATATGACTTTTGGTATGCAATTAAAATTTTAAGTTGTTTTAGTTTTAGACAAAGTTACTATTTCTGATATCAAGGAACATAGTTGAAAAGTTATGAAAGTAATTTAATTTTTTTTGTCTCCAGATAACAACAAATTATAATGGAGCCAGGACCGCGAGCAAAACCAGTGCTACTAAAAAGGGGGGAGCAATTACCAAAAAATGCAGTCATAATGCACGATGGTGAAATTATAATGTACCAAGAACAACGAATAAAAAACTTCCAGCCACAGTCTGAAGTGTAAGCTGTTTTAATTTTTGTGATTGATTAATATGAAGAAATAAGCTTATCACTTGAACCCAATAAAAAAAACTAATTAATAACTATTAAAATTTTTATTATAGACAGAAGAGTTATATAATTGTGTGAAATGGTCTTATAGTAAACAGGGGGTGGGGGCAGAGGATTGGGATAGACATAAATGTGGCCGTGCTTCCAAATACCTACATGTTAACATTAATTAAAACAATGCATTACTTTTCATTACACGCTTTTATTTAAGTCACAATGTTTGTATGTTGTATCCATCCACCCTTCCTTCAAATCTTGAAACGTAAAATTAAACCACTTCTGATGGTCCTAGAGATCTAAAAATTTTACCACAGATAGATCTTGGATGACAATGCATTGTATCAAATTTTCAGATCGATCGAATGTACCGTATTGAAATTATTGCATTTTTTGTTTATCTATAGTCTATATATAAGCATCGGTACCCGTCTGCTTTGTTGACATCCATGAGTTCACCACGTGAACACATCACCGTGGTATAAAACGTTGGGCGGGCGCTTATGAGGTGTTTGGTATAAAATAAAACAAACCCGTAAAAAACAAAGTTTTTGACTATAAATCCCTTATATATGAGACATAACTAACAGTATTTTCAAACTCTTAACTCAACTTTGCTTCATAACCCTAGGGGGTGGGGGGGGGGACTGAGCTCAGCATGACACGTAAAATGTAAACAAAAGCACGCGGTACTTCGATGGGTCGCGTCAACTCAAACATTCACGTGGGAAAAAAACAATAACAAACAGTGAATTTGAATTACATACCTCATATAAGGATAAACTAAAAATGCATTAATTTAATTACGGTACGATCGATCGATCTGAAATTTTGATACGATGCATTGTTAGGTGAGACGGGTCCGTGTGCCAAATTTCAGCTCGATCGGCGCACGGGAAGTGGGTCATTTTTTACTTTTGTTTTTCCTCCCGCCGCCTGCCCAAGACAGACAGAGAGAGATGACGAGACGGCCGAGAAGTTAATATAAGGGATTTAAAAAATAGTGGTAAAAAAAAAGATATGTGGGCTTCAGACGTGAATTTTAAAGAGTTTTGATTATAAGTTTTAAAAAATAGCTGTAAAAACAAAGTTTTTGACTATAAATCCCTTATATATGAGACATAACTAAAAGTAGTGATTATGTTAAAAGCGTGTCCTTTTAAAAAAAAGATTTTAAAAATATTTAATTATTTTACTTGCTTAACCCTGTAACTGTCCTAACATCCGATGTTTGGCTGTTGGGAGTCGGTGTCAGTTGACCCAGACTGTGGGTAGGGATAAGGATAATAGGTGAAAATTAAAATAGGCGGGGGCCTATGAAAGTAAGAGGCCCACTGCGGCGGCATAGGTTGCAGTGGCCTAAGGCAGGCCCTGATGTTGGGGTTCAATTAGTATGAGATTTTGTCATTTTCAACAAGCCTATGAAAAATGCTAAAATGGCTGGACACCAGAAAAATGGACTGGACAGTTGTAGGGTTAACTCATTAGCTCCTGATGCGTCCTTATAGGGGTCCATACGGATGCGCCCAAATGCGTCTGTTCGCCTAGCGACGCACTATCGTATTTTTAGTTAAAAATAGCACGACATCTCGCTTTCCTCGAGACTTCCGGCTATTGTGTGATTCTACGAGATTTCAATAAAAATCACCGGATGTTTTTACCTTCTTTCGATCCATGTGGCAATTAGTATGACCCGTCTATATGGCGTATGTATTCACCCGAGGTGCCGAAAATCGCGTTATCGGACTGTAATAGTCATTATTTTGCAGTGCATGTTATATAATTATTAAACTTAATTCATTTCTTGAATCATTTTATTTTTTAAGATAAACGAATATCTTTAGAAAATATAAGCATTTTTCTAATGAAGTCAAAAGATTAACGAAGTTGCTTCCCTTTTGTCCGGAATATGAAATAGATTCGGAAGTAGCCCTTCAGGAGCTATTGA